>BSQZ01000102.1:282500-652500 GCA_033239005.1 Lamellibrachia satsuma
CTCAATTGAATTGATGATTTGCACGTCAATTAACAAATTGCGAGTGTTCACATAAAATAGTTATATACTCATATCTGATCTGATTTCATTAATATAAGAAGCAATTCAGGTTGACGCAACAATACAACGAATTATAATTTTTAAAAACATAATATATATTGAACTGCAAGTCAGTTAACGTTTTAGTTGGCATTTATAAAATGTAGGTGTTGCATGCTCGCATCTTGCTACAGTGTTGAATATGTATATGTGTGTTGAACGTCTACCTCCTCTGGAGATGAATCTTACAGCCTTTACGTTGAACACCCGTGGACGTCTCCCCATGAAAACATGTATACGCCCTTTTGAGAGTACACCTACTACGATGCCGGCTGAACCCAGAAGCTACAAGAGTCAATTTACTCGATTCAATACAGTATTAGTAAATCAGTATAGTCATCAACATCAATAGTGACACATACAGTACATTATCCACTATTATATGTGTGTAGAAAGGACATATCGTTGTAACCGTTATTTTTAGAGTTTGTCGTTAAATATCATACACTATATCGTTTCAAACATATTCAGTGCCCAGATGTTTTTAAACTTAACATTCGAATCGAAACATTCAAATTAAACATCACCTTCTGTCGACCGTTTTATTCAATATTGAGAGTGACCGTTTCTTTCCCCATCCGCCACGAAAACACTATCAAACTTGTGTTTAACAAGATGTTACAAGGTTTAACAAAAACGCCATCCCAAACGACAAGTTCCAGATGACAGGCGGACAAGGAAGCCATTGGCTTATCGGGAGTCCAACAATATTATCTATGTATAGCCCGCCCTTATCAGATATCAGTCAATTCTATGTTTAAACATATTCACACTACTAACATCAACACAATCATTTGACAGTTTGTTCCATTCATTGATCACCCTCTGTGAGAATGAATACTTTCTCATGTCCAACCTACACTGATCCTTAACTAATGCTGCTTTGTGTCCTCTGGTTCTACTACCTTCTTCAACATATTCCTATCAACATCCTCACAACCATTCACTATTTTAAACACTTCTATTTGGTCTCCTCTTAGTCTCCTGGTCTCTAGTGTTGTCAAACCACATTCTAATCAGCGGTTTTCGTAACTAAGGTCTCTCAATACTGGAATCATGTTATTTGCTCTTCGTTGTATTCTGTCTAGCTTGTCTATATCCTTCTTACGATACGGCCGCCATGTTTGTATACAATATTCCAAATGCGGTCTAACTATTGCTTTGTACAGGGGTACAATTAGCCGTTTTTCCTTAAATGTGATAGTTCTCTTAACTAGCCCTAGAATTTGATTTCCTTTAGAAGCAGCAATCCCACAATGCTCTTAAGCTTTCATGTCAGCACTAAATTTTACTCATAAGTGCTTTTCTTGTGTGGTTCTACCCAGTACAGCATCCCCCATTTTATATTCTTCGTCCATGTTTCCATGTCCTATGTGTATACGTTTCCACTTCCCAAAATCAAATAACATCTGCCATTTTTCTTACCATTTAACCAAATTATCTAAATCATCCTGTAAATTTTGTTTATCTGTAACTTTTGCGTCATCTGAAAATATAAGTATTTTGCTAGATATGTCATCTTCCAAATCATTTATATATATATATTTATATATATATATATATATATATATATATATATATATATATATATATATATATATAAATCATCTTCCAAATCATTTATATATATATATATATATATATATATATATATATATATATATATATATATATATATATATATATATATATATATATATATATATATATATATATATATATATATATATATATATATATATATATATATATATATATTGGATTTCCTAATTTCAGTTGTAGCTAGGTTAAGTGCCTCATTTCCACATTTCCAGTGTGTTTTGTTTATATATACCACCCCCCCCCCACAGCATCTGTTTGTGAGCAATTTTTCGAATAGCCTCTTTTGACAGGTGTTTCTTCCTGGACCTTTTCCCCTGTTTTCTTAATGGAACAAATATCTCAGTAATACCCTCAATTTCATATTTTAAACAAGTCCAGCTTTCATTGCCGTCTTGTTCTTCAGCAAGTTATTCCAATCTATATTTGCTAGATATTTGCTAGTTCTCATCTATTTATATGTGTTGAAGTTCATCCTCCATTGTTTTTTATATGTGTTCCCTGTTTTTACTGTTATATAAAAATGGATCTGGTTGTGATCACTGGAACCCAAAGGTTCCTTTACTTTAACATTATCAACTAATTAATTTTATAAGATAAAATTAAATCTAACACATTCCCACCCCTGTTTGGTTCCAAGACATATTGAGTAAGGAAACAATCCTATGTTAGAAGTAGAAACTGGTGGTCGTCACCCCCAGCACTCTTTAATGATTTCCATTGTATATGGCCATGTTCTAATGATTTCCATTGTCTATGACCATGGCTAAAATCCCCCATTACATTATTAGCAGTGGTAATTATTTGTAAATAAGATTAAGACAAAGTAGGATTGCAGTTTCACAGTACCATTTTAATTCAGTGTTACGTAGGAGAAACCAATCGTAACTATGTAAAATATCAATAATCATTCTTCATTTGTGAGGCAAGAAGTACTTAAGTAGATTGCTAAGAATGCCACCAGAGAGACTAATATATGCAGCATTAAGGTAGAAACTAACTGGCAAAAGTGGATGACAACGTTTAACAATAAATTATTTATGAGAGTCAAAATCGTAATCACCGAAACGATAAACAACACGACCCCCCTCCTGCACAGAACGGGGAAGGTGGCGTGCGGCTGTTTCCGTCATATGCAACATCTTCGATGCAAGAGGATAGACGTAGATGCAAACATGAAGCCTCGTAAGACAAATATGTACATGATGGATGGATGGGCAATTAAACTGATCTTATTAGAGTTTTGATAGTTGTGCTTGCGTGTCGCCCGCTTATATTTGGAAAGAGTATGCCTTTCCTAATATTATATATCTGGAACCACAACGAGACTAACCCGCTGTAAACAAACACAACTTGAGACGTACGATTTGATGTAGTCGATCGAAGGCCCAAGTTCAATTAATAGCCATTTTGGTGCGTGCGTTTCTTGACAACGGTTAGCAAATTAGCATCAATAATAAGGTAATAAGATGAGAGTCATTTGAAAAAGGTAAGTGGTGCTACCATTGCAATTATAAGTATTCAATAAATAAATCAATGATAACCTTTCGCATTTCACTGGTCCATCCTCCGTGAGCTTTGTCCTGTAGAGCCTTGACCTTCTTGTAGGAATCGATCACCACAACCAAGTCGCCAACACGAATCGTTACGTTTGTCGTATCAACTACCTTCAGCAGTTTCGGATTGAACCATTGTCTGAGACAAACGTGTGCATTACCATTATTGAGACGCATTTAGAAAGGGCAACTGTGTAACTGACATTTAACTTATAGATAATGCGGACACTTACTTTTAATTTTCCCAGTTATGTTTGATAGGCATTGTTTTTGTGTGTCGTGCTTTCATGCTCAATGTCAATAATGACGAAATTACATACATATTTTTAACGAAAGCATGTTTCGTTACCGAAATTGTATTTTTTTATAATTGAAGTGACGCCGTGATCCTAAAAATATAACTTCCTAACCAAATTACTATTGTATGAACATAGTATATGAATGAAAATACCAATTTTGTTATGAAATCGGGGTCGGTATGACACACTTTGATGCTTTTAAAAAGGTTACGCACGCATAGACACATATATGTATACATGCATACATACATACATACATACATACATACATACATACATACATACATACATACATACATACATACATACATACATACATACATACATACATACATGCATACATAAATACATACATTCGTACATACACACGTACATACGCACATACATACGCACATACATACGTACATACATACATGCATACATACATACATACATACATACATACATACATACATACATACATACATACATACATACACAAACACGCATGCAGCGCGCATGTATATTATTACAGAATAAATCCACATTGTTTTGCAACATAAAATTATGTATTGCTTGGTGCATGCTGCACCACCCACTCACTTGGAGTCGTTCGGTAATTCAAGAAAAACATCACCATCTTCGTCGATTCGATTTACGATAGCGTTCTTGCCGAGAACCTTAAATAGAGCCCAGCCTACGTATATGTACGAATATTAAATGCAAGTCTGACGTCGATGTGGTATCATGTTTTCTCAAATATTTGTGTATGTGGTGCATATCATCATGTAATTGTTTGTGGAATATGTCACTAACATGTTGTCATGTTGATAACAATGACAACATATGCCTATGTTTTGCTATGTCTAACTAAAAGCGTAGATAACCTGACATTATGATCTTAAATCAACCTGTGTGTAACTGATATAACAAGATTTAACAAGACTGCCATCCCAAACAAAAAGTCAGATGGCAAGTGGGCAAGAAAGCCATTGGCTTATCGCGAGTCTAACAATTATATTATCTATGTATAGCCCGCCCTTATGAGATATATGTCAATTCCATGTTTAAACATATTCACACTATTAGCATCAAAACAATAATTTGACAGCTTGTTCCATTCATATATCACCCTCTGTGAGAATGAATGCTTTCTCCTGTCCAACCTAAACTGTTCCTTAACTAATGCTGCTTTGTGTCCTCTGGATCTACTGCCTTCTTTAAGTTTGAAGAACATATTCCTATCAATATCCTTATAACCATTCGCTATTTAAAACACTCCTATTTGGTCTCCTCTTTGATTCTGGTGTTGCCAAACCACATTCTAATAAGGGGCTTTCATAACTAAGGTCTCTCAATTCTGGAATCATTTTAGTTGCTATTCGTTGTATTCTTTCTAGTTTGTCTATATCCTTCTTACGATATGGCCTTTATTCTTGTATACAATATTCCAGATGCGGCCAAAGTATTGCCTCGTACAGGGGTACAATTAGCTGTTTCCTCTTATATGTGATAGTTCTCCTAATTAACCCTGGTTCAAATACAAAATAATGTAGTCAAATACAAAATAATATAGTCGTATATTGTATTCCAGTGATATAATATCGCCTGGTTTCAGCTGTACTGGCAAGAACCATCATATTCGGGCAGCCAGCGGGGTGTATCTATACAATTCGTCCAGCGTATATGTATTGAGGTATGACTAATGGCTTCACACTTCCCTTCATTAGAATCCAACATTTTTTTAATTATCGTATATCCAATATGACCGCCCAACATGTTATCGTTTTGATCATGTTAGATGTCATTTTCTTAAAGCACTATCACTACGATTTTAAAAGCTATTATTTTGTTATTGTTCGCATACATTACGATATAAGCATTATGTTGTCTTACTCAAAATAATATGGCAGGCATAAAACTAAATATACGCATAATTTGGTCGTACACATATGATTACCGTTAATGATAATAATCAGGTTTTTAATGCCTTTCACACGGGCAATTTGTCCATGTGAAAACCCTCCTTTCCCGTGTGAAATTCAAAAGTAAATAAAATAATTATGAGGTCCCATCGTCCGCCTGACTCCCACTCTTGAGTAATGTGTGTGTTCTCTGGGTGAATTATTGCATTCTGCGACATGACGGAACCGTACACAAGCGCAATAGGGACAGGATCTCTGCATTATCGAAGACATTGCTGCGTAAGCAAGTAGATATAGGCAGATCTAGCTGAACAACATCTTAGGTAAGACATGTTGTAAATTGTTATTCTCGAAAGACTTATATTGTATTCATAACAGTAATACTTCGTAAGTAATTAGCAAGCTAAACGACGATTTCGCATCGTTGCAACGGATTAGACCTAACGTGCTTACTACTACTGTTTTACCGTTTCATGTGTGAAATGTTGCACTGCCCGTGTGAGCTGAACTTTATAAAAAAAGCCTGATAATAATGATGAAAGGTATGGTCTCTTGCAACGTGGCTAGTCGTGGTTTCTGTGCAGCTGCAAAGTCTAAATGCAATATTTGATGTATCCCAATAGTTTCTCAATTATTTTTCTATGATCCCATGTATTTATTGTTATTATCTATATAATAGGTCTGGCGGGGTTCTTATTGAATTGTTCATTATAAAATAATAAGCTGATGTGTAGGATTTCAATTAAGAAAACTATTAGAACCATAACTCCTATACAAAAGTTGGGCGGAATTTCTTACAAAACAGTCTTATGTCACATACAACTACGTTTTAGCCAGTATGAAAACAAATGATTAGCTTACTGAAACCAAACTTGCTTTCCATCCACCATGACCTTCCTGTAGTTCCTTCACCTTATCTTTGTTTTTCTCGATGACGACGATGTCATACCTAATACACATTTGGTAATAAATCAGTTATTAATAATGACTATTGTAATGATGTAACTTGTATGCGCTTTTGCTATAAAACAAACCTACGCGTAAATAGGATGGTCGCAGCAATACGTGCATTTTATAACAAAACACGCTTACTTGAATATTTAGTTTTGTACAATCAACAGTAAATATATATTTTTTAAATAACTACTTTTCCGTTCCTGGACATACGTGTGTACAACGCGTCACGTTTATACATCACTTTGGATACAATCTACTGGGCATCAACATTATGCAACTCTTACTGCCAGAGAATATCAACTCGTTGGAATATCTACTATGACATTGCCATTCTTAGGTAATTGAGTTAAATGTTTGGAATGTATTCACGGTGAATTAATATGACGCACGGACATCTAACCCAAAGCAAATCTAAACTACATCGATAAAAACACAGTTTCAAACTAATTACGATTCAATGTAAAAAAAGAGATTGGTGCATCATGTCTAGTAGTAATGAATGTAGATTCTACCTCTTGAATGGTCGACCTCTCCCAGCCTCTTCTTCTGTGTCGTCTTTGTCGCACAATTTCAGAAGAGCCTTGTTGCATAGGAAACTATACAAAATAATGTAACGTAGGAAGAAGATGGCGATAACAACCAGTATGTCAACAGCAATTATTTTAAAACTCTATATATTCACACAATGCATCATCATTCAATAAGATTTACTACCAAATAAGATATTCCGTATTGCTACTTTTATCACGTACACATATATTCAAACACGAGTATATGCGTGTATCATACAATAGAATAAAGACACTTCTATTGTGCTAAAGTCACCGGGAAACCCATGCTCAGCAGCGAGTCTAAACAATAAATTAGGCAGTTCTCTCCGTACGCGGATCAGCTAAGGATGATCAGCGAGTTACGAACCACTAGCCGACCCAAACTAGTCCCATTCGACTGCTGCTGCACCCTCATACTCAAAGTAAGGGTACGTTCTTATATAGCGCGGTACCCAGTCATATTGGCAGCTCAAAGCGCTTTACACTTCATCCCTGGCAGACCTGTTCATTCCAATGCCATCTTGAATTATCTGGGAAGCATTCAGTCACGCTGCAATTACTGCGGGACGATTATTCGTTCAAATATCCACTTCTTTCTGTAGCCAGGTATTCGTTTATACAACTGAGTGCACTGTGGCTAAGTGGGGTGAAAGAAATTTCCAAAGTTTCGAAAGAGCAGCAAGAGGATTCGAGCCACGGTTCTCTCGATTGAGGGTCCGGCGTTCTACCGCCGGACACTTCAAACACGTGTAGATGCGTGTATTATACAATATAATAAAATACAGACATTTCTATTGTGTTAAAATCCTCGGGAATCCCAAGCTCAGCAGCGCGCCTAAACAAAAAGGTTAGGCAGTTCGATCCGTACGCTGGTGAGCGGGTTTAACATATACTATCGGAATCACTGGCCGACCCAGTCTAGTCCCATTCAACTGATGCTGCACTCTCACACTGATGCTGTTCTGTCACCCTATCAACTGCCCGTGTAGCTGTAACAACAAGTCAGGAGCAGCCTGTCCTCCACCGAGTCTGGACAACATTTATATTGTCTAGCTAGTTCTGCCTGACAATTCACGTTTGCTATTTTGCAACATCCATTTAGTACATTGGATATGATAATCAAATTTACACCCCCACAATGCCCTTAAGTTTACACTGTTTTCTTTTTATTTGTGGTGTTCAAACATATGTCCTTTATTCAAGTTGCAGTCGTTAAACCAATAGCATAACCATCTTCATCCCTGACAAATATGAACATTTGTTAAACCAAATATTCTACGTGTTTTGACAGCACTGGTATGTTGTTTATCAGTTCTAGTCATCAAATAGTTATTATATATTAATGGTAAGGTAGGTTGTGTGATTATGTTTCTTGAGAGTGAATCAAATATACATATGCACACTCACGCTACGCCATCTGGAAACTGCACCACAATGTCCCCGTATCGTTTACCCTTGACGATGCCGACTTGGCCTAGATACTGTTTGGATAACAATATATAAGATGTATTAGAAAGTTTAATACACGAAAAGTTGTATCATTTTAAAGATGAACGAATCTGTTTTCACCACATGTGAAAAAACACTCAATATAAATTTTAATTATTATATACTAATATTAATCTGTAATGTTTTGCATCTAACATAATCGCATAGCCATCTACTCAGACAAACTCTGTATGTGTGTTGACCAGTGTGCTGCGTATGCTGCGAATCAAAAGAATATAACGTTCAGATTATCAGACAGGTCCATTATATTTTCGCTATTTTATTTATCCATATTAAACACCAACAAAAGCACAGGCATGATTTTTTTGCGAATTTTGGACCATCTACTTTGAACTGGATAAGGATGCTAGTGCAGAAATCTCTCTTTGAAAACACGTATTTATGTGTAGTAATCACGGGAATAAACTATGTACGTGTAATGATTCTCATGACATTAAAGTTACTACATTTAATTCCATTGCAAGTCTTTGTATATGTATGTATGCATTTAATACAAACTGCTGCCCAGGTATATAGATTATAGGCATAGTTAAAAATATATTTCAAACGAAACAACGTTTCCCTACGTTCCACCCTATTTACCTGATGTTGCGCGCTAGGCATATGCAATCTGACACTTTCCAATCCCACAACCATATCATTTCCAACGTATGCTTTTTAGGGCTTACTATTGATGCAAAAACAAGCAATCACCTTTTTCTTTTCTTTCTGCCAGCCACCATGGCCTTTCTGTAGGCGAACGACTCTTGACTCATTAGCATCAACCCGGACCCGGCTGCCCCTGCCAAATTTCTGTAACGAGACATCGCTACTGTGGTGAACAAAGAATGTACTTGCAATTGGATATCAGCTGTACCAATCAACGACAATATTACATTCTAAGGTGTATTTGGAATACGGGGAATATATTCTTCACATAATATATACAATCAAATAAGTTAACCTATATGAACATCGATGACTTGACATGTTTTTGTTGTTAAACCCAAATGGTTTGTGTCTCAATGTCTCTACACATCACAATACTGCCACATACGTTGAATCGTGTTGCCAGGTCTATTGCATTTGACTTAAAACGGCATAATCGCAACCATGCTGCCTTTTGTGTGTAATTCTCACTTTTTATAGGAAAGTTGGCAACAACGTAAATAACATATCCCGCGGAAGCCTTTGAAAAATTGTCTCAAACAACACCGTTATGACTGTCTATGTCTTCCTTGCCTCGTTGTGGTCGTCGTCGTCGTCGTCATCGTCGTCGTCGTCGCTGTCGACGAGACGGCTCTCCGTGGAACTTCGTAGCCTTTTCAATAGCTCATTCAATTTCGTCAATCTGTGAAGGGACCCCATCCCGGAGTCAGAGTCAGAGTCACTGCTTGATGCATCACCAGAAGTTGTTGTGTTCGAGATTGGATCAATATCTATTGAAAATGATAACATATATGTTATTTAACATTGGCATCCAAAGCAGTAAGCTACAATTTGCATTTAGACACTTTCACGTATTGAAAGGACATCATTTTGATCAATGGGTGGCCCACCCCTTTTCGCGTATGTATCACTTTACACAGTCAGAATGTAATTTAGTATAATATTTTATTGTCATCTGTATATATGTGTATATATATATATATATATATATATATATATATATATATATATATATATATATATATATATATATATATATATATATATATATATATATATATATATATATATATATATATATATACAGAGGTCATTATCATTCCTGATGACAAACTGGTTATATATATATATATATACATATATAAATATATATATATATATATATATATATATATATATATATATATATATATATATATATATATATATACATATATACATATGTATATATATAGTATATACATATGTGTGTGTGTATATATATATATATATATATATATATATATATATATATATATATATATATATATATATATATATATATATATATATATATATATATATATATATATATATATATATATATATATATATATATATATAACCAGTCATTGTCATCAGTAATGATAAGTTGCAATCTTAGTGCTTCAAAAAAAAAACACCAACAGAAAATGTATATATTCTAAGAATTCAGTATTATGACAACTGTATGATTTTCTCTGGATCCGTATTAAAGTGATCAGTTGCAAAATCAAAAAGAAATGTCTGAGTAGGCCTACATGTGTTAGTAACACATGCTCAGTAATGTAGGAATGTGGTTCAGTAAAGTCATAAATGGCTTGATTTCTGATTGACAAAACCGTGTCAATAAATGGAATGCTGATATGCATGCAACACCACATATTTACCAGATCTGGCGATATGACGTAAGGCTTCCATGTTGTAGATCCATGACTTTCCGGAAATTACAACATTAGCCAGTCCGTTTTGCAGAACATCCACTACTGTTCCAATTACGCCCAAGTTCTACAATAGATAGTTATGTAAACAACCTACGCGTAAATAGTCATCTGTGTAAAATAAACTATATTAATGTGAGTAGCACAAGGTAGCTGTGTCGTTGCATGAAATGTATAATTCAACACCAATCAAGGAAGGTTTCACATGATAGTTGCGAATACATGACATCACAATAAAATGTCGATTGACCCGTTTTCGTGCAAAATATGCACATGACGTAAATACTAGTATTACAATTTGCTGAGTAGGTATGTCGTCGGTGTATATTTATGGCCAGATGAAATCTTTGAAATCACTTTTGGCTGATCACCTTGTGCTATGTTTGTTTTATCAGTAGAGAGTAGATTGTGAATGTCTACTATATGAATAGAGAAATGCGAACCTCTCGCATTTCCTCTTGCCATCCTCCGTGGTCTTCGTCCTGTAGCGCCTTGACCGTAGCATAGGAGTTGATCACGAACACGAAGTCACCAATTTCGATTACCATCTTCGACGTGTCAACGACCTTCAGCAGTTTTGGATTGAAACACCACCTGATACAGAGACACAGTTTATCACCAATCCTATTATAGTGACACAGTAGAGTGAACAGAACAAGACATCATTTTCCTGATATAGCATAACACACACAGTCGACATTAGCTGCTGATAAATAATAAGCCTATTTGTGATAAATATGTAATTGGAAGTAGACATGTAATTAGAATTATATAATTATATGATTCGGTAGATAGTTCAACGCAGAATATCATAAACCAATCAAACCAATGACAAATAAATAAACACTAAGAACCAATCTGGTGAAACGGCGGTTGTATGTTGTTCTAATATGTTCTTAGACTTAGGCTGTTAGGTTAAAATTGTATATGTTGATCCATTCAAACAAGTTTATGTGTGACCTAGGTGTACAATAATGTATCTATGTTGACAATGTTTGGTAATTTATACATTGTCTCATGTGTGTCACCCACTCACTTGGACTGGTTGATACACTTCACATGGACGTCGCCGTCATCGTCAACTTTGAAAACATATCCTCTTGAGCCAAGAACCTGAAAAACAATTAGGCGCTTTGGCTAACATAAACTACAGAATCACACTGCGGCAGTTTCGTGTAGCGATGTTTGCATAGCTGAGATAATAATAATAGCAAAACATTTATTTATATAGTGCGGTTTCCTTGAAAGCTCAAAGCGCTTTACATACAATGGTTCCGTGTTCATAATATACAATCGTAGTGCGAGTTCAAATTTGTTTACACCAAAACAAACATTATGGACAAGGAATGATGAATCTACTTTTCCATTTCTCAATAATGACACACCAGAAAAACTTAATTGATTAACCCACCAGAGCCATACGACTTGGATAGCCACCGTGATCTTCTTGAAGTACCTCCGCGGTGTCCTTGTCTGTCTCTATGGAGACAATATCATGCCTGAGAAATAGAAAACAAACATTAATTCTGAAACTGATTGTGTATTTTGCGTCATTAAGTTGTTATTAAATATCAGTGAGAAAATCGGTTTCTTTATTGCGAACTAATGTATTTAATATGTGTGTGTATATATATTTTTATAATATAGATATATATATATATATATATATATATATATATATATATATATATATATATATATATATATATATATATATATATATATATATATATATATATATATATATATATATATATATATATATATATATATATATATATATATATATATATATATATATATATATATATATATATATATATACATATATATATATATATATATATATATATATATATATATATATATATATATATATATATATATATATATATATATATATATATATATATATATATATATATATATATATATATATATATATAATTATCCTCCGAAAGGACTTTTAGAACTTTTTAACAAGGGTGTTTCTTGTAGAGACTAATATGCTAATTATTAATCAACCGAAAAATATATAATATATCTAAGCCAAATTCCAATTACATGTTACGGAAATACGACTCTACGAGTGCAAGTGAAAACAAACCAGATTTTTAAAAAAGCAACACTGTAATCAACATTTCAGAATGGCACAAAAGCACTGGCATCACTGATATGGGGCTTACTTCTTGAAGGGTCGGTTTTTGTCTTCCTCCTCTTCATCGGAGTCTTCGTTGCATATTTGCAATAACGCTTTATTGATGTACCACCTGTAACCGAATATGACGTAATACAGCATTAATGATAATCAATAAAAAAATATGTTTAATTTTTCGTGTATATATATATATATATACATATAAATACATTCGTATATATATATATATATATATATATATATATATATATATATATATATATATATATATATATATATATATATATATATATATATATATATATATATATATATATATACATATACATACACATATACACATAAGCTTGAGATTTTCCCTTAAAATGGTTCCTTAGTATTCATTTTAATGATTACCACAATTTCTACTGTATATTTAATTATGTTTAGTGTATTTTAGTGTTATCTTTGAAGAGCTGTTCGATGTGTTCCGCTTGACTTCCGTAAAACAAAGCCGAAAATGCCGATAATTAATCGCTTTTTTCGTCCGTAATTTTGTTATGGTCCCTCACAAATGTGACATCGTTGCAAAGCTTTGCATCTCATCTTTCCATATATATGATCATAGAATTATATCATATATTACGGATGTGTCGAATAGGAGGACGTGAGGGGTAGGCACTGTTTGTCCAGCTGTGTAAACAAACCCAGCTTGTTACAATCACGTGATCCAGGAAAATTATTTTATTGGCGCAGCAGCGAAGTCATTTAAATAATGTCCATGGGCGCATGCGCACTATGCAGTTCCACCGCGTCACACACCTGACCCACATGTCGAGTAGAAAATGGCGTTCGATGTAGCGGGTTTGTTGATATCCTGCCCGAAGTTATCGCGACCAGATCAGCACTTTGTTAGACAAGTATTTACTAGAGAAAGACCAGCAGGACAGTTTGCGAGACAGTATAGTCGTTTTGCGGGGCATGGGGCGAGGTCGTCAAGCCCGCAAGACGTGTCCGACTGTGCTAGAGACTGTCCCCGTTGCTGGGCCGTCCGACCAGCGGGACAGTGAGCGAGGCACAACAGTCGTTTTGTGGGGAAGAGGGCAGGGCGCCAGGTCGTCGAGCCCGTTAGCTATCCCCGTCATCTGCACTCTTGCCGACGTCATGAAAGAGAGGGCGTGGCCGCTGTCCCAGAGATGATTAACTGTTTTGAGGTGTAGCTGTTTATATACTTGTTGTTGTTGTTGTTGGTGTTGTTGTTGGTGTTGTTGTTGTTGTTGTATTGTATTAAATATTCCATTAATTGGCACTGATATTGTTAAGAACCTCTTGCGCATTTTTTACTATGAAAAGTATCATATTGAACAAATATTATTAAAATTATTTGAAACACTTTTTTTAGTATACAATTTGGTACACAACTGGTAGAAAACATTTTCAAAAAAAATTTTATTTAATACATTTGTGGGTAATTTCCGGAAAAATATTTTTGCGACAAATATTGATGTAGCTTTTAGTTACATTGATATGTGTTCTACAAGTTGTGTAAAGAAGAATAAGCTGCATATAACACTAAACACCTTACTTTGTTACCATAATTACTTCCAGAGATATGAGAAAACAGGATTATTTCTTGGAACATGCATGCTTCACCCACAAATAACAGTTTTTTAGAGGTATGTAATTGCAACAGAAATTAACGATATGATGCTTTCAAAATAGGGTGGACACATTTTGAATAATAAAATAATCTATTTTTTTAAATCCACTTGCCGAGTCTCCCCTTAGGCTGAATAAATATTATTATTATTATTTAAATCCCAAAAATCAAGTATGCTCTTATTGCCTCAACTTTGCTTTAAAAAGGAAGGTCAATAGTAACCATTATCTCAACTAAAATGTGTCACATTATGACACTGGTGGCATAGTGCTGCTAGTTTTGACATTCCTTAACAATGGCGGTAATTACAAGGCAATTAATTAATCTTGTTATTATATTAGTAGAATGTCATGAGGATGCCTTTTTCTTCAAGTAGTGCAAATATCTGCCAGATATGTGCATGGTAACTAAGGTAGCTTTGGTAAGAAATATACTAAACTTTGACGGCGGATTTCTCAGTTTGAAGATTTCTACCCCATACATGTTTAGCGAAACGTAGCTTCGGCTAGAATCGAGATATCTGGATGTATATATGTTTATATGTATATATGTATATATGTATATATATATGTGTATATATATATATATATATATATATATATATATATATATATATATATATATATATATATATATATATATATATATATATATATAGTACTGAAAATAAATAAATGGGACACGTGAAAATGTATCGATGTTCTCCTTTGCCACATTCCGAATAAAGGTAAACCATTCATAAACTGCAGCAAAGGAGAACATCGATACATGTTCAAGTGTCCCATTTATTTATTTTCAGTACTGTATATATATATATATATATATATATATATATATATATATATATATATATATATATATATATATATATATATATATATATATATATATATATATATATATCAATATATATATATATATATATTTCGTGTGTTTTCCGCAGCTCGATATCCCGTCGACTCCCGGTGTATTTGTGTTTACAATGAAATGGGGACACGCTTGTTCAGACCTTTCTCTGTTTGTATAAATACACCAACTACTTGGTAGGTTGGTAACGGGCAATCCAATTTTATTCATACCCAACAAGGATTGCCGCTGTGCACACAATAATAGTGACTAAGTCTGCCACAAATTGTGCACAGCCTGGTATTAAGCTGGTGTGTATGACCAATTAGTAAACAATACCAGATAAGATTTAACATTAGTGATATTTTCTACTGTAGCTAGCAACTGCCGAAGACAGTCTTTACCAAAAACCCTTGCTGCTCTTAAACAAAGCGACAGCATACAAAGAGGAAAAGTTACCTATGTGCAGACAAGCATACATAATTATATGTATATAGTGCTAGCTAGAGTATTTACAATGATATACACAAAAGTGGGGGAATAAACCCCCCGGTCCCACCTGTGTGCAGGTGGTGGCCCAACCCCACTAAAGGGCTGTATATATATATATATATATATATATATATATATATATATATATATATATATATATATATATATATATATATATATATATATATATATATATATATATATATATATATATATATATATATATATATATATATATATATATATATATATATATATATATATACAGTACTGAAAACAAATAAATGTGACACTTGAAAATGTATCGATGTTCTCCTCTACTGCAGTTTATGGATGGTTTACGTTTATTCGGAATGTGGCGGCACAGTACCATTTAGCATCATTCTATATCTAAGGCATATCTGATACGTTATTGACTTTTTGGTAAGCTTATTGAAAGAATTGTACATTTCATGCAGTTTTGTAGAAAAGTATATAATCTTGCAAGATAAGAAAACAGTATTTTATTGTTAGGCTGTTATTATTAGTGAATGTTATGTGTTTATGGGCGATAATGCAGGCTCTTCTCGATGTTATGCATGGGTGAGACTGTTGTATGGCTGGGTCTCCTCGAAGGTTTTTATGTTTATTTCTAATAATTAGCTGATTTCAAGCATCACATTAACATTTAATTTTCAGGGGATAATGATTAGTATTAAATGCTCTAGCATTGTGAAGAAACACAGCATCACCGGATCAGTAAAAAATCTATCAGAGAGATTGAGAGGGAGAAAGAAAAGCACTACAGAGCGGCAAGATCGCCACCTCATTCGTAACTCATTGAATTACCGTCGGTTGACATCGAGTGACCTCAATAAACGTTGGCAACACCAGTGTAGTGTTCCAGTTAGTACTAGAATAGTTAAGCAATGCAGGTTTAAGGAAATGCACAAAGAAGCCAATACTGTCCGTAAAAAAGAAATGCACGCCTGGAGTGGGGAGGAGACACAGGCAGTGGTCTGTTGATGATGGGAATCATATTTTGTGGTCCGATGAGAGTAGTTTTGAACTTTAACTTTACAAAGAGAGTTTATGTGAGAAGGAGGCAAGGAAAAATATATAATGAGAAATGCCTGCACCCAACGGTTAAGTTTGGTGGTGGAAAACTGATGGTATGGGGATGTTTCAGTGGTAGAGGTGTCGGATTCCTCCATAGGGTTGATGGGATACTGGGCGAGGTCCAGTACATAAAATTACTGAAAGGCAGTATGGTCCCTTCGGCACGCAAGCTACATGGTGGCAGAGACTATATCTTCCAGCAACACAATGCTCCCTGCCACAAAGCGAAGAAAGTGATGAATTCATTTGGAACAGAAAATCACAGTGATGCACTGGACGGCCGAATTTGAACCCAATCAAAAGCATGTGGCAAAACCTCAAACTGGAGGTGCACATCAGCAAACCGTGTACTTTGGGCGTCCTCCGAGACAATATTAACAGAGCCTGGCATAACATCACTGAAAGGAAACTGTCCAAACTTGTAGAATCAATGCGTCTCAATGAGGTTTTTTACTGCCAGAGGAGGTTCCACCAGATATTGAACACAGAGACCTGAAAACATTAAATAATGGCATTAACTAGTAACATTGTCTCTATATTTTTTCCGGGATACGATTCTAGTCGTAGTTATCCTTTTTATCCGGGATACGGTTGTGATCGTAGTTCGTCATTGCGGGGGGAAACCTCTGCTATTAGAATATCGCAATCCTATTGGTTTAGTCAGTGGCCTTGACCTGTTACGATGATCGCAACCTGACGGAGTTATGTGAACTAGAGTGATCGACTAACACGTATTGTGCTCTGACGGAATAAAAGTTATATTTTTGTCAGCGTGTGTTCACTACAGCTTCATATTTAAGACAAAGAAAAAATGGCGGATAACGATGCGAGCGACAGAAGTGATTTTGAGGATGTTTACGACGACAAAAATGTCGTTGTTCTTGATTCGGATGGCCATGGGGAGGCAGAAGACCCCATTGATCGAGTCGAGGAGAACGGCATGCTTATCAATGCAATATATGACGATGATGACGATGACATAGCGAACTTCGAGGGCTTCGATGCGGCGTGGGTTCAGGACAACGCCGATTTTCGCCCAGTGCACGAACCAACAGATACAGCACCCACCAGAGGCCAGGACGATTGATTACTTTGGGTTCTACTTCGACGACGAGATTTGGCAGAGGATGGTAGCCGAAATGAATCGCTACGCCGCCGCCGCCGCCGCCGCCGCCGCCGCCGCCGCCGCCGCCGCCGCCCCTCGATGGGACCCGGTCACCGTCATGGTCTTGAAAGCTTTCATCGGACTGACGCTGTCGATGGGGTTTTGCGGCTTCCCCTTTGTCACGACTACTGGAGAAAGACTAAGTGGATTTACGAGACTCGTTTCCCGCAGGTGATATCTCGTCATCGTTTCGACCTGATGTGGAGGTACTTCAATCTCCAAGACAACACCGTGCAACTATATTTCACACATTTACTACACCCAGAAACAGTTATAATATATGCCGTTTCTCACGCCATTGTACGCCTTTGTACAACCCTGTTAAGCTAGGAAATATGTATGTGCAACCAGAAATGTGTCCATGTGACAAACTTACGAGGATTTAGTGGGGCCCAACAAATGTATTTGCTAATAACTGCACAACATTGACAATCATAACATTGACACTGATGACACATTTCCACAACAATACATTTTTATTTACTAGTTTTGTGGAAGAAATATGATCCTTTCACTGAAACGCCCTGAGTTTCAGTCAGTAACTTGAAAAATGTCACCGAAAAATTACATTATTGTTGTGATGCCGAACGTCTGTCTAAGTGTACGCACATGCATGGCTTGTTACGCATTACATTGGTATGATCCAAATACTTAATGTGGTTACTCACGTTTGACCGTCTGGAAATACAACTTCGACGATGTTTCCTTGCTCGCACTTGACGACGCCTG
The DNA here is from genome assembly GCA_033239005.1 of Lamellibrachia satsuma. NCBI lineage: Eukaryota > Metazoa > Annelida > Polychaeta > Sabellida > Siboglinidae > Lamellibrachia > Lamellibrachia satsuma. The sequence continues at coordinate 301,489 of BSQZ01000102.1, forward strand.
ATTTGCCAAGGTACTGATAACAGAGCAATACGTCTGAGTTTATAGCAGATATAGTACGGTTATACTTTTATTAAGATATATCCAGTGAATGACAATATATCATTCAACTATTTTTCGCCTCACACTGGTAAACGTTGATGCTGCATTGTATTGTTGAAAAGTACGAATTACATATTTCATAGAGTTCAAATGAAAGTGGGAAAATCATACTGTTGACCCCGATTATGCCGCGTAGAGGTGCGTTAAACATAAGTGTAAAACAACCGAACATTCACCTTTTTCATTTCATCGTTCCAACCAAAACTTTCCTCCTGTAGTTGAATGGCGACCGACTCATCAGATTCAACCCGGACTTTCTCCCCTTCACAGAAAATCCACCCCAAGTCAATCTGAGGGCGGATACGCGAGCCTGTATCTGATTGTGATGCCAATGGGGGGATGCGTTTGTAAAGCAAAACATCCTGCAACGAGAGATACGATTTTGACACACAGGTTAAATCGTCACGTTAGAAATACCTTTGATACTCGCGATACTGTCACAAACAAAAGGTCGATTTGTTTAGATAAATGTACATACACCACAATAAGTTAAACAATATAATATATTAGTATTGCTGTTGTCTGAAAGCGTAGCATTACTAAATAAGAACACAATGGGGCAATTGGCAGGCTATCGATGTTGATTGTTTAAATGTGTTAAAGTATAAAATATTTTAAAGCATAAAATAAAAAACATATAAGTAGAAAACCATTCTGTATAATTGGTCTAAGTTGGAGTTAGTTAGTAACAAAAGTCAACATGTAGTAAGTTTTTGACAGCTACTGACATCGTCCAATCAAAAATACTTTTCTGACTGTTTCAAACCCAACGAAGAAATCAGCCCCAGGGTAATCGTATGGAAATTTTATAGATTACGTCTGAAAAAAGCAATGTTTTAAAGGACTGTCTATTTATGTTACTGTAAACATATGAAACCAGGTTGTCAGCTCATACATAGAAGGTATCTCAGAGAGGGTTGACCGGGTCCTGAAGAAATACGGGGTGATCACAACCATGCGTCCGTACACACTACTGAGACGTCTGTTGGTACACCCAAAGGACTAAGTAGAACAAGAAGAACAAGGTGAAATAGTCTACCAAGTACTGATTAAGAGTTTCAGCTCTATCTATATTGAAGAGACAGGGAGATTGGTTAAGACCAAACTAAATTAACACAAGAAAGGTGTAGAGATTGCACACAGAGAACAATACAAGAGTAGTGAAAAGAAGCGGTCGCAATCCACCACATACAAGTACGCCGTTAGGGACCATACAACCACCAAAACCATATCGTAAACTGGGAGGGAGTAATAGTGATAGAGTCACACCGAATGAAAAGACACGTGAAAGAAGCCATATGTATACGCAAGATCAAGGCAGCGATAAACCAAGACGAGGGTAACTACGAACTACCTCACGTGTGCGATGACGTCATATTCAACGTCATAATGATGAAGTCGCCTTGACAAGAAGAAGAAAATGTATGGAAAGGTAAAAAACAGTTTGGATATGTCAAAATAACAAGTTCAATATGAAGACTTCGATAACGTTTACGTTAAAACAAGTAAGCATTGTGTTTCCATAAATTATTACGATTGCTGTGGTAAATTAGAATGATGATACTCGTGCTCAATTTGATGTACTATAGTGCAGTGCCTTGATTATGAGTGTATTAATATTTGGCTAAATTATCATGACCAATTGCTAGACACATGTGTAGCATTTTGAAAAAGAATGGGCTAGCCCTAATACAATTGCTGCTATTGTATCACTGCTTAATATTGGAAATGAGAGTGTTAGAACATTCTAAAGTAATAAAGAAGTAATCAGTTATTTAGTTACATTAGCGATGGAACCGATTACTATGACTTGAATAGGGAATTAACACTACGAATATGTTTTCTTTAAATATTAAATTAAATTCAATATTCAATACACTACTTTCGAGTACGATCACAGTACATTGGGGTTCCACTTCATGGTTACCGTTTCTGCGTCGGAATCACTACTTGGTGAATCATCAGATGGTGCAATGTTCGAGGCTGGACGCCCTGGGAGATAAAAGAATCAATTATTGCTTCTTTTGTTTTACTTCAGTCATATCAAAACATCATTTTATGGTTCTAACGTTCACAAACTAACGAACGCACGCAAACACATGCAAAGAATAATTGTGTCTACAGTCATTATAACAGTTGACAAAATGTGATCATATTGTAACTTTCTATGAGGGTTTTACCTAGAACAGTGTTTCAAATTTTTTTGTTGCGTCCATGTTCCTTGTCCTGTGTGTTGACACTTACCTCTCCCAAATTTGGATAATAACATGGACACGTTTTGCTCCTTGTAGTACCCCACTAAAAACTGATCTCCAATTTGAAGTTTCCCAATCATCTACTACTGCCATCCGTTGTCTCGTTTCAGTCAACCTTCTTTCTATCCAATTGAATTTGCCATCCCCCATAGCATGGACTGTTGTTTTAAGTAGTAATCTTTGATGTGGCACTTTATCGAAAGTTTAAAAAAAATCTAAGTAGATAATATTTACTGGTGATTCCTCATAAATCCACTTAATGATTTCTTTAATTAACCTTTCTAATAATTTACAAATCGCTTATGTTAAACTCACTGGTCCGTAATAAATCTGACTTATTGATTGAACCCTTGGTAGACTGTGTTATCTATTAATTAAATCTACATACCAGATCTGGCGATATGTCGTAAGGCATTTACGTTGTATATCCATCGGTGTCCAGATATAAAAACTCTAGCACGACCGTTTGGTAGAGTACCCACGACTGTGCCGGTAGATCCCAGGGTCTACAAAAGACAAACATTTATCGCTAAACTGCTACAGCATTCATTTATGCATATAAGGAGGCGATATTTTACAACAATTGTAAGACATCGAATACATGCGTGAACAGTTCTGAATAACTTAGTAAACAAATTGAAATTAATATAAATCTGAGTAGGTATGTGTCACACATGCGATGCTAAACAAGAAATTATATTCTCTTATTATATGGCAAGCAATAATTATGCATAAAATGTAGATGTGCTGTATATTCGCCAGTAATAGTTTTGATAGTAGGAAATATCATAGTTAGAGTAAGTCTGTAATCGAAATTAATTATGATATTGCAACCAGGTGAGTTGTTGTGAACTAAATATGTTGGAACTATTGTTGCTTAAATTAAACAATATGTTCGGGAAAACATACAAACATATCGAGTGGAAAACCAAAAAATACAGGATATATGTCACATACAAATGTAAACATAACAATATATGCCACACAATCTGCGAGGCTGCGCTTAGTGAAGGCACATCTTACATGATATATCATAACCCATCGTTAGATTACTGGTTGATATTTTTCACATTTACCACTTCTAGATTCGACACATTTAATGTTAAGCCTTGGAGAGGTTCACCAAGTAAAATGCGAAACTAGGCTTATTTTAACCTGCAGCCTGACCTTGATGTGGTTGCCCGTGAATATATTTCTTTAACAGATCAAAGCATTTCTTAAGCCGAAGAAGTCTTCTCCCAGGGACAATTCGGTGGATGCAACTTGCAACACGTGCTGCCATTTTCCAGTGTGCTTCCATTTAAACTGACATTAAGTTCAGAGCGAATATAAATAAGAGAAAGAAATGTTATAATGCGAGACTACAACTAACGTAATTTAGTAATAATGGCGGTCGATGTCTGCTGGTGAGGTGGCAATATTTCTGTATAGTTTTGTGTGGATATCTCAAGTAGAGCCCAACGGAATCTACACATGCCTAATCGACAAGTGTTTACCTTTCGCATTTTCTCGCTCCATCCGCCGTGATTCTCGTCTTGCAGAGCTTTGACCTTCCTGGCGGAGTCGATCACCAATACGAAGTCGCCAACGCCAATTTGCATGTGGGACGTGTCAGCAACCTCCAGCAATTTTGAATTGAACCAATATCTGAAACAGATGCATACTAAAATGTTTGTCTATAACATCACTAGCCCAATTACCACAAAACAATTAGGCCATTTGGTGACTTGTTTTCAATTGAATTTCTGTAGTAAATTTTAACATTAAGTAATTTATTCCCTGTCACACACTTACGCGTTATCGTTGCTGTATTCCACAAACACGTCACCGTTCTCTTTGACTTTGCTTACGACGCCGTTCAATCCGAGAACCTGGAAAACAGGTCAATGTCTCGTATAAAATACATTGCATATAGTTGTTGAGCGAAAGTTATGCACTATGTAGTTGCACATTGCTGCTACTGGAATGTGTGTGATGTACGTGCGTGTGTGCGCGCGCGTGCGTGTTCGTGTGTGTGTGCGTGCGTGCGTGTATGCGTGCGTGCGTGCGTGCGTGCGTGCGTGCGTGCGTGCGTGCGTGCGTGCGAGAGAGAGTCGGGAAGAGAGAGAGAGAGCTGTTGAAGACCCTATAGTCAGGACTGTGCCTTGATTGACCCACCCAAGTCATACTTGGTTTCCAATCACCGCGACCTTTCTGCATTTCCATCACTGTCTTCTTATCTTTCTCCAGGGAGACAACATCATATCTGGAGCATATCCAATAACCGATCATTCTGGTAATATTTTATTGTAACAGTGCGTTGTCTCCATCAAATTACAATGACCTTGAGACGTAGTAGTTCTTAGTTTACATAGTTGAAGATAGTTTACAGTGTCATGGTCAATTAGTTATGTCGGAAATTATGTGGACGATTAAGGAATGCAATTCTAGATCGTTGAGATAAAGATTTTAAGTGAAAAATAAATTCAATGAGTCGACGTACATACATTTACAAAAGAAACCTCTACCTCTTGAAAAGTCGACTGTCCTCCCCGGCTTGGTCTGTTTGTACTGTACATGGCTGCAGAAGTGCCTTGTTTAAATGCCACCTGCAAAAGTAGTCAATTCATCACCATTGGATATCAACACAGTTTAACACTTAACAGTTGAAGTAGTTTTACTATAATCGTTTAGAAACGTATAGTTTGAGTAAATAGTTGTCCATTATTTACATTACAAATCATAACGTAACAATTTGTTTTAATGTATTCCTTTTGATATTTCGATGACAGTTGGCCTACTTTTCAACGAGTACACATTACTGTCGGTATTTAAGAATGCATCACAAATTAACTTGAATTAAGATTTATAAATGCCAAAATAAGTTAAAACGTTTACTCCTGGGAAACATTTGTGTTTCACGTGAATTTGTTTAAACAAAGCATAAAGAGTGAACGAAAGCACGAACGAATGCAATCATTCGGTTTATGTTGTTGTTGCGCACGAATTAATTTTAATATGTTATGAGAAAATTCACACTTACGTTTCGTCGTCGGAGAATTGCACTTCGATGAGGTCTTCTTGTTTCCCTTTAATGGTGCCGATTTTACCTATGTGCTGAATGAAAAAGGATCGTTAATTGTTGTAAAAGTTATTTCATATGAATTACCACAATTAGTCAATGTTCGTAATTACATTAGTTACAGCAATACAAATAATTAGGATCGCAACAAAGCCAATAAAAATAATTATGTAATTATAGCCATGCATTCGTCTTTTATATTCCAAATGCATTTTTGCATCCATAACAACCATTTAATGACTCAAATACTCGTGTTCTTCTCAGATGCACTGATGTTTGTGGAGTGGTTCCAGTTTGATCCTGTACGTATGACATTTAATCTTGAAACAGACTGCTCTTTTTTTTCTTTATATACCCTTCGTACAAAAAATATATATGCAACACGCGATCAATCACCTTTCTCATTTTGTCATCCCAACCACCATGTTCTTTCTGCAATCGAACAGCTTCCGATTCATTAGAGACAACTCGAACTTGCGCTCCCACGCAGAACTTCTGAGAGGAAAAGGTGGACGAGGTGATGTAAACGATGATAGTGGAACATGGAACAAAAAAACAAACAGCAACGGTCATTGTGTACGTATTCTTGTTTATGTAGCGAATGAAGATTTACATCGTCTTAACGTATACGTTATATTAAATAATTGTTTTCCTGCAACATAATAAAACGTAATATTTCTATTGAATCCAATATATTAATAAAAAAACAACCACCATTATTGGGAAGGACATGATTTACTATTCCTGTATCAATGTATGTGTGTTTACATTAATCAACTGAATGCCAAACTAGGACGATTAACCTTGATATACATATTACCGAAAAAACAATATAAACTATACTACTTTCTTAACCAATAAATGTATAAATAAACGGTATTCTAAGATACGACGCAACAAGGTAAAAGTCAATTTCTGCAACCATTTGTCTTTATAAGCATCGCGCAACACAGGTATTAATTTCTATCAGTGTCCCTTCACTTGATGATGTTCTCATACATACCTCACCATCACTCTCCGTAGGTAGAACTTCCGGCGTTGCTGAGAGGCAGAATGAACATACAAGATGGCATGGGCATTATATTTTAGCCTTAAGTAAATATATAAATAATAATGTTTTAATTCAGACAAAAGTCCATAGATATATATAAAATACATGTAGAGAAATGTATGTATATATAAAACACACGTTGAGCATAAAAATAAATGTAAACAATATGTCAGATAAACATGTAGAAATACACAGCTTAGATGTACAACAGGTGTCGCAAATTGCAATGGCCTAAATAATTGGATTCAATGACTTGTCAATCCTAGTCATTAAACTACAAATAGCATTTCTGGTGACGCATTTACAAGAGTTGACATTGGCTGCAGCAAACATCTTATAGGCAGCCTATTTAAACTTATGTATGAGTTGTTATATGCCACTAGAAAATGCTGGAAAACTGCTTTTCTATAATTCACCCATAAGGCGCACATATCAACATTACTGAAGTGGGCTTTGAATAACTTGTTCTTTACAGCAGAAGAGCAATAGTGAAATTGTTGACGCAGCATGCTGCTCTTATCACAAATGAGTCTAAATTTGGCTTGAATGTCGGCCTCATCAGATAAATCGTTACAAATAATATGTCCAAGATATTTACACGAAGTGACAAAGGTTATCTTCAAAGTACATGATCAGAGATTTAGAGGCGTTAAATTGAACATCGTATTCACAACCGTATATGTAACAACAATCAAGTAACGTTTGCAGTCCCTTACCGGAAGGGGCGAACAAAAGTAAATCATCTGCATAAATCAGATGATTGACCACCGTTGTCCCAAGACTACAACCAGTAGGTTTTTTGTGCAGTTGTACACTCAAGTTGTCCATATAAACGTTAACCAGTAATGGAGATAATTTCCCTCCTTGCTTACCACCATTACCCACAGGGAAGAATTCCGAGTAAGTAGATCCCCATCGGACACATACACTTTGGTCATTGTACTCATTGCAGATCACTCTTAAAAGGTATTTAGGTACATCACGTTGTGTTAGTTTTGTTATAAGCTTCTGCCGATTGATTCGGTTAAATGCTTTTGAAGCATCTAGAAAAGCGACATGCCTAGCCGACCAGTGCTTAGTGTAACACATTTCCTTAAATTCGATCACACACAACTCCGTCCCATGCTTGGACTTAACCCCAAACTGATGTGGAATAGTTTGCAAGTATGCATACATACGATTGAGTAATACAGCTTCTATAATCTTGGAACCTTTGTTAGAGAGGTATATAGGCATGTAATTGCCGTTGTCTTTTACACGCCTATTCTTATTTTTAATAACCGGTACAATGAGAGATTCAGTGATTACACCGTCGACGTTAGTAGGGATTTCAGTTTTGCTGTTTACATGATGCATAACATCTTTCCTGAATTTAAGGGGATCTCTTTGACACATCTTTTCAGCAATGCTATCAGCAATAATAGCTTATTTGTATTTCTTATATTTTCTGAACAATTCCATGGCATTAAAAACATCCCCTCGTCTTGGTTTGCCAATCGCTCTCCATATTAAATAGGCATCCCGAGCTGCACTGTGAAGCGCCTTCACTTTCTCGTTCCAGCCTGGTACTACAGCGTGTTTAAAATCACATTTACAGTTAGTCATCAATGATTGGCTAGACATATTCCATACCCATAATGGTATCATAAAAATCATCGATATCGTCTTGATATGTGTGTGTGAGTGTGTGTGTGAGTGTGTGTGTGTGTGTGTGTGTGTGTGTGTGTGTGTGTGTGTGTGTGTGTGTGTGTGTGTGTGTGTGTGTGTGTGTGTGTGTGTGTGTGTGTGTGTGTGTGTGTGTGTGTGTGTGTGTTTGTGCGTGTGCGTGTGTGTGTGTGCTCTTTAAAAATACATGGATGTAATATTAGAGAATACTCATGACGATTGAAATAAAGACGAGTGTATTAATACAGGCCAGTAAGAAAACAATTAACAAAGCAAGGATGACACAAAATAATACTGGACAACACATGTCCGTGCCGTGTCTATTTGAATTTAACATTCTTGTACATACATATTGAAAACACTTTACGGTGTTCAGTTGTAATTTGGCATTTTAATTCCTTCACACAACTCCCATCGCAATGATTGTGTGATAATAATTATAAATCTTACCTTGCAATGTTTCAGTATTCCCGATATTCTGCTGACCTGATTCAATGGACCGAGTTGGTGGATATCTGCTCATTTCCAGTTTCAGCTGATCGACATCCTTTATGCAGGCATTCCACTTCCCTGATAGGTGTTCTATTTGCGTCGTATTGTCAGAAACTTGGGCTGAAATGTTTTTTTTTCCAGACTCACAAATAGGTCCATTGTAATTTCATAAAAGCGTTTATGGCTATAATCTCGGAACTGATGCTACCTCGTTTTAAAGCCACCGTAGCAAATCTTATAATGATCATCTCCAAAGGTACATAAACATGACATATTGCGATTAAAGAAATTTAAAAAAAGGAACAAAAATACAGGCAAATAAACAATAAGGAAATATATTTCGCTGACGTCACAAAATGGAGCGACCGGATTAGAAGAACCAACGGCGAAATCGCTGCTAATTAACACATTTCGTGACAAATATAGTATCTGTATGTGTAACGGCGTGAATTGTATTACCGTAAAGGTATTTTATTTTGTTAAAAGTGGCTTTTTCAAAAATAATTAGAATCATACTTAATGGCTAAATTTTACGTGCCGTACCCGTTATTGTCTCCATGTCCTTTCTCAATAGCTCTATCATTGGACCAAGCATTTCTTCCAGATCCTCATTGGATGTGACAAATTTCACAATAGCCTGAATGAGTAAATTATATGAACAATAAAATGATGTAAACATGTAAAAGTTGGTTACATAACAATTAGTTCGGATATCCATGTTAAATGCATTCATGATGATATGTTTCCTCCACCAAGACTGCTCTGATTCACCTATCAACCTGGCTTTAAGAGGATCTGTATCAAATGACATAATACATTCACATGCACATTTAAATATGCATTGCTTTTATAGAAATACGTCGTTTGACAAACTTGAACACAATGTGAGCATATCAACAGCAATTGTTGCTTTTTACTGTGTCGATTGCAAAATGTTGCTGTAATAAGATGTTTTTATTATAGTTACAATTTTTTAACTGCATATAATTATCAGGCCCGTAGCGTGGGTGATTTTGGGGTGGGTGTATTTTTACATGTGATAGATGACGAATTGCATGAGAAAAAAAAGCAGGTTTGAGAGCCTAGAACAAAACGCTCATGTGCCGAAATCTTCTCCCATACTATTAGATGCATTACAGAGAAATGTCAAGAGTGCCGATTACTCGTCGTAAATCATTTGACTGCATCCACATCCTCTATGTGGAGAACCTTTATCTCATACCCAATCCCACAAAAGATGATACTAGCAATCGAGAAGATGCAACTGGTTCCATGTGGTCCTAGTATCAGACAAGACTGCATCCTTTCTCCTCTTCTCTTCGCCGTGGTCGTCGACTGGGTCCAGGGACTTGCAATCAGAGGCAATTAACGCATCGTGTGGGTTGACGAGGAGTTTCTGAATTTGCCAATAATATTGCCGCCCTCTCAGACCCAATACCTCCTACATCTTTTGGAGTAGCAGATACTTGTCATCGCTGACCAGAAGACTAGAACACATGCTGACGAGTGTGCATCAGCCACTCATAAATGTACTAATCAACCAGAACAAAATGGACTCAGTAGAAGACTTCACCTACCAACCAAGTTTATCTGGAACAACAAGAAACGTATTCTGAGATCAACACTCCGCTTACAACTCAAACGTTCTACAAAGGCTGTGCTACGGCCGCTATACATGACAATTTTCTGACAAAAAGGAGCTCTTCAGGCCTCACAAAAAATATATGATGAAACGGAATTCCTCAGTCATAACGCCCCGCCCCCCCCCCACCCCCACGCCCCCCACCCCAGAAAAAAATTATTCTGTCTCAGCGGGGGTGCACTCCCCCCCCCGGCCTACGGGGTTACTTGATCAGCTGAGTCGTGTAGACTTTAATTAATAGATTCTAACCAACGATCAGCATACAAATAAAAGTAATCCCTAAATTGTACGCATCTATGCGATAAAATCGTAATCGCCATAAAACGTTTTGTTTTGTCTTCACAAGTGGTCGCTAGGTGTCTCTACTTTATGCTGAACATACTGCCTTATAAGGGCACATGTTCAGCATAAAGTAGAGACACCTAGCGACCATTTCCGAAGATAAACAAAACACTTCTTCAATGTCACTAAGGCACAATTACTAACATCATTTGAAATACAGGGTGTTCCCAGAAGCCGGCATAGACTGCGCAACTTTTACCTTTATAGAATCTGGGAGCATACATAATTTCCGTCACAAAGAAAACCCCACTCTACATCCACACGAAAATGTGTGCAACAAATCGAGGCTAGGTCTCGTTGTCACCTACTGACATCACTCAATTTTGTGAAGCGCCAGCAGTGAATCGACGTCAGTATCGAGATGTCACACTATTTTTTTTTAGATAATACTGTATGCATGCATGCATGCATGCATGCATACATACATACATGCATACATACATACATACATACATACATACATACATACATACATACATACATACATACATACATACATACATACATACATACATACATACATACATACATACATACATACATACATACATACATACATAGTTGTTATATTTAATTTGCAGTCTGCAGTAATTAGCAACGGGGTAAGCATTCTATGGGGGTCACTTTTCTATAGCATGTGCTCATTGAATTGTGACCCCCGTCCTAAACAATTGTGTTATAACTTCAGAATATATATCAAACTTACACACATACATATATACATACATACCTATGTTATTTTTTAATTGCAGTCTATACAATAAGTAATTAGCAAGGGGGTCAAAAATTATATGGGGGGGTAACTTTTCTATGGTGCATGTACGGCCTGCCAAGTTGTGTCTGATGAATGCGAGTTTAGTTTGTAATAAGGCTTACTTCCTTGTCGACTACGTTGCCGACCATGACCTGGACATATTGTGGATCACCGAGACGTGACTACCTAGCGAGGACACTGTAGCTGTTTCCGCCGTCTCGCCTTACGGCCGTCACGCCTTGCGGCTATCTCTTTGAGCACGTTGCTCGGATTAACCTTCGTGTCGGCCGTGGCGGCGTTCTTTTCAGATCATCATTCACGGTTGACCACTCCCAACTTTGGCTCGCTTAATCTTTCGAGTGTCTCGATCTACAACTACGCTGCCACAGAGTCTCCTCTACACTACCCCTCTTCGTCATCTACCGACCGCCATCGTCCAGCCCCAACTCACAGCCGTCCGCCATCTTCCTCACCGAATTTCGAGATCTCGTTGATCGCGTCAGTACAAAATCCGGTATAGTCATCCTCGGCGATGTCAACGTGCGATACGGTGACAACAGTGATGCGCACGCACGAGCTCTTCACGATATTCTGTAAGACGCCAACATGAGATAGAACGTCACCGACGCGACGCACAACCGGAGTAATGTGCTTGATTTCGTCATCACCGCCTCTTCTTCTTCCCCTGTTACTCGGTTCGTCGACGATCTTGTCACCGATCACTTTGCCGATCTTTGTGACCTCGTCACGACCAAACCACGTCTACCACGCAAGAAGATAACACACCGTCGATATTCTTATGAGCTCATAAGCACGATTTCGCTCTTAAAAATCGATTTCGCTCTTTAGCTATGATCAAAACAGAAAATTGCGTTTCGCTAAAAATAAATCATAAAAACGCTCTTAAAACGCTACTAACTTACGACAAATTTAGACCGCTCATAATTTAGCAAAACATATTCATCATAAAGAGTCAAATTTACTTAACTGCTTATTATACTGACTATACCACTTTTACGTAGAGATCCAGTTTTTCACAGTCAAATAAGTTTTTTTAAATGCGAGCGATGAATAGTTCGTAATTTATGGCTTTTGACTGCAGCATCTATTTTACAGCACTGAAGTTGACAAGACGTCGTGTGCGCTGTTTCATGGCATCGCGAAGGTCAAGTTTATTATCGAAACGTTTGGTATTCAACTTTGAGCAATTTTTTAGCAGTGTCTAACCAAAATATGTACACCTTTAACCTTCATATTGGTATACTCGATGACACAACTTTGGTTGAGGTTGTTGGCGCTCTTCACGAGCTTTGTAATTGAATTGTCAAAACTTCACTTGTCCAAACAACACATCACCGGTGTTTCACAGATCACAGAAATGGTGTCTTCTGTGACACGGCGTCTTCTTTTTTTAAATTACACTTTTTTCACCCAGTGAGCAAATAAGTCAATTGTAGTTGAAAAGTATTCGATGGATCGTATTATCAGTCACTTTTGGACAACTTTTCCATGTTTTGCCCAATTGTGCACGTTGTGGAACTTATGATGGAAATTTCGATCATTAGCTTATGATGGATTTGACGAGCATCTTAGTGAAACGTATTTAAAAATCTATGATGGATGCTGTGTTATGGTGTATTTTCCATATGAGCTCTTAGGTCCGTCTCCGTAAACGCACATGGTGACGAAGCAGAACCGACGACCATCGTTTGTCTTATACTAAGCTGCGTGACCGATACTGCCGGACGCTGGCTTCCACGAAAGCTGCGTTTTACAGTAAAGACATCGTGTCAGCGGAAAAGAGATCGTGTCAGCGAAATGCATGAACCTTCGTCCTAATGACACTAGTGGCTCTGACGCTGTTGCCGACCGTTTCGCTTAGGTGAACTAGATCCGCAACCAAATCCAGCGTCCGTCAGCTAATGTTTATAACGCGCAGCCGTGTACTGTTTCTTCGCCTCTGCTTGCGTTTCAACCAGCTTCGCTCGAAGAATTACCGACACTGATCAAAAATTGCAAGACAAAGTCATCCAAGATAGATTCACTGCTCATCACGATTCTGAAGGCAAATATCTCCATCTTAGTGCCGAACCTCAGGAACGCCACCAACCTCTCTTACGAGTCTTCCACTGTTCCGGCACTGCAAAAGCACGCGGTCATCACGCCTCTCATGAAACGTTCCAGTTTTCCCGTTGAACCGGAAACCTGATGCATCGACTCGAGATGGTCCAGCGATCAACTGCGCGTGTCGTCCTCTGCTTACGTCGACATCACCAACACAGCATGACGGTGGCACTACGAGAGCTGCACTGGCTGCCTGTGGCGCAGCGAATTCAGGTTAAACTGTTGACCTTGATGAACGAGGCTGTGCATGCAAACACTCCTCGTTACCTTGCTGACCTTATATCTCCCTATGTTCCCTGTCGCAGTCTTCGTTCGGCTGACCATTCTTTCATTGTTGTTGCTAGGGTAAACTTGGAACGGTTCGGCCGACGAGCTTTCTCATGTGCAGGTCCAGCCTCTGGAACTCTCTTCCTATAGGGACGCAACGTGATTCAAGACGTTTTAAGAGGGACCTAAAAAACGTTCTCTTTAATACATTTTTCTAAATTTTGTATGTATGTATATATATATATATATATATATATATATATATATATATATATATATATGTTTTTTATTATATATATATATATATATATATATATATATATATATACATATATATATATATATATATATATATATATATATATATATATATATATATATATATATATATATATATATATATATATATATATATATATATATATATATATATATATATATATATATATATATATATATACTTACTTACAGAACCCCACTCTCCACTGCTGTCGGTCTGCAGCCCGTTTGGTGATGGTGTTCCATGTTAGGCCGCATTCTTTCATCTCCTTCTCCACTGTTCGTCTCCATGTTTCTTTTCGGCGACCCCGTCTCCTTTTACCATCTGCTGTCCAGCGTAAGGCTGTCTTGGGCAGTGCACCAGGTGACATTTGGCATAGGTCTTCATTAGTGATGGTGTTTAGCTAAAATACCCCTAGTATCTTCCTTAGACACCTGTTTTGGAAGATCTTAAGCTTGTGTGCTAGCTTGGCTGTCAGTTTCCAGCCGTAGAGAAGTACACTGAGAACATTACTGTTGTACAGTCTCAGTTTTGTTTCCAATCTCAGTTGCTTGGATTTCCAGATGGGCTTCAGCGTAGCGAAGGTCTAGCTTGCCTTTTTGATTCTAACCATGGCATATTTTGCAGTCTCCATCTATTGCGATTTTGCTTCCCAGGTATACAAAGTAATGAACGTCTTCCAAAGCATCATGGTAATGGGGTTATCTGTCTTGTAGTTGTTCCTCATCGGTTTGGTTGTTGCTATGTTGAGCTTTAACCCGATATGTGGTGTTTTTCTGTTGTTGTGAGTTTGTCCATCTTTTCTTGCATGTCCTTGCGCCTGCTAGACAGCAGTCCGATGTCGTCTGCATAGTCCAGGTCTTCCAAGATTGAGGTAAGTATCCATCTGCTGTCCCTGTTTCCATCTTTGATGATTTCTGTCATCAGCCAGTCAATGCCGAGGATGAAAATAAATGGTGAGAGAATGCATCCCTGTTTTACTCCGGATTTTATCCTAAAGCTGTCTGTCGTGTGACTGTTACAGGCGACTTGATACTGGACGTCTGTGTAAAGTATCTTGATCACATTTACCATCTTCTGTGGGATCCCGTAGTGACGTACTATTCTCCACAGGGATTCTCTGTGAAGGCTGTCAAAGGCCTTTTCAAAGTCAATGAAGACAATGTAGGTCGTATTGTTCCATTCCGTTCTTTGTTCCAAAATAAGCCGTAACGTGAAAACGTTGTCGATGCATGACTTGCCTCTTCTGAACCCAACTTGTTCCTGGCGGAGGATTGTATCGGTAGCTGCTGATTCTCTGCAGGATTATGCGGCTGAAAATCTTGCATGTCATTGCTAACAAGGTTATTCCTCACCAGTTGTTACAGTTCTCCCAAGTCGCCCTTCTTTGGTAGCTTGATAATTGATAATGTCTTTTGATCATTTGGTGTGTCTTCTTCATCCCATATTTTCTGGAAGGTCTGGTATAGGATTCTAGATGTCTCTTGTTCATCTGCTTTCAACATTTCTGGGCAGACATTGTCGCTTCCTGATGCTTTTCCAGTTTGCTTCTCTGACTTCTGCTACTGTGATTTGGTCGAGGTAAATTTCAAGGTAATTTGCTGCCTCCGGGATGTCTGCAAGTCTCGGTGGATCTGCACCATTGAAAATGCTCCTTCCACCTCTCTATATTCTCTTTCTCGAGTGTGATGATCTTTCCATCTGCGTCTTTCAGTGGAGATTCTGGTTTGGACCTGTATCTCCTTTCAGCTTCTTGGTTATTTGGTATAGTTATTTCATATTCTTTTTTTCTTGCTGCTTCTTTTGTGTCTTCTGTGAGGTTTTCAATGTAGGTGCGTCTGTCTGCTCTGGCATTCCTTTTTATTTCTTTGTCTTTTTGTGTGTATTCTCTAGAAAGTCTTTCTTGTGCAGGTCCCACCTTCTGGAACTCTCTTCCAATAGGGCTAAGAACGCAACGTGATTCTAGACGCTTTAAGAGGGACCTGGAAAACGTTCTCTTCAATCAAGTTTTTCAAATATGTATATATATATATTTATATGTGTGTCTGTGTGTGTGTGTGTGTGTGTGTGTGTGTGTGTGTGTGTGTGTGTGTGTGTGTGTGTGTGTGTGTGTGTGTGTGTGTGTGTGTGTGTGTGTGTGTGTGTGTGTGTGTGTGTGTGTGTGTGTGTGTGTGTGTGTGTGTGTGTGTGTGTGTGTGTGTGTGTGTGTGTGTGTGTGTGTGTGTGTGTGTGTGTGTGTGTGTGTGTGTGTGTGTGTGTGTGTGTGTGTGTGTGTGTGTGTGTGTGTGTGTGTGTGTGTGTGTTTTCACGCGTCTCTCTAGTGAGAAGAGTAATGCTGCGTTCGAATGCGCTCGTACTTCTCGTGAATACGAGTTCATGGTATGTAAATAGAGTTTACGACCCCAGTGAACTCGTAATTACCAGTCGAAAAAAATGTGTTAAAGGAGCCCTAGTTGTCGACTCGTAATTACAAGTTCACGGGGGTCGTGAACTCTGTTAACGTATTGTGAACTAGAGAACACGAGCGTACCGGAACGCGGTATTACCCCGAGAGAAAAAATGGCGACCGTGCAAGAGAAGGCTCGCATGTTCGTCTTTGTTATAAAGATCAAGCGAATGCCTTGTGCTGTGGTCTGTCATTTAGATGCACTGCCTGTACTAACTGCAGTTTGTAGGCATACGTGTGAAGCAGTTTGTAAATTAAATGACATTGTATATTTCTGAAAAAGAAACAGAACCTACTAAAGTTGGCTTTTCATGCGACATTTATACAGTACTATTGGGTTTTTGTTGACCAACAATTACCTACCTCTATCTTTCCTTCACCTTTGTTTTCTTCACTTATGATTTCTCCCCACATTTTGTGTTCTGTTTTTAAGAAATCGGCTTTATCATTTTCTAAGCCCAAACGCTGAATCTGCAAACGGATATGCACAATTTATTTTATAAAATGAACTTATACATACCCTGCAGTCATAGCTAATTGTGTCCCACCACTATGCAGCACTATTTTAGATTAGAGACAACACAATCCATTGTTCAGTGTTTGTCGTTGATAGTGTCACAAGTAACAAACAACGCCACAACTTTGATCAATCCCATCTTGCACATGAATATACACGTGTGTGATATACCTACTTCCGTGTTGCATTACATAATTAGAATGAGAAAGCCTAATACATTCCAAATACTCATTACAACACATAATACTCAAACACGCCATTCTTGTTTCCTTTAAATATGGACCACGACTGGCATGATCTTCTTGGTTTGTAAATTTCAAACCAAGCAGATTGTTAAACAAATTTGGAAATGCATCAAGAGCTACTGTATTCCAGAAAAGATCACCCGACTGATTAATAGTTTGTTCTGCAGATTAGGAGATAGCTGTAGATATATATTCCGCTTCTTGACTGATATCTCGTAGATATTCGGGCTTCAAGTGCCTTCGAACTCTTGTCCAGACCCAGACCATCTCAGCTGGGTCTTAGCTAGTCATATATTATGCCCCATGTTGCAATACGAGTGTGCATAGTACATGGTTCGGACAAAGACGATAGTAGACATTTTATTTTCAACCCTGATTGTCTCTTTATGATGCTGTGCGTAAATTGTAATGTCTATGATGTGGTGACAGACTGGTTATTTGAATGATCATATGAGATAGTGGTTTTCATGTGAAAAAATTAAGGTTTGTTAATTGGTAATGATAAACATTTGTGTACATTTGTATTTATTAAATGGTAAACAAGCATTGAAATAATAAATTATTTATTTTATTTAAAGTGTGTTTTGGAGTTAATGTTTCAAAAATGTTTCAAAAAGCTGATGGTATTTGTTCTGCAAACACGTGAACGGGGGAAAAACTCACAATATAATAATTATTCACGTGGGCAAACATAACAAATATCTGTATTGTGATGCAAAATGCAGATGGTTTACCTCTTCAATGTCTTCGACTGCGTTTTGTGCTGTAATGTCGTCAGCCAATATTCCATGTTTAAGCAGGTCTACCATGAGGGTTATCATTGTCTTCATCTTCTTGTCATCCACCTTGAAGGTGTTTGAGTGGAACAACTCGTTTCGTGTGTTTTTTACCTGAACAGATATTATATAGTAAACTTTTATTTACAGTCAGAATAAATGCCACTTCACGACATATTTTATGTTTAAGACAACTGTTGCATAATTGTTCAAGGTAATTATGTTTCAAACGTTCCAACACTTTATTTTCTCAGTAAATGTCAATCGCATTTGAGTTACAGATGCGTCTTTGAACATGAACAGTATATGTTCCTTTTGGGAATTTTACACCACCATATGATTATAATGTCTACAGTTTTGTTTGATTTTATACATATATTTATAATTTGATTTTATATATAAATATATATATATATATATATATATATATATATATATATATATATATATATATATATATATATATATATATATTTATAATTATACACCGACAATGCAATCATTATACACAGATAATTATTTCATTTGTTATTTTTATTATTACGTAATAGCTTTTGTAATGTCAATTGAACACCGTAAAACATTTATTCATCTTCATATATATATATATATATATATATATATATATATATATATATATATATATATATATATATATATATATATATATATATATATATATATATATATATATAATATATCAAATCAAACAAAACTGTAGACATTAGAATCATACGGTGGTGTAAAATGAAATAATTATCTGTGTATAATGATTACATTGTCGGTATATAATTAAGTTTTATTTTATCAAACAAGTTGTAGTGATAGAGAGTAAACATTCTATAAAAACAATATATTACCTTGTTCGCTTTGTCCGTCAGCTGTTCATCATTAAACGCCTTGCAGTTGATGATTAACTGTAACAGGCCCACAACATCGGTTTTCGCGGGAGCATGGTTGGACGGCGGTTTACCACCCAACATACAAATCTTAGCAAGTTGCCAAGATTGTGTTGGCCACTTTTTCACATCGGTGTGTTTCCACGAAAACTGCTTTTCGCACCATTCTGCAATAATTAGATCCAACCATATGTTGCAAATATTGTTTTCACAATCGATGGAGTAGCGCTTTTGCTCATCAGTGCCAAGCGTTTCAGGCATGTCGTCAGCAGGAGTACATTTTGCATCTTGATTTCCCGCATCAGGCCTTTGCTTTTTGATATTCTTAGCTGTGCAATCGCCAGTGCATATGTTGGGTCCAATTTTGTTTTTTAGCAAAATATGGGCGTCTTCAACCACTTTTATGCAGAAAGGTGTTAATCCTTCAGCGACACATACCAGCGCCTGACCAAGTTTAATCCAGTTCAGATAGTATTTGTCTTTGAATCGTTCAGAAACAGTCGATTTGGCCATCGTGTAGTCTGAATAGGGTGTGTCGTTAATCAGACGTACAGCAATTGTTGTCACCCCGGTGTATCACAGTTGGAGTGTCACCATCGTGCTGCGGATGCTACAGACGATAAAATCAATAATGTATCTGTATATGCAATGATCTTTTAGAAACAGCATAATTATAGTTTCTATGCAATACATGTAAGTAAATAGAAAACATATATATTACACATTGGCGGTGTATTGCCAGTAATACAACAAGGTCAAACACATTGATAACTGCAATACTACGTCTAGCTTCCGTACACAACCCTGGACAATAGCCCCTGGACACAATCCCTGCACAAACGCCCCCTGAACAAACGCCTCGGACATACTCCACTCCTAACTTTTAGTTAAAAAATTATGTTTGCGTGAAAAACCAAAATAAAAAGCCGTTAAAAACAAAATAAAGCGTGAGTGTATGTGTGTGTGTGTGTGTGTGTGTGTGTGTGTGTGTGTGTGTGTGTGTGTGTGTGTGTGTGTGTGTGTGTGTGTGTGTGTGTGTGTGTGTGTGTGTGTGTGTGTGTGTGTGTGTGTGTGTGTGTGTGTGTGTGTGTGTGTGTGTGTGTGTGTGTGTGTGTGTGTGTGTGTGTGTGTGTGTGTGTGTGTGTGTGTGTGTGTGTGTGTGTGTGTGTGTGTGTGTGTGTGTGTGTGTGTGTGTGTGTGTGTGTGTGTGTGTGTGTGTGTGTGTGTGTGTGTGTGTGTGTGTGTGTGTGTGTGTGTGTGTGTGTGTGTGTGTGTGTGTGCAATTCTAAATATATACATGCAATTCTACTAACATGTTGCTACAAAAATGTAGGCTTTCGCATATTGTTGTACCCCACATTTTATTGAGACTTTTCAAGTTTACCTGAATATGTATTATGTTGTGGAAGCAGTTAAAGTTACATCGGCCCTTTTGCACCAAGGCTGTTGTTTTGCTGGTGAACTGTGACTTAATTATTGCTGAACTTTGGAAATGATACGTGACTATACAAATGTTATGCAGCATTTGATGACATATTGAAATTGTATGTACCAGACAAGGGTCAACGAATACTGTTTGCAACGTTAGCCAGTATTCGTATTCGAATAGTTTAAGATTTGTGTCCAGCATAAACATTCGAATACTTTTTTATAATCAGTCATTCGAATTCGTGTTCGAATACGTTATAAAATGAATCGTACTTGTATAGTTTCTAAAAAAAAAGGATTCATATGAATAGCTAGTAGGGCCTAGCTGGCTATTACTATATTGTTATAAACTTATAAAACTTAAATATACTTATAAAACATCATAGTTAGAAATACACCTTTCTAATTTAGCTTATTCTAAACGGTGTAGTTGCAGTTGCAAAATGTATATAACTGCAATGTTTCCTGTGTCGTTGTTGGCTTGGCTACTCTAAAACGTTGAGACGTAAACGCTCTGTACCTATCTTATTTCCATATGTCGCATATGTGATTCAATCTTGGGATCAGATGGTCAGACCTCGTGACGAACAACGAGGTCCTGCGACGTGCTGGTATGTCTAGTATCGAGGCCATGCTAGTGCAGCGGTAGCTCACCTGGATCAGGCGATCGCCTGCCAAAGGCGGTCATGCACGGCGTGCTCACGAAGGTCAAGCGTATCATCGGAAGATTGCACGAAGCGGTATCTCAGCTCCACCACGAGAGAACTCTCACACGGGCCGCTTAGGCTCGTTTCAGCCTTGTCTCGCACGAACGGACCTGAACCAGACGGCATCCGTCAAACAACCGACAACAATAGACTGAACAAACGGAACTAATTGAATTAAACGATGGGTGAGCTAACGACCATCTGAGTGCATTGTAAACCTTTATTCCGAAATATAGCTTAAAACTCCATCCTCTACTGCTTTAGCCTACAACGAATCGGTTTAATAAAAAAAATGCGTATTTTTGTTCAAATTATCGAAATAATTTGCTTGAGCCGTTAGATCTGGTAAGAACTAAATACTGGATATCCAAAATGGTAAACACGTTGCTGGTCAATGCCGATCATAGGCGTGATTTCCATCCTCTCGCCGATCACACGACAAAGTTACCAAGAATGACATTCGTGATTTATTAGCGTTCCCATTAATTAATTTAATAGTTTGTCTGATGTTTACAAAAAAAATGCATACAAAAGTTATGCAAACGAGCTACCATGATGCAGTGGATTAAAGGTAGGTTTGATATTTCACAAAATTAATTTGAAACAAAAATTAAATTTAGGAGGGACCTTTAAATTGTCGTCATTAACATTTAAAATGTGAAACCTAGGTAATACATTATTTTGGAGGTGTAATTGAAATGTTTCTGCTGTATGTACAAAATAACATTGGGATAAAAAACACAATCCGAGCGGATAAAATCACATTCACCAAAAGTACAAACTCCTGCACGGAGGACAAAATCCTAGTAAAACAGCACAGAAAAAATTAAATAGCACATGATAGAAAGTGATATTTATTACTTGGAATGTCTGGATACTCAATTTTGTTTGACTGGATGGTTAACATGTGCAAGTGTAACAGATAGAAAGCTAAGTTGGAAATGCTGACCATGTCTTCTTTTTTATGTTCTCAAACATTTTTTATTTGTACTCTCGCTATTCTAATTTACCCCACCTCCCCCCCCCCTATTTTATACAGTGACTAATTTTATGTAATATATTGTGTCAATGAAACTGTTTCATTTTGTTAGACATAAACGATTTGGGAATGTCAATTAATATAATAAATAATACAAAATACATATTTACATATTAGATAATCGTGACGGATGAAGGGGACGATGCCCCCTGTTTACCCAGAATGCCCTATTTCAAGAATAGTAAAAATGTATTTTATTTAGCCCCTTAACATGGGGCTGCGCCCCCTTTTGTGAAACCCTAAATCCGCTCCTGGACAACCAAGAGAAAATACAGAATTATTTATATTTTAAGGGTTGCTCAACAATGTCCAAAGTACCTCTTGCTGTAATCGCAATGACAATATTGTTGTGCGATTATGATTGTAATGATAAGGATTTTTCAAATGTTGCTATGGTAGTGATAATAACAATTGAACGCTAACTTTTTGCGCAATGTTAAGTTTTCACTGCGACCTTGCTATTGTGACTTACATTATATAAGCCAAGAACAACTATACCATGGCGATTATACATAAAGTTTTACATTATCACCAATTGGAAACATTTATCCTGCAATAACCAGTCTAGATTTAACAAGATTTAACAAGATTTGCCATTCAAGCCAAAGGCCCAGATGGCAAGTGGACAAGGAAGCCATTGGCTTATCGAGAGTCCAACAATGTTCATCTACTTATAACCCGCCCTCCTGAGATATGTGTCAACCTTGTTTTTAAACATATTCACGCTGCTAGCAGTTACACAATCTGTAGACAATTTGTTCCATTCATTTATTGTCCTCTGTGAGAACGAGTGCTTCCTGATGTCCAATCTACATTGATCCTTTACTAATTTTACCTCATGTCCACTAGTTCTGCTATCCTTCTTGAGTGAGAAAAACATATTTCTATCAATATTTTCACACCAATTCAATATCTTAAAAACTTCAATCTGATCTCCTCTTAACCTCCTTGTCTCTAGAGTTGTTAAACCACATTCTTTCAGGCGTTCTTCATAACCAAGGTCTCTCAGTTCTGGAATCATTTTAGTTGCTCTCCTTTGTATGCGTTCAAGCGTATCTATATCCTTCTTACGATATGGTCTCCATGCTTGCATACAGTATTCTAAATGAGGTCTAACTATTGCTTTATAAAGAGGTATAATTAACTTTTTTCCCTTGTATGTTATGTTTCTTCTAATCAATCCAAGAATTTGATTACCTTTTGAAGCTGCAATATCACACTGCTCTGAAACTTTCATGTCAGCGCTTATTGTAACTCCTAAGTCCTTTTCTTTTACAGTAGTACCCAGAACAGTATCTCCCATTTTATAGTTTACATTCAAGTTCCCATGTCCTGTATGTAGGCATTTACATTTCCCAAAATTGAACAACATCTGCCATTTCTCAGACCATTTCACTAATCTGTCTAGATCGTTTTGTAAATGTTGTTTATCACCATCAGTATTAACCTTTCTAAACAGTTTTGTGTCATCCGCAAATTTCAGTACGTTACTTGTTATACTGTCGTCCAAGTCATTGATATATATTAAGAATAATATAGGTCCTAACACTGATCCTTGAGGTACCCCACTCAAAACCGATTTCCAATTTGAAACTTCTCCATCTACTACAACTCGTTGTCTTCTGTCAGCCAGCCATTGTTCTATACAGTCAGTTATGCTATCCCCGATACCATGGGCTTTTAATTTAAGTAGTAATCTTTGATGTGGCACTTTGTCAAAAGCTTTCTGAAAATCTAAGTAGATAATATCTACTGGCGATCCCACGTCTATCCACTTAGTGATTCCTTCCAAAAAACATAACATATTTGTTAAGCATGACCTCGCTTTAAGGAATCCATGTTGAGATGAATTTAATAATTTATGCTTAACGAGGAAGTCCACCATATGGTCTTTAATTAACCTTTCTAATAATTTACAAATCACTGACGTTAAACTCACTGGTCTGTAATTTTCTGACTTATTTCTCGAACCCTTTTTAAATAATGGTATGATGTTTGCTTCTTTCCATTCAAACGGAACAACTCCCTCTTTTAATGACAAGTTGAATACTCTTGCAAGTGGTATACTGATTTGTTCTACTGTTTCCATTAGTAATTTTGGAGGAATCCCATCCACTCCCGGTGATTTGTTATCCTTCATTGCCTTTATTTTCTTAGCTACCAATTCTGGAGTTACAACTAACGGACCTAAATAGTCAGATTTAGCCCCCTGAAATTTAGCATCAGCAACTGGTAATGAACTAATATCTTCTTTGGTAAACACTGAACTGAAGTAACCATTTAGGTCTTCCGCCATTAAAAACACCTGTGATATTATATTTCCAGCACTGTCTTCTAGAGGTCCAACCTTGTATTGTACGTTTTGTTTACTCCTGACATATGCATAAAAACTCTTGCTGTCATTTTTTATGTTACATGCTAGTTTTTGCTCATAGCTTCTTTTAGATTGTCTTATTTCAGTTGTAGCTGCATTAAGTGCCTCTTTGTAATTTGCATAGTCTTCTTCCTTTCTGGTACGCCTATAAACCCTCCAAATAGTTTGTTTTAACACTATTTTTCTAATAGCCTCTTTTGACAAGTGTTTCTTTCTACACCGTTTTCCTTGTTTTTGGAAGGGAACAAATTTATCGATGATACGCTCAATTTCATATTTTAGAATATTCCAACATTCAATTGCGGTCTTATTCATCAGCATGTTATTCCAATCTAGCTTTGCTAAGTATTTTCTCATATCTTTGTAGTTACCTTTGTGGAAGTTTCTCTTGTACGTTTTCTTATTTTTACTTTCTGATTTTACATTGATGTCAAAATGTATTTGATTATGGTCACTGTTACCCAATGGTTCAAATATTTTTACATTGTCCACTAATTCTTTGTGTGATGACAACACTATATCTAATACATTTTCTCCCCTGGTTGGTTCTAGCACGTGCTGAGTAAGAAAGCTATCCTGGATTAAAAATAGAAATTGTTGGTCCTCAATCCCTGTGCTCTCTAGAGAATTCCATTGTATGTGTCCATGGTTAAAATCTCCCATTATGATACATTCCCCTTTACTAACTTCCTTTATAGCGTTTTTTATTTTTGTGTTGTCCTCTTCGTTTATGTTTGGACTTCGGTAAACTAATCCAATAGTTAATTTTGAATTTCCTGAAACAATTTTGCACCAAACAGCTTCATCGCAATCTGCTTCCCTTTCTAGTTTTATTTCATAAGCCTGAATAGATTCTTTAACATATAAAATAACTCCCCCGCCCCTTCTTCCTATTCGATCTTTCCTAAACATTACGTATCCTGTCAGTCCTAATTCAGCATCTGTTATATCTATGTTGGCCCATGATTCAGTTATACCAATTATGTGAGGGTCAATATCTTCTACCATAATGTTTAATTCGTTTTTCTTATTTACTATGCTCCTTGCATTTAAACATACGCATCTATAACCTTTTTCAGAGATGTTTTTTCGGATGATTTACTATTGGTTTATCTATGCTAGTGGCCTCTTTTTCTGCTTGAGACACCTCTAGGTAACCCCCTGCACTTCTAGTTTAAACAATGTTTAAACTAGAGGGATCAAACAATAGCAAACACGCGTATTCACACAGAACACAACGAACTGCGTTAAAAAGACGAAATAAACCGTGATTCCATTGCACTCTCTAAATGTTTGATATAAAAATATATATTACTACAAGAAGATCAACGTTTACTTTTGACAGCTGCCGACAATACTAGTACTATGGGTACGGCAAATATAGATTCATGTTAGTACAGTAATCAGATCAAGCAATATGTCACGGGCATACGTTCCGACCTTCCCAAGTTCAAAACAACATAAACCTATATATTTATATTCACAATTAGGTAACAACATGTACACACGTACGCACACACGCACGCACGCACATACGCCCACACACGCGCGAGCGCGCGAGCGCGCGAGCGCGCGAGCTTACACACACACACACACACACACACACACACACACACACACACACACACACAAACACACACACACACACACACACACACAACGATTCATCTGCAAGTTCCCTTGTGCGTTCACACGGCAGTGACAGGTAGTGCCTACTTCCTCGGATCAGGTCACACGACATAACAAGCCATGTGCTTACATGTGTGCTGAAAAAGCTGGCCCGCATGTCTTGGCTGTGTGGTCACGGTCATGCAAACAATGGAAACAAAATTGTCCGCCGCTGAGCTCTCACTTTCACGGGTTACTTCTCCAAACAACCCATTATTGGGTCTACGCATGAGTTTGTGGATTTGTGCGCATGCGTCGAGTGTAATTTATGGTAAGATTACATTTTGGCGTATATTTTAGTTTTAGTCAAAGTTCTTCATTTGTGAAGTCGCCAAACCCGTTTTGTTAATGCCAGTCGTACATTGCTAAACTTTTGAGTCCCGCGTTTGTTCAATTGGATCGGCGCACATTACACAACATGTATTGCCAAGATACAATTTTCGAATCGATTCAGCAAAGGTTACGTCGGTCAT
The DNA here is from genome assembly GCA_033239005.1 of Lamellibrachia satsuma. Classification (NCBI taxonomy): domain Eukaryota; kingdom Metazoa; phylum Annelida; class Polychaeta; order Sabellida; family Siboglinidae; genus Lamellibrachia; species Lamellibrachia satsuma. The sequence goes on from BSQZ01000102.1 coordinate 328,093, forward strand.
ATCAACACGCGGCTCGAAATTTGTTGAGTTGCGGACCAGCGTACATTGCACGACTGATCCGTTTTAAGTCAAATAAGCACACGACTTGCAACAAAAGTTTAGCAATATGCGACTAGCATGTTACCCGGCCTGTACGAACTTATGTTTAACCTAGCTGAGTTATTTGTCGCTGCACATGAAAAAAGGCAGCCACTGCAGGATATAATAACTCCTTGCAGTACCCTGTCAAGTTTTGGTACGACAATGTTAAAGATGGATCCTTCTTGCCCCAAAACGTATGTTAACGGTTGACGTAGATCAAATAAAAAAATTTGTTTTTATGTATATGATTCATATGCTGTCAATAAAAAGGACATAGATTACCTAGATATAATATAACGAAGAGCAACATAATGTGGTTTGTTTGCACAAGAGACCAGGAAGAGACCAAATAGAAGTTTCTTTAAATATTGATATGAATTAATATGAAGAAATTCATAGAAATATTTTCTTCAAAGGCACAAAGCAGCATTTGTAAAGAAACAGTGTAAGTTGGATATGAGAAAGTTGTCTTTCTCGCAAAAGATGATAATTGAATGAAACACATTGTCTTATGATTGTAATAATATTATTTAAAATAAAATCGACATATATCTGACAAAAGCGTAATATACATAGTTGAAATATTGTTGAATTCTCGACACGCCAATGGCTTTCTTGTTCACTTTAATAATAATAACTTTATTAAATTGGCACCTATAACAGTTAAATATAATAAAGTAGTACCTAGAACAGTATCTCCCATATTATAGGTATATCCAAGTTCCCGTGTCCTGTATGTAGCACTTACATTTCCCAAAATTTAATAACATCTGCCTTTTTTCGGAACATTTAACTAATTTATCTAGATCGTTTTGTAAATGTTGTTTATCACGATCATTGTTAACCTTTCCAAACACCTTTGCGTCATCCGCAAATTTCAGTACGTTGGTTGTTATATTGTCGTCCAAGTCATTGAAATATATTAAGAATAATAAAGGTCATAATACTGATCCTTGTGGTACCCCACCCAAAACTGATTTCCAGACTGAAACCTCTCCGTCTACTACAACACGCTCAATTATGTCATCCAGATATCACGGGCTTTTAATTTAAGTAGTAGTCTTTGATGTGACACTTTCTCAAAAGCTTTCTGAAAATCTAAGCAGATAATATCTACTGGCGATCCCTCGTCTATCCACTTAGTAATTTCTTCCAAAAACCATAACATATTTGTTAAGCAGTGATGTCCATGCGCCTTTTAAATCATAATTTTTGTCTTAATTACTGTATCATCATATCTCAGGAGGGCAGGTTATGCGTAGATGAAAATTGCTGGACTCTCGATAAGCCATAGGCTTCCTTGTCCACTTGACATCTGGGCCTTTGGCTTGGATGGTAAATCTTGTTAAATCTTGTTAAATCATGTTTAAAGTTATGTTTGTAAATAAACAAAGTAAGAATAGGCTTAGACATGCATGGGTAAATATAAAGGACGTAATTATAAATTAAAACAGGCAATACTATAGTAAAATAAATTGTATGGCCTACTATTATTACGTAAAAAGTAAATAGTTTATAAATGAGTTCATAATTATTTCCAGTGTCTTAATGCATTATGGTATAAAATAGCCTGAAATCTTACGCGGCACACAGTAAGTCCTAGTGTTTCGAGTTGTGTGCGGAGTTTCCCGGAGGTGAGGCAAAAGACGGTGTAATTTATGTGTAAATTGTGGCATGCTAATGAGTAGTGTTCTGCATAGCTTCTCCCTCCGGTCTGACAGCGTTGGTAGATTGGCTGCGGTGATGGTTTCGGTGTATGACTTATCTTGGAAAATGATCCTCATTGCGCGTCTCTGAATGTATTATATCTGTTTTGTTTGCTTTTTTGTAAGGCTCGTGTGCCACACGTGGCATGCGTTCTCCAATACCGATCGGACGATTGAAGTGTATGTGTTGCTGAGATGGTGAGTGTCAATGCCGGCTCTTTTCAGAAGGATATTAGTGGACCTAGTAGACGAGTGCCGTTAACTTGTTGGATTGATCTACCGTCGATGGTTAACAGTGCGATGTCTAGAGTTGATTTCTTGAAACATATTCGCAGTTCTATCGTCTTGTCGTAGTTCAGCGCCAGTGTGTTACTCGCTGTCCATTGCCCGACTTTCTCTGTTGCTATTTGGAATGAGCTGTCTGTTCCGGAGAATGAAAAAGCTTCCCATATTGTGCAATCGTCGACATATTTTATATGTTCACATACTGTTTGCAGATCATTAATATGGTGTAGGAAGCCGATTGGTTCAAATATTGTGCCTTGTGGGACTGCATAGACAGTGGTGTACTGCGATTTCACACTCCCGATCTTTACCCGCTGTTTGCGTTGGCACAGGAAAGATGTCAACCATTTTATGACAAAATTCGGAAGTCCAAGTGATGCATATTTCGACTCGGTTAATCGCTTTGCTGAAATCGACGAGAAGTATTCTTACTATGGTTCCAGGGGCCTCGACCGCAGATTTCCACTGTCGCAAAACGGGCTCGATCATCAGGCCTGCAACTGCGCGAAGACGCCTTTGAAACAACTGGTTTTGTATATTTCGTGGATGTTGGAGTACATACTACCACCATGTGATCCGATGTCAACACTTTTTTTAGGTTGTGATTTCGTTTCAAATGAGAATCTCCCAACTTGTTAAAGTCGCCCATTATGATGACGCCAGTGTGCGGATGGTGACGGCGTACGTAGTCAACATATTGGTCAATGTGGTTTAGCAATGTCCAATCGTCTGCCCCGGGAGGGTGGTATACTGCACATATTGTCATCTGCAGGTGGTTGCGATGCATCTTTGGTGGACGTATCGTCATCCACAAAGTTTCAAGTTCTGTTTGGTTTAGCGGGATTGTATCTTGTACATAACAAACAATCCCCCCATGTTGACGGCTGTCCATTATGTAGAGGTAGAAACCGGGTAACGAGAGCGAGCCGTCTGGTATGCTGCTGCCATCTGAAACTTGTTCTTCTAGATGACAGTCTTTTTAAATCTTGTTAGCATTGGGGAACTAGAGAACAGTTGCACATTATACAAACAGTGTATCCGGGATGCCAGAATCCCACCTGGACAGAGAACATGTGTGAATAATAAAAAGGTATGTTCTTATATTGCGCGGTATCCAGTCCGTAGGCTCAAAGCACTTCACCCCCTGGCAGACCTGTCCACTCCAACACGAACTAAACTTCCATGTGAAGCATTCGGCAGACTATTCGTTCACATCTCCACCGCTGTCTAGAGCCAGGTATTCATATATACAGCTGAATAAACCTAGACAACGTGGAGTATTCGAAATTGCCCAAGCTTCGGCAGCAAGAGAAGTCGAACCCGGGTTCTCGCGATTGACAGTCCGATGTTCTAACCGCCACGCCACCGCGTAAATAAAAGGTTTTAGATAAGTTGCATTACCCATTTTGTTGTGTGAGCTAAACTAATTCGTGTTCCTGCACTACATAAACAAACATTGTTGCCCAGCCTGACCTCGTACAGTAGAATTAATATTTAACAAGATTGCCATCCAAGACAAAAGCCCAGATGGCAAGTGGATTAGAAAGCCATTGGCTTATCGAGAGTCCAACAATTTTTAATATATTTGTAACGCGCTCTCCTGAGATATGTGTCAACCTTGTTTTTAAACATATTCACGCTGCTAGCAGTTACACAATATGTAGATACTTTTTCCATTCATTGACTGTCCTCTGTGCGAAAGAGTACTTCCTGATATCCATTCGACAGTGATCCTTTACTAATGTTACCTCATGTCCTGTAGTTCTATATTTTCATACCCATTCAATATCTTAAAAACTTCAAAACACTAGTTCTGCTATCCTTCTTGAGTGAGAAAAACATATTTCTATCAATATTTTCACACCAATTCAATATCTTAAAAACTTCAATCTGATCTCCTCTTAACCGCCTTGTCTCTAAGGTTGTTAACCACATTCTCTCACTCGTTCTTCACAACTAAGGTCTCTCAGTTCTGGAATCATTTTCGTTGCTCTCCTCTGTATTATTTCAAGCGTATATATGTCCTTCTTACGATATGGTCTCCATGCTTGCATACAGTATTCTAAATGAGGTTTAACTATTGCTTTATAAAGAGGTATAATTAACTTTTTTCCCTTGTATGTTATGTTTCTTCTAATCAATCCAAGAATTTGATTACCTTTTGAAGCTGCAATATCACACTGCTCTGAAACTTTCATGTCAGCGCTTATTGTAACTCCTAAGTCCTTTTCTTTTACAGTAGTACCCAGAACAGTATCTCCCATTTTATAGTTTACATTCAAGTTCCCATGTCCTGTATGTAGGCATTTACATTTCCCAAAATTGAACAACATCTGCCATTTCTCAGACCATTTCACTAATCTGTCTAGATCGTTTTGTAAATGTTGTTTATCACCATCAGTATTAACCTTTCTAAACAGTTTTGTGTCATCCGCAAATTTCAGTACGTTACTTGTTATACTGTCGTCCAAGTCATTGATATATATTAAGAATAATATAGGTCCTAACACTGATCCTTGAGGTACCCCACTCAAAACCGATTTCCAATTTGAAACTTCTCCATCTACTACAACTCGTTGTCTTCTGTCAGCCAGCCATTGTTCTATACAGTCAGTTATGCTATCCCCGATACCATGGGCTTTTAATTTAAGTAGTAATCTTTGATGTGGCACTTTGTCAAAAGCTTTCTGAAAATCTAAGTAGATAATATCTACTGGCGATCCCACGTCTATCCACTTAGTGATTCCTTCCAAAAAACATAACATATTTGTTAAGCATGACCTCGCTTTAAGGAATCCATGTTGAGATGAATTTAATAATGTATGCTTAACGAGGAAGTCCACCATATGGTCTTTAATTAACCTTTCTAATAATTTACAAATCACAAGCGTGTATACAGTACTCTAAATGAGGACTAACTAACGTTTTGTTCGGAGGTATAATTAGTTTTTTCTTGTAAGTTATAGTTCTTCTAATCAACCCGAGAATTTGATTCTTTTGTTTTATAGTAGTACCTAGAACTGTATCTCTCTTTTTATAGTTTACATCCAAGTTCCCCTGTCCTGTATATAGGCATTTACATTTCCCAAAATTTCATGACATCTGCCATTTCTCAGACCATTCCACTAATTTGTAATATAATATATATATATATATATATATATATATATATATATATATATATATATATATATATATATATATATATATATATATATATATATATATATATATATATATATATATATATATATATATATATATATATATATATATATATATATATATATATATATATATATATATATATATATATATATATATATATATATATATATATATATATATATATATATATATTTAAGAATAATAAAGGTCCCAATACTTATCGTTGTTGTACCCGACTCAAAACTGATTTCCAGTTTGAAACCTCCCCATCTACTACAACACGCGTTAAGAGAAACCGGGGCTAGTTATATACTACAAGTTGTTACAGAGTCGTGGAGATACCATCGACATTAGTTTGTTGGAAGTCCACCGGCAGACGCACAGCCCTAAATCGGCAGTATAAAAAATTACCTTTTAACCACCTAAAACATATTTTGGTATGTCCAGATATAAAACTGGAATTCAGGATTGGTGATTGTCCACGTGCGTTCAACTACAAAAAAAAATTTCTTGCACGTTGTTGCAATTGTATTGGGGCAAGTTGTTACAACTGTAGCAATGCTCGGGCGGCTCGGACCGATGGCTCAGCCATCGAGTTGGGTGCTAAAAATAACTAAAAGAACACAAGTCACGACGTGCGAACGATTGTTTTTACTTGTGAAGCCTAGCGTACTGGTTTATAACCAGTACTGTAAATGCTAGCAGAGTCAGCAAAACTGTACAAATATCTCAGAAGGGCCGGTTACACGTAAACGAAACATTTTTAAACTCTCGATGAGCCAATGGCTTCCTTGTCCACTTGCCATTTAGGTGTTTTGCCTTGGATGGCAATCTTGTTATTTTATGTGGCACAGTCCTATTTGAGCAATTAATAAATATTGAACGATATATTGAAATGTGGATGTTCATGCATGTGTGCGTGAGTGCGTACGTGTATGTATCATTCAATCAAGTAGAAGTCGCATTACATGTATTTTGCTATTCATTATTTCATTCTCCATTCAATAATTTATATTCCATTCACAATTGATTGTTATGTAAGAATCCGGGGAATGAGTAATTTGGTAATTAAAATGAAAAAATTAGCTGTGAACACTTACATTGTTACGCACAATGTGTATAAGATGTATAAGTGTGTGTGTAATCATATTAATGTAATAAAGTAACATGTACGAGTGACACTTGATTTGCAATCCACATGTTCTTTGCTGTAACAACGTGCCTAGTATGATGCAGCAACTTGCCCCGCTTACGGGGCTAGTTGTTACAGTTGACCGTGCCTGGGGAATTTCACATATTTACCTAACTACAATGCCCAGTATCAATGGCATGGTATATTTTATTAACACGAATAAGAATTTAATGAATACGTTGAAAGAAATAATGCATATATAATTATTTTCACAAAAAGTGACTTTAACTGAAAATTGTAGCAACTAGCCCCGGTCTCCCCTAAACGAGAGGACGAACCCATGCATGACGAGATAATATCAACATAGTGCGTATGGGCTATATTCTTTTCTGCACTGCGCATTGTGCAAGAATGACTGTTTTGTCGACAATCGCGATAAGACTCTAAATGAATGTGATTGCTATGTTTCGGAACATCATGGTGGTATCAGTGTGATTATGGCATAGCTTACATAAACAACCATGACAATGCATTATTATAACTGTATATATATATATATATATATATATATATATATATATATATATATATATATATATATATATATATATATATATATATATATATATATATATATATATATATATATATATATATATATATATATATATATATATATATATATATATGCCTACATATGTTGGTTACATCTCAAAACTGCTTCAAATTTATATACCATACATTCAAATACCACATATCGTATTTCCCGTATTATAAGTTGTGTGCACGCAGGCAAAGCTTTCGGGGCATTCACTGCTTTCGATCCGTCGAACTGTAGCATACACAGGCCAAACAACAGCACACTATTGAACCTGTCAGCCATCCCAGGCCGTGTACCCCCGTTACAAAACGCCCACCTCTATTGGCTATATTCACCAGCGTCATACGAAATTTAGATGCCTACATTGATTAATCAATCAATCTATCAATGAAAACGTTTATTAAAGCAAGTCAATAAATCAATCAATCAATGAAAACGTTTATTAAAGCAAGTCAGGTTGCAATACAAATGTAAACAAAACATGTAAATGAAAAACTTGAAAGGAGTAACACAGAAGTAAAAATACTTATAAGGTCGTGTTACTCCAGTGCAGATCTGCTCCAGTGTATACATCATTCAAAACACCATATATTTTTTATAGGTACAAATACATATGATAACATAAATCATTTATGATTTATTATATTGTTACCTACAGAAATTGCCAACATATGATATCAGTACATCTGCGTAGCATAAATGTCTAACAACTGTCTTTAAAATGTGCTTAGTTGAACGATCTAACATGAGTCATGGTCACATTCAGCGAATTCCACAGTTTTGTCGCATACATAATCAGTGACATAGCCCTTCTATTAGTTGATGCAGAGGTCCGGGAAAATTTATGTTGCCTTCGTGTACAGTGTTTATTCGTATGCTTTACAAATAGCCTTTGAATATTTGACGGCAGTTAATTTCTATGAGCTTTGAACATAAATAATATTGTTCTAAATTGTATCAAATCTACAAACTTCAAAATGCGTGATTTATAAAGCAATAGAGTTGTGTGGTCACATCGTTGTGCGTTGTGCATTAGCCGAATTACCCTCTTTTGCAACATAATTATACAAAGTAAATTTGTGGAATATGGGTTGCCCCATAATTCCACACAATACAGTAAATACTGCAATATCAGGGTTGAGTACAACATATACATACTATGGTATTCAAGTAGTTTGCTGCATCTATATATGACACCAACGCTTACTGACAACTTAGGTCTAACTCGACTAATGTCGTCTTTCCAGTTTAACGACTCATCGATAAGAACACCAAGAAATGTCGTAACACGTCCTCTTGTTATCTGAGTATATTCTATCCTGATATATATTTCACGAACTCGCGTTCGACCAGAAAATAACATGTAATTGGTTTTGGCTAAATTCAAAGACAACTTATTGATTGAGAACCACAACTGCAATTTGCCGAGTTCACAGCACAGAATATGTTCAAGCTGTTCTACATCATTGGCTGAACAAAACATATTCGTGTCATCGGCAAACAAAATTAACTTTACCAGTTTTGACACATTGCAGATGTCATCGACATAGAGAGTAAACAGTTTAGGACCAAGTATAATTAATTGATGGTCGACCGAGTCGAATGCCTTCGTGATGTCTATAATTACACCTAGCGCATATTTCTTATTATCTAGCGATTTTGTAATATCTTCAAGTCATTCTAGTTGACATACCTTGTCTAAATCCACACTGAGACGAGTTTAAGATATCGCAAGAATTCACAAAGCATTCATGTCGAGAATTAAAGACTTGCTCTAGTATTTTAGAGAACTGCGGGAGAAGTGATATCTGCCTGTAGTTGGTAAATAAATTTTTCTCACCAGATTTAAATAAAGGTATTACTATAGCTATTTTCATTTTATGTGGGAAAACTCCGTGCTTGAATGACAGATTACATATTATGAGTCAAAGGTTCGGAAATATATTAAATTACATTTATAACGAAACTCATCGTAATACCGTTACAGTGGGCCGATGTTTTGTTTCCACAACTATGTACAGTGCGTATAACTTAATTCTTATTATTTTGGATCAGAAACATAGAACGTTCTTTCCGTTTTCCCATGTAATCGAGAACTGACAATTTAGTTTCAATGTTTTTAGCTAACTCTGGTCCAACGTTCGTAAAATACTTATTAAACATATTTGCTATAGTAGGTATGTCACCGATAATACTACAATTGCTATTAAAATGTATGGGATATTTGCACTCAAGGCGAGATTTTCCCATGATTTCACGTAAAATTTCCCAAATGTCACAGATGTTGCCCCGTTGCTCTGACAGTAACTTACTGTAATAATCCCGTTTAACGAATCGTATAACGGCGGTTAGTTTATTTTTGTACGATTTATGCGGCTTTTAGTGCACTAATATTGTCAACACGTGTTTCCGGATATATTGTGCTGGGCCACTGATATATCGTGCCGGGCCACTGATATATCGTGCCGGGCCACTGCGATTGTAAAGATTATCGCTTATGTCAGTGATAAGCAAACCACTTGTTATATCACGATTGATATCATTGGTAAATATATTATCAATAAGTGTTGCAGACACATTCGAAATTCTGGTAGGCTTAGTAATTACTGGGTACATACCAAGGCTAAAACATCAATTTTTTTAAACTTTTGTGCGAATCGTATTTCAGTAAGTCTATATTGACATCGACACAAATGAAGATTGTTCTGTTGAGCGTAACTTGGTTAAATAGTCGATTAATGTTATCACAAAAGACAGCTAAATCAGACCCAGGCACTCTATATACACAAGCAATCACTACATGTTGCTGTTTGCCAGCTTAAAATCAATAGTAACACCTTCAAACACATCAGTATACATCGATATAATATAACAATCTAGAGAATCTTTATCGTATAGTGCAACACCACCACTCTGTTTGTAACACTTTACAATGAGATAGGATGCATAACCATATAAGTGAAACTGGGAAGTTTTATATGTTTCAGCCCACGTTTCAGAGTTAACAATAACGTCAAAAGCAATATTCAGAGAATATAAGTAATTGCAAAAAAAATGGGTCGGTGGATCGTCTACGGGTGTTGAAGCGGAACTGTGTGTGCCTGGTGTCGGGTTCGCCGTGGCGGTTGCAGCATAACTGCGGATGTTAAGGCCGGTTATAATGATATTCTTCTTTTTAGAATTTTGCTCACGATCGTTAACTTGAGTTTCTAACTTTGCGATGCGTACGTCTTTAGCTTTAATAATATCCATTAACTCAGTGATGCGTTTATTGGTGGCTTTGTTTCTCTGTTTGATTTCGTCAAACGACTCGCACAGGAATGTTAGCGAGCGTCTTATCTCAGTCATCTCAGATTCAGTTTCTGTGGGTTTCGGTGTTTTCGGCATGGTCCTGATGATTTGGCGATGTGTTAATTGCTTCGTCTATAATAGCCTTGGCTGGACTTGTCGTTTTGTGGTGCATTCAACAATACGCAATGTCACGGTTGACTTAGCGTCACCTTGCGTTTTATGCGGTTCGGTAATCACCGCCTCAATTGACCTTGGTGCATTGACGGACAATCATGCGTGACGAATCATCTGATGTCACCGAGGGTCTGAATTTCCCGCTTCCCTTGGTCGCGTTGGGCGATATTTCCGAAAAAATCACGAGGTAGCGACGACTAAAGTCGGTTTGCGAAAGTCATATACGAGCGACTTGGTGAATTTTATTTATTTTAAATTACCCGTCTTTTCCGTGGGCGATCATCATGTTGATATCATACGTAAAGGGATCACATTGTAGCACAGAAGATGTTCAGTGTTGGTCAATGGATCACGTGAGAGCAGCCTTCTATCGTAAGCACTATTTCTATAGCTCGTTTTTATCAAACAAAACAGAAATATCGCCAGCGGCAGTGCACGAACGCCGATTCAGCGGTAGTATCAGCAGAGTGTTGGCTGTATTTTATCTTATCTTTTTATGTTGTTTTCAATACAACCGACGGCCGCGATTATACTCAAAGTGAACGTGAATTTAGATGGGTCAGACCACAGTCACATTTCCGGAAGTGTTTCGATAGGCAGAAAAATATTGTAAAATCTAGTGATGTTGTGGATAGGCGAGTTGTTGAGATGGTTAATAAAGAGTTGGAGGTATGCCAGATAGACCAAACTTGTTCAGAGTATTGGTGACATAGTGCCAATAGAGTAACAGTGTAATATGATATAAAAATAAACAACCATTAAGACATGTTACAACTGTTCCTATATGTGTTAGTTACATCTAAACACTTCTCCATAGTTATGTAGGACATACATTTGACCAGTAATCTAAGCTACATATGTGAAACAAGGCGTTCACACATTGTTGTTAAACAAATTTATTTATTTCAGTTATTCTCAGCAGACACCTCTGTGGCTGAGTCATCGGTGCGAGCCGCCCGAGAGTTGTTACACTTGGAACAACTTGTCACAAAACAGTTGTAACAACTTGCGCCAAACACAGTTTTTACAACTCAACGCATGTGGACAATAAAACATCCTGAATATCAGTTTAGCTTCTGACACAATATAAAATGTGTGTTTCAAGTTTTATTCACAGCACATTAAAAGTGGTTGCGTGAGATGATATTATGTGGGCACAGCTAAAAGGTTGTAGGTGGTTAAAGGGTCATTTTTGTCCACACCTCGTAAATTTCTTCTTCACTCCCGTTGTTTGGATAGTGTGTCCGCTAGTGAAAATATCACTATTATCGGGCAATCACAAAGCAATGTCACAATGTCGAGCATTCCAGCCATTACAGGTTGTTTACCACAGTTACAAAGCGTCTACGTCTATTGGCTCTACTCGTCAACGTCTTTAGAATTATTCCTATATTGATTGATAACGTATACGAGTTAACTGCAGAATTACAATCGCTCGTTGACTTAATCAAACGTAGAGATCGCCTTTCGGCAGTGCACGAACACCAACTCGCCGGGGGTAATAGATTGGGAAACAAATGTCTGAATGCTCTATGTAAATGTCACAGATTTCGGTGGAGGTCCGCGCAAAGTGGCTCAAAAACTAGGGGCGGGCCGTACTTAAATTAAGCTCAACATATGGGTGTGTAGGAAGTTTCCACAAATGAGAAACAACACCAAGTAATAAATATGACTATGTTTATAATGAATCAAAACATATTAACAAAAGGTACAAATGAATAAAGAAACTAACTCTAAAACCTGTTGGCAGTACCCTCAAAACAGAAAAAAAACTTATGTTCAATTTAACGTACACCGTTGAGGCGATTCCTCTTCATAACAGTAACAGACATCAGTATACAGAAACCCGGCACAAACCTAAAGGCATATTGCACAATTATAACACAGTGTTCCGAAAACTAATATATTTAAAGAAGTGTATCCTATGACGCACAAAGTCAATAATACTTCCCCCTCACATTACTCTGCTGGATAGAGGCGGCCGATAACTGATGTGGCCATCGGTCGCATTGTCTCGCCGCCGGTTGGTGACGGTATGGCAATTACTGGTAAGAGTTATATGGATGAATGTATTGCCAGGGAAGGACGCCCATACGGCGGATGTGCAATCCTGTAGAAATTATCACTTAAGTCTGCAGTGAAAGCGCTTAAATGCAATGACGTGAGGTTGTGTGGGATTATGATTCAAATTAACAACTGTGAAATCATGTGCCTTAATGTATACATGCCGTGCGATGGCTGGTCGGAACACGATAAGTTTGTGGAATATATGGATGTGTTAGGTGAAATACATTAGTTAATACACACGTACAACCCCGCTCACTTTATATACGGGAGTTACATGAATACAGATTTAACTAGGAATACGCCTTACGCATATGCATTAAGGAATTTTATATCGGATGTTAATCTTACGGTATGTATAGATGCTCCAGATGCGCAAGTGCCATATACTTATGTAAGTCCAAACGGTTTGACCACCAGAATTGATCATTTTTAACCACGGCAAATTTAGGACGAAGGAACTCGAATGTGCTATTATAGACAACTTGTTGTTTTCTGACCATGCACCACTTAAAGTTAGGTTGGATATAAATGTAGACCACATGTTCAAAAGGAACTGTTGTCGGAAACTAGCATGACGTAAAGCTAGTACTGAACTCATTAACCAATACAGTAGTGATCTTGACTATAAACTCTCCATGTTACAATACGACGAAGAGGCTTTGCTGTGTAAGAATGTAATGTGTAAAAAACACGATAACGAATTATCTAGAGTATACAATGACATACTAAATATGTGTATGGAATCATCAGAATATATACCTAACACCTGTCCTAAAAACGACCTTCATTCAGGTGGTGGCAAAAGGAAACTTCCAGGGTGGTCTAAAGAAGTTGAAAACCTGAAGCAGGAGGCTATATTCTGGCATCGACAGTGGCGAGCCGTGGGAAAGCCTCGCCAGGGTGACATTACAGAAATGAGACGTATAACAAGAGCTCGGTAGAAGAAATAAATTCTTGCCTTCAAGTATTGATGGTGTGGTTGGTGATGAAGAAATTGCACAACTTTTTTCTGATAAATATAATCACCTCTACAACAGTGTGTCATATGATGTTGATGAGATGAATGTTATAAATACGGAGATTAACAAGCAGACTAAAGAAAATGTTGCGTATTATATATCAGTTGAAGAGGTTATCGAAGATGTCCAGCGACTGAAGCTGGGTAAGTCGGATAGTGATCATACAATGTCCGAAAATACTCTTTGTGCTGTTAGCATTAATTGTTAACAGTATGTTGGTACATGGTTAGATGCCAGCAAAGCATTCGACAGGGTCAATTATTGTAAGCTTTTTAGAGTACTTCTAAAACGTAAGGTATCACCCCTGGTATTAAGATTGCTGCTGTACATGCATACTAAACAAAAACTTCAAGTAAGATGAGGCTCTAGTATGTCATCCCAGTATACCGCTTGTAACGGGATCAAACAGGGAGCAATACGTTCTCCTATTCTCTTCTCCATATACATGGATGGATTGTTTGAAGAATTAGAAAAGAGTGGCGTAGGATGCCACATCGACAACCACTATACGGATTGCATCAGATACGCAGATGATCTCACTTTGCTAACACCCACAAGATCTGGATGGACTCAAGGTTTTAATCGATATATGCGAAAAATATGCACACGAATGCTGTGTAAATGTTACCGGTACTAAGAGTAGATATTTGATTTTTAGAGATCGTAATTATAAACCCGACAATAGAACTGTGTTTTTTAATGACACCGAGTTGTATAGTACCCAAGATGCTGTACATATGGGCCATCATATATCCGTTGTTAATAAGGATAGTTTAGTTGCCGATGCTACTGCCAAATTCTGGATTCATAAGTTCATGGCCGATTTCGGTCATATTAAGACGAAAGTAAAATGCAATTTATTACAAAATATTGCTGCTCTTATTATGGAGCCCCACTATGGGATCTTCAGAGTAAGAGTGTAGGCACTATTTCCACTGTATGGCGAACAGCGCTTAGAAAGTTGTGGGGGCTAGCACCGCTTACACACGGTGATGTTATAGCATTGTTATCGGATAGTTCGCCATTATTGGTAATCTTAAAGCAAAGGTTCTAAAAATGTATTCATAAAGCTATGAACCACAATTCACCGATTATAAACAGTGTTGCTAAGTTGTCTATTGCAAAGCCATGGCCAAATTGTAGCGCAAATTACCGTCATATTCTAAATGAATGTGATACAATGTATGACGTGTCTGTTTATGATATTGGCCGTATGTGGCAGGCTGGTTTGTCTAACGTAACAATAACAATATCAAATGTGAACGTTTCATCGGAAATGTTAGACATCAGAAATGGTTTTAAGTATTTATTGTAATATTTTAGACGATGATGATGTCAACTGTATTATTAGGGACATTACTGTATTTTAAAGAATGTACAATTGCCATTTTTAATGTGCGAAAATAAAGATTTTATTTATTTATTATACACAGGCGGTACTAGGTTCCTTCGGTCGCAGTGTTGCCTAGCCCGTAGTTGGCTGGACGATCAGTAGGCCGGCCGTCGATATGTCGTGGAGACGGCGACGTTCCGTGACGACGGCGGACGCGGACGCCCTGGTGTCGCACGCGGGGAAGACAGTTGAAAAGTCAGCTGAACGCACTGTATGCATGCTGTCAATATGTCAGTGAGACGGTCAACGCATACAGTTAAACAATGCGCAGTAAGTACCGGCGTAGCATCGTGTTGTCTGGGTATTCACTCATCGCAGACAGTTCGGTCACGGTTGTAGAGGGTTTTGCGACTTCGCGATTTAACCGCGCACTCATCATACCGGGTCTTGCCGGACATCATCGTTGGAACTTTAATGCCACATTTGTGTGTTGTGGCCCCTTCTCGAATACCCTTTTCTTAGCGTCTTATACCCACCTCAGGGTAACTTTTCCACCACATCACAAGGTCGGCGTTAGCCAATCAAAATATAATAAACATCTACGCCAATAGCTAAAACATCATGGGTACATGTTCATGCCATACGTCTCTATACGTTCTAAACATTTGCCTCACCATATCCAGAAAAATAGTTTACATCCTATCAATTAGCAGAAATGCGATAATAAATACAAGTTTCTGTTATAACGTATATGCAAACATCCAAATCACGATGAAGGAGAAACGCTTAGTGTTACAACTGAATAACATAAAATAATGTATTATTTATATTGTTTGGGATGAAGTTTTATATCTCGATTCACTGGTATACCTCTTCATTCAAATACCAACTCGACCTCTCTTGGGAGCTTTCAGCCAAGATGCAATTACTGTCCAAAACCTATATATATATATATATATATATATATATATATATATATATATATATATATATATATATATATATATATATATATATATATATATATATATATATATATATATATATATATATATATATATATATATATATATATATATATATATATATATATATATATTACCACCACTGTCTATAGCCAGGTACTCATTTATATCGCTAAGTCAACTAAGGTAAATTACCAAAGTTTCGAAACAGCTGCAAGAGGGGTCGAACCCGGTCATCTCGATTGAGGGACCGATGTTCTAACTACATTGGTACCCCGCCCCCATTACAGCTGTATGATAAGCGCCCTAACCCCATAAATGCTGCCCCGCTGTCCACCAGTCACTACTACGAAATGCCAACTATGTGTAAAAATCGATTTTCATTTCCGGAAAAGGAACTTACGAAAGAACTCGATTGTATTCAAGAAAGAGGCTGAAATAAGAAGATTGAAGACAACTTTGTGTCGAACCGCACTGCGAGTTACTAGTTACTGTCGATCTGTTCGGCAACATTTATAGATTCTTCTTCAATACTCTCCCGAATTGCTACTCCTTTCAAATAATGTGAAACCCTTTCCTCATCGATGACTCTTCTCTTCCCTAGCAAGTGACTCGATCCTAACGTCAGTGAGTAAAACTGTCTTTGCATACTGTTATCTACTGCATAGATTGCCGTGCACATACAAGTCGACGTAATTCTACTCGATGCTCCCATTTACTGGCAATCCCCGGCGAAACGATCCGACCCACACGGGTATCTAATAATATTTCAGTTCCGCCATCAGTTGCCTGTATTGTTTAACATTGTTGTGTGTTCTCTCACCGCCTGCACTCAGAAAAGGGCCAAACAACACATATCAGAGTCATTTACTTGAGACTTATGTTAAGACTTCTTGACAGCGACTGCCATATTTTCATATCCACATGCTGGGGAATCTTAGGCAAAATCATTGCCAATGTTTAAAAATACACCCACATATAACAGCGCCAAATTACCGCTAAACACTCTTCAGCTAATTATTTGGTTAAAATGTACCTTTTCACTACCAGGAACTTCTACTACCAAAACATTGCTAATGAGTGTGCACTTATCTCACATTACGTAAATTTATTAAATTTAATATTATGACTGTTTACTCCGCCACTCATTCGTGCAACCGGAGTTTGACCCCCTATATATGACTGATCTGTGGACAGGGAGCCACCGTCACTGACATCACTACAAAACCACCAAAGACGTCAATACAATATCAACACGATTGCTGATGGCTCGTAAGGGATCGTAAATATGCTAACTGAACTTCAAACTGTGTAAGCTAGAAGATAGCGAGCTCTTAGGATTATTTTTCATCCGCATTTCAGTCTTTAGTTGTCGAAAGTTGAACATGTTCAAGATGCCTATTCTTGTAAGTGTTTTGTGCATACTATAATTAGTAAATTCAGTATCGAACGTTTTCAAAGAAACGCCATGTCGGCCCACCCATGTAGGTATGAAAAACAACTGAGGCAGGTGGACAAATCGGTGTTACTGAAGGGTTGGATACATACTCAGGAAGTTTGACTTTAAAGAACATTTCTTTGTCTTGCACACAATTGTCCCGCTAGTTTTCAGATGCAAAGTCGGTCACGTGGCAATCCTAAAACGTCTTCAAGAAATCCCTGTCTGGCTTAGTTAGGAACTCGAAGACACTAACTTATTCAGCCAGAAGCGCGACCATGTTCACTATGTTTAATTGTCACTCATTTGTTATGACTTATTTTTTATCGTTATCGTATTGGAATAGTTTATAAAAAATAATAATAGTAAATTTAATATTAGTAAATATAATAATACATGCGAAAAGCTTAACCGACTAAATATTTTGTGATTACCTTGAGTTTCACATAATACTAATCATTGTTGTGTTTATGATGAAAAACATGTTCAGCTTAACCTATATTACAACTGTACCTAAACATTATACATTTTGAATCTAATGTTTTAGTTTGATTGATTCTACATGCTGTAACAACAGTTGCATAATATAAAAAAAACTGTAGTGTGACCTATGTAGCTGTTGGCTTGCCTGCTCTGAAACTTTGAGACGTAAACGCTCTATCGATAGCATGTTGTGATAGACGACGATCACAACATGCCCACAGTCACTGACATCCCTAAAGTACCAATGACGACGTCATTACAATATCCGTACGATTGCCGATGGCGCGTAAGGGTTCGTAAAACGCTAACTGAACTTCACACTGATTATTTATCATCGGCATTTCCGTCTTTTGTTGTCGAAAGTTGAACATGTTCAAGATGCTTATTCTTGTAAGTGTTGTGTGCAAAGTGTAATTAGTAAATTCAGTATCGAACGTTTTGAACGAAACGCCATGTCGCCCACCCATGGAGGTATGAAAAATAAGCGGTCACAATGAGGTAGGTGGACAAATCGGTGTCACTGAACGGTGGATACATACTCAGAAAGTTTGACTTTGAATAACAATCATTTGTTGTACCACTTGTTTTCTTAGGCAAAGTCGGCAATCCGATAACGTTTTCAAGAAATCCCTGTCTGGCTTGGTTAGGAAGACAAACTTATTCAGAAACGCGCCCATCTTCACTATGTTTAATTGTCACTCATTTGTTATCACTTATTTCTTATTCGAATACTTTCTAAAAGTAATCGTATTGGAATAGTTTCTAAAAAAATAATAGTAAATGTAATAATAAATGCGAATAGCTAGTAGGGCCTAACCGACTAAATCTTTTGTGATAGCCTTGTGTGTCATTTAATACTAATCATTGTTGTGTTTATGATAAAGAAAACACGTTCAGCCTAACCTATATTACAACTGTACTTACAAAATGCTACATTTGATATGTAATGTTTCAGTTTGATTGATTCTACATGCTGTAACAACAGTTGCATAATATAAAAAAACTGTAGTGTGACCTATGTAGCTGTTGGCTTGCCTGCACTGCAACTTTGAGACGTAAACGCTCTATCGATAGCACGTTGTGATAGACGACGATCGACTGCCGAAGGCGGTCATGCGTGGAGAGCCCACGCCGGCAAGCGTAACATCAGAAGTCCGCGACTACGCTACCCCCACATATATATGTATATATATATATATATATATACATCTATATATATATACATATATATATATATATATATATATATATATATATATATATATATATATATATATATATATATATATATATATATATATATATATATATATATATATATATATATATATATATAAATGTATATATATATATATATATTATACATTATATATATATATATATATATATATATATATATATATATATATATATATATGTATATATATCTATATATATATATATATATATATATATATATATATATATATATATATATATAGATGTATATATATATATATATATACATCTATATGTGGGGGTAGCGTAGTATATATATATATATTCAATTCTTACAGTATATATTTCAGCATTATATATGAATATAATATTATATTCAATTCCTACAGCGTGCACCAACGTGCTTTGTCGTACAAAACATACTCATAAAATGTGGAATTTGTGTCAATGATGGTATTCTTGTGACACCCGCAGCACTGTTAGTGATTTACGTTGTGTAAGCTAACTAACATGAATATTGGACACTCAGTTTTACAAAGTCACCGACTGCTTCCACAAATGTTATCCTGCAATCAGCAGTCTAGATTTAAATTATCTACAACAGTAAACGAGTACTTCGTATTCTTACAGCACGCCTACTGTGTCGAAAGACGAAACAACCTCTCCAAATGTTTGCTATACATATATCACTATGTTCAATTACTATAACAAAATCAACTTTTACTTTTGATAGCTGCGGTCTGTGGGTACTCCAAATATAGATTCATGTTAGTACAGTAATCAGATAAAGCAATAGGTCACAGGGAGACGTTGATACCTTCCTTCCTTCAAAACAACACACAAGATATGCTCACATCTATGTAACAACATATATATTACTACTCACATTACGATTCTTCACTTATACATTCTGTAGGACGCCGTGTAACTGTTCGGGTTCCCTTGTGCGTTCACACGGCAGTGACAGGTAGCGCGTACTTCGTCGGATCAGGTCACGTGACATAACAAGCCATGTGCATTCATACGTGCTGGCCCGCATATCTTAGTTGTGTGGTCCCGGTTCATGTACACAATGGAAACAAAACTGCCCGCCGCTGAGCTGTCACTTTCACGGGTTACTTCTCCAAAAAAACATTATTGGTTACTGTGTTGAAAAGACGATATAACCTCTCTAAATATTTCATATACATATATCACTATGTTCTATTACTATAAGAAGATCAACTTTTACTTTTGATAGCTGCGGACTGTGGGTACTCCAAATATAGACTCATGTTAGTACAGTAATCAGATCAAGCAATAGGTCACGAGGAGACGTATGTCACATGACATAATTTAACAAGCCATGGGCAGTCATGTGTGTTGAAAAAGCTGGCCCGTATGTCTTGGCTGTGCGATCACTGTTCGTCCACACAATGCAAACAAAACTGCCAACGGCTGAGCGCTCAATCCCACGATAAATTCTCCAGAAACGCCCATACATTCTTGGGCCAACGCAGCAGTTTGTTGATTTGTGCGCATGCGTCGAGGATAATATGCGTTAAAATAAAATGTAGGTATACATTTTAGTTTTAGTCAAAGTTCTTCATTTGTTTACAATCCCAATCATCGAGTTCCGCGTTTGTGCGATTTAGTTTAGCGCACATTACACAATATTTGTTGCCGCGATTCAAATGTTCGATTCGGTTCAACACCGTTTGCCCCGGCCATATCACTACGCTACTGGGGTGTTGTTGAGTTGCGGACCAGCGCACATTGCACGACTGATCCATTTTAAGTTAAATAAAGACACGATTCACCATAAAAGTTTATCAATGTACGCCTAGCATATTACCCGGCCTGCACGAACTGGTTTTTAACCTAGCTGGGTTATCAATCGTAATAGATAACAACGTTTTTCATGCAGTACCCATTCAAGTCTAGATACGACAATGCCAATTGTAATGATTGATCCAACATCATGCCCCAAAACTTATGTGAAGGTTTGACGTAGATCACTTAGGAATGTTTTTTATGATTTAGGAATGTAGGATTTCGTATATGGAAATGTTCCTCTGCACGTGTTTAATGCTACTCGGAGCCACTTTCCACATAATGTCCTTCACTCAACATAGTTCTAAGATTCATTGTACATGTGACTTGTTTTAATGATCGTTGATGTGAATATGTGTAGTGAATGCAAGCTACATAATGACTCTTGAAAGGATTTTGATGTTTTAATTCTTGTATATTTGCTGGGTAGTGGACAGTGGGTAGCTATATATGTATGTATGTATGTATGTATGTATGTATGTATGTATGTATGTGTGCATATATATATATATATATATATATATATATATATATATATATATATATATACATACATACATACATACATATATATATATATATATATATATATATATATATATATATATATATATATATATATATATATATATATATATATATATATATATATATATATATATATATATATATATATATATATATATATATATATATACATACATACATACACGCTAAAAGTTTTCTTGTTAATTTGCCATCTGAAGCTTGTTGCTTTAGATGGCAGTCTTTTAATATGTCTTGTTAGCCTTGGGGAACTAGTGAACAGTTACACATTACATACACAGTGTGTATCAGGGAAGCCAGAATCCCACCTGGACAGAGAACATGTGTAAATAATACAAAGGTACGTTCTTATATTGCGTGGTATCCAGCGTAGCTCAAAGCATTTCACTCCAACGCCATCTACACTTCCATGTGAAGTATTCGGCCACGCTGCAATTACTGCGCGAAGACTATTCGTTCACATTTCCACCACTGCCTATAGCCAGGCACTCATTTACACAGCGGAGTGAACCGAGACAATGTGGAGTATTCGAAATTGCCCAAGCTTCGGCAGCAAGAGGAGTCGAACCCGGGTTCTCGCGATTGAATGTCAACAGCTACGCCCACGCGTAAGTAAATGGTTTTAGATAAGTTTTATTAGCCAACGTATAAGTTGCCCATTATTGTGGAAACTATTCTAATTTGTGTCCCTGCACTAAATAAAGAAACGTAATTACCCAGCGTGACCTCTTTCTGTACACGACGAACTCATGCATGACGAGATAACATCAGTTGAGTAGAGGAAGGCATTGTTAGTAATTTTTTATTCTTTTTGATGTCTAGTGAGCAATCATATTCATATGTCAAAATTGTTTTTACTCACATAAACTATGATTATTAGTAGATAATTGTATATCAATATAGTACATCTAGCATGCATAGATAATTATATATAGCTGATTCAAATAGGGTTGGTAAACTTGCTCAACTAATACTTGGTGTGGGGTAAGTTGAGCCACAGTGTAGCGTAAGTTACATAAATGCGTTATTTGTATAATCTACGTAGGCCTTGTACACCACATTCGTAAGAACTTAGCCAATACATCTACCCAATGGGTACAACACGTCTCTGACAAGTCTACACGCTTAATTAATAAGTCAACACACTTAATTAATATAGACTTATAGGTAAATCGCAATCAGTGTAATTAATTGCTAATGTGTTGTCTTGTAGCTTTCCGATGTCCCAATTTGTTAGGAAATAGTATTTCCTTGATGCATGTTGGGGTAAAGAACACCGTCTTCATCATTTAACCGCTGCTCAAATAACGCTACCTTGAGCCTTGGGTGGCTCAACTAGCCCTGTTTCGACAATTAAGCTTATTTAATTAACTTCACATTAATGCGCGAAGTGATGTAAATAATCTTCTTCTCTGTACATAGTTAAGCCTTTTGTAAGTGCATAAATAATAAAGTTTGGCCAAGTGCATTGATAGTTCACACGCCAGCAGACATTAATCACAATTACCAAAAGTTTCAAATAACATAAAAAAAACATACTTTTAGCTCACATGTGACGAATGTAACCTATTATACGTCAATCGTGTTGTAATAACATGTTCAATCAGTGGGTGGTACCATGTAACTGTCGTTGCTGTAGTTTCCCGGGAAACACGGGTTGCTCAACTAACCCAGTGGCTCAACTAACACTGCCTTCCCCAACGTGTGCACTGCGCATTGTGCAGGAAGGGCTGTTATGAATACAGTCGACAGTCGACTCCAAGTGAACGTGATTGCTACGTACATTGTATTGGAATAACATGAAGGTATCAGTGTGATTATGGCAGAACTTTACATCAACAACCATAACGATGCATTCTTACAACTGTATACTATTATCTAGGCCAACATGTGTTGGTTACATCTCACGACTACTTCAAATTTATATACCACAACTTCAAACACCATTTATATCCTATTTCCCGTGTTATAATTGTGTGTCGAACTGTAACACACACGAGCCAAACAACAGCACACTATTGAACCTTTCAGCCATCCCAGGCTGTGTGCCCCCGTTACAAAACGTCTACCTCCGTTGGCTATGTTCACCAGGATCAAATGATATCTAAGCCCGTACATTGATTGACATCCCATGAATGCTAACCGCACTACAGCCGTATTTCAATAGTTCGTTGTTATCAAACAAACATATCGCCAGCGGCAGTGCACGAACGCCGATTCAGCGGTAGGCAGATTGGGAAGCAAACTTCCGAACGGTGTGTGTATATATATCAATAAAATATCTAACAAAGTACGGCGAGAATTCATATCACGCTGTGCGGGAAATGCCTTTATGACAAAGGTTAGCGGTA
The DNA here is from genome assembly GCA_033239005.1 of Lamellibrachia satsuma. Taxonomy (NCBI): domain Eukaryota; kingdom Metazoa; phylum Annelida; class Polychaeta; order Sabellida; family Siboglinidae; genus Lamellibrachia; species Lamellibrachia satsuma. The sequence continues at coordinate 351,763 of BSQZ01000102.1, forward strand.
GAACTAAATTACAGAAAATTTGAATTATCATTTGGATGGTTTGGTATGGTTTCGTTTTTACATTCATTTGCAAAACCAAAGTGCTTACATTCCCCAACAACAGCTCGAGTGGGACGCGGCAGTGTATAAAACGTCGGTTTCTCAATCGAGGAATCATCTTGTCGCAGTTTCGAAACTTCGGCAATGTCGATCACTCTACGTTGCCTCGGTTTTCTCATTTGCACAAACGCATCGGTAGCGTTTTGTCTGATTGTAAGCAAACTAACTAATTAACTAAATAATTCACTCACTCACCCACTCATTCACTCATTTACTCACCCACCCACCGACTGACTCATATCTTCACTTCCTCACTCACTCACTCACTCACTCACTCACCCACCCACCCACTTCCAAGCCCCTTGACAGCCACGACAATATTATCGTATTGAGGAAGTTTAGTCAAAATGTTCACATCAATGTTCACCCACACATGTACAACCACGTGTCATCGCGCCACATTCCGCTGAACACCCTTCCGCCTCATAATATATTGTTAGAAATGCACACTTTCACTACCAGTCATCCTCTTGAGCCAGCTAGGGGCTGCTGAGTACGCCTGGCAGATCTAACTATTCAAATGTGTATTTGCCAGTTGCTGTGTTAACCAATGGTAATTATTACGAATATTCAGTTCTTACAGCTGTCGGGAACTTAATTAGCTGTGGGCCGGTCGTCAATGGTGCGACGGGTAATAACTAGTATTTCCTTGATCTGCTCTTTGAAGCTGGGCGTGCGCGCCTGGTTCCTGTAATCCCGGGACCAAGACAGCAAGTGGGACGAAATAAACATTATTAATGGCACATCCATACATTGCGTGGAAAAAATGCGAAGGGCGTTGTAGTACTACCACCGCCCTGGCCCACGAGGACGCTACACGTAGTTTAACTTCATAGGGCCTCCCACTACCGAACGTGCTAATATGGCTGGCCACCCACCAATCAACGCCACAATGTCGAGCATTCCAGCCATTCCAGGTTGTTGACCACAGTTACAACATATTGGCTCCACTCGTCAACGTCATTAGAAAAATTTCTACATTGATTGATCTCGCACACAAGTTAACTGCAAAATTACGATAGCTCGTCGTAGAACGTAAAGATCGCCTTTCGGCAGTGCACGAACACCGACTGGCCGGGGTAACAGATTTGGAAACAATTCTTAGTACTCTATATAAATACAATGCCCCGTTATAAAATATATGAAAAGCATCTAAATCACGATGAACAAGAAATGCCTTTATGAAAAGGTTAGTGTTAGAACTGAATAACATACAATTATTTATTATTTATTATGTTTGTGATTAATTTTTATATATCGATTCACTGACAAAACCAACATGCTCTACATTCCCTGGCAGACCTATTCATTCAAACACCAACTCGACGTCTCTAGCGAGCTTTCAGTCGCGATGCAATTACTCTACAAAACCTATTCTTTAACATATATTACCACCACCGTCTATAGCCAGGTGCTCGTTTATACAGCTGAGTGAACTAAGGTATCCCGGAGGGATCGATATTGCTCAAGTTTCGAAACAGCTGTAAGTGGGTTCGAGCCTCGGTCATCTCGATTGAGGGTCCAATGTTCTAACTACAATTCTATCGCGCCCCCATTAGAACTGCATACTGCGTCGCTGTCCACCAGTCACTACTACGAAATGTCATCTATCTGTAAAAATCGATTTTCATTTCCGGAAAAGGAACTTACGAAAGAACTCGATTGTATTCAAGAAAGAGGCTGAAATGGGAAGATTGAATAAATCGTTGTGTCGAACCGCACTGCGAGTTACTAGTTACTGTCGATCTGTTCGGCAACATCTGTAGATTCTTCTTCAATCCTCTCCAGAATTGCTACTCCTGTCAAATAATGTGAAACCCTCTCATCATCGATAACTCTTCTTTGCTAGCAAATTACTCGATCCTTACGTCAGTGAGTAAAACTGTCTTTGCATACTGTTATCTACTGCATAGATTGCCATGCACATACAAGTCGTGATAATTCTACTCGATGCTCCCATGTACTGGCAATCCCCGGCGAAACGATCCGAGCCACACGGGTATCTAATAATATTTCAGTTCCGCCATCAGTTGCCTGTATTTCTTAAAATTGCTGTGTGTTCTCTCACCGCCTGCACTCAACAATGGGCCAAGACATATCAGAGTCATTTACTCTTTGAAACTTCTTGACAGCCACGGCCATATTTTCAAATCCGCATGATGGGGAATCTTAGGCAAAATAATTGACAATGCTTACAAATACACCCACATATAACAGCGCCAAATTACCGCTAAACACTCTTCAGCCATTTATTTGGTTAAAATGTCCCCTTTTCACTACCAGGAACTTCTACTACCAAAACATTGCTAATGAGTGTGCACTTATCTCACATTACGTAAATTTATTAAATTTCATATTATGACTGTTTACTCCGCCACTCATTCGTGCAACCGGAGTTTGACCCCCTATATATGACTGATCTATGGACAGGGAGCCACCGTCACTGACATCACTACAAGACCACCAAAGACGTCAATACAATATCCACACGATTGCTGATGGCGCGTAAGGGATCGTAAATATGCTAACTGAACTTCACACTGTGTAAGCTAGAAGATAGCGAGCTCTTAGGATTATTTTCCATCCGCATTTCCGTGTTTAGTTGTCAAAAGTTGAACATGTTCAAGATGCCTATTCTTGTAAGTGTTTTGTGCATAGTATAATTAGTAAATTCAGTATCGAACGTTTTCAAAGAAACGCCATGTCAGCCCACCCATGTAGGTATGAAAAACAACTGAGGTAGGTGGACAAATCGGTGTCACTGAAGGGTTGGATACATACTCAGGAAGTTTGACTTTAAAGAACATTTCTTTGTCTTGCACACAAGCGTCCCGCTAGTTTTCAGAGGCAAAGTCGGTCACATATGGCAATCCGAAAACGTCTTCAAGAAATCCCAGTGTGGCTTAGTTAGTAACTCGAAGACACTAACTTATTCAGCCAGAAGCGCGACCATGTTCACTATGTTTAATTGTCACTCATTTGTTATGACTTATTTCTTATCGTTATCGTATTGGAATAGTTTCTAAAAAATAATAATAGTAAATATAAAAATAGTAAATATAATAATACATACGAAAAGCTTAACCGACTAAATCTAACCGACTAAATATTTTGTGATTACCTTGAGTTTCACATAATACTAATCATTGTTGTGTTTATTATAAAAAAACATGTTCAGCTTAATCTATATTACAACTGTACCTAAACATGATACATTTTGAATTGTACTTACAAAATGCTACATTTGATATGTAATGTTTCAGTTTGATTGATTCTACATGCTGTAACGGCAGTTGCATAATATAAAAAAACTGTAGTGTGACCTATGTAGCTGTTGGCTTGCCTGCACTGCAACTTTGAGATGTAAACGCTCTATCGATAGCACATTGTGATAGACGACGATCGACTGCCGAAGGCGGTCATGCATGGAGAGCCCACGCCGGCCAAGCGTAACATCAGAAGTCCACGACCACACTACCCCCACTACACGAAGCGACACTTCAGCGTCACCGCTCTCACTCGGGCCGCATAAGCTCGTGTTGACCTCGTATTGTACTAACGGACACGAGCAAGACGGCATCCGTCCAACAAATGCAAACAACGGATTGACCAAACGGAACTAATTGAATTATGAGCAATGAAAGTCATACTCGACGGACAGGCTGACGACGACACATGCTCTCGATGACGTACAGTAGAGAAGTACTATATATATATATATATATATATATATATATATATATATATATATATATATATATATATATATATATATATATATATATATATATATATATATATAAGTATATATATATATATATATATATATATATATATATATATATATATATATATATATATATATATATATATATATATATATATATATATATATATATATATATATATATATATATATATATATATATATACTACTCTACTGTACATACAGTAGAAGATATACTATATATATATATATATATATATATATATATATATATATATATATATATATATATATATATATATATATATATATATATATATATATATATATATATATATATATAAGTAGGCTCTACTGTACGTCATCGAGAGCATGTGTCGTCGTCAGCCTGTCCGTCGAGTATGACTTTCATTGCTCATAATTCAATTAGTTAGAACTTAGCCAATACATCTACCCAATGGGTACAACACGTCTCTGACAAGTCTACACGCTTAATTAATAAGTCAACACACTTAATTAATATAGACTTATAGGTAAATCGCAATCAGTGTAACTAATTGCTAATGTGTTGTCTTGTAGCTTTCCGATGTCCCAATTTGTTAGGAAATAGTATTTCCTTGATGCATGTTGGGGTAAAGAACACCGTCTTCATCATTTAACCGCTGCTCAAATAATATATATATATATTCATGAAAATTGTCATGAAAATTGCACAACTAACACGAATAATGTTCACTGAGTTTTACAAAATCATCGATTGCAAACAGTGATCCTGCAATCACCAGTCTACATTTAAGTTATCATACAACAATAAAGGAGTATATCATTTTCTTACAGCGCGCCAACTGTATTGAAAAGACGAAATAACCTGTATAAATGTTTGATATAAATACATCACTATGTTCTATTACTATAAGAAAATCAACGTTTACTTTTGACAGCTGCGGACTGTGGGTACTCCACACATAGACTCATGTTAGTACAGCAATCAGATAAAGCAATAGGTCGCAGGGAGACGTTGCTACCTTCCTTCCTTCAAAACAACGCAAATTTATATAGATATGCTCACATCTAGGTAACAACATATATATATTACTTACTCACATTACGATTCGTCACTTATACATTCTGTAGGACGCCGTATAACTGTTCAGGTTCCCTTGTGCGTTAACACGGCAGTGACAGGTAGCGCCTACTACTATAACAAGCCATGTGCAATCATGCATGCTGAAAAAGCTGGCCCGCATGTCTTAGTTGTGTGGTCACGGTTCATGCACACAATGGAAATAAAATTGCCCGCCGCTGCGCTCTCGCTCTCACGGGTTACTTCTCCAAACAACTCATTATTGGGTCAACGCAGGTGTTTGTGAATTTGTGCGCATGCGTCGAGGGTAATTTTATTTTTTAGGGATATATTTTAGTTTAGTTCTTCATTTGGTTAAAATTCCTTTTATCATATTGTGCTGTCGTCAAGCCCGTTTCATTACTGCCAGTCGTGCATTGCTAAACTGGTGTTGCTAGTCCCGCCTTTGTGCGATTGGGTCAGCCCACATTACCCAACATTTGTTGCCGAGATAACATTTTCGAATCGGTTCAACAGCAGTTGCGCCGGCCATATCAAAACGCGACGCGAGTGTTGTTGGCCTGCACGAAATATTTCCTTCAAACTTAGAGAAGGCACGAAGCAGCAGTTGTTAATTAACACTGTAGGTCGAATATGAGAAAGTACTCATTCTCACAAAGGATGATAATTGAATGGAACATATTGTCTTATGATTGTAACGATGTTAGCAGTTCTACGTGCACACTAGTGCCCTGTGCGGGCCGGGCTTTTGGTCCAAGCCCGGCCCGGCCCGCAGGCCGGGCCGGGCCGGGCCTCTACATAATTTCGCGGGCCGGGCCGGGCCTGGGCCTACATACTGCGGGCCCGGGCCGGGCCTGGGCTGAAAACAATTTAAACACATCGGGCTTGGGCCGGGCCTGGGCCTAGTGTGAGCGGGCTGGGCCGGGCCTGGGCTGGGCCTGGACATAATAAAAATATTCATACAAAACACCGATTATTACTTTATTTTTTTTTATAAAAACTGATTATAAATTGTAATTCCGTTTAATGAATGCTTAAAATTATTTCTTTAGTATTATATAGTTGCAAATTGAGACCTTGCATGGAATCTAATGACCCCATAAGTTCACTTGGCTGGAAGTAGCCAGCCCCAAATGTTTACTTTAGAAATATTTGCAGAGGCAATCAAGCCATGATTAACCATCAACTTATCACCCTTTGACCCTACCAGTGGACATTCTATTTTCTAGGTCTTCCCTCCAAACATTGCCCACCTGAAAGACCTGCCCACTGCCAAGTGCACACTAGGCCACTAGCCCACTACCCAGTACCCAACCCAGTTGGTAATTGGTATTTCTCCCCAGTCCTAATTCATTCACACTTGTACTAATTCACACATGTCTGAACCTGTCTGTCTCAGGCTAGTGACTGCAGGCCTGCTGGAAATGCCACTGGGTGTCAGTGCCAGTGGGTGACATTTAATTGAAATATCATATTAAATTATGTTAACTTAGTTGAGCTGATTCAATTAACAATATAAATTGGGATTATGGCTTGCATATGGGTTAAGTCAGGATTAGATAAACAAATCTCCTACCCTAACAATAAACCAATACATTAACGCCAAATATAACAAATGTTACCATATTTAATAGTAATGACACTAAGAAGTTTTTCTTTATTTTTCTTCAGGATATTCTTAAGTTTGAAGAAGTTGGTGGTGCTGAATTTTTAGAACTCATCCAGCACACTATGGACCTTTTTTATTTAATAAAACAATAAGTCTGTTTTACAGTTTATTTGTTTTTCGTCTTTGTTATAAGATTATAGGTTTATCTTCTCTAAACTTAGCGGGCCGCGGGCTTGCGGGCCGCGGGCTTACCCATCTTTGGCCCGCGGGTATGGGCCGGGCCTGGACCTGAAACTTGCGGGCCGGGCCGGGCCGGGCCTGGGCCAAACATTCACGGTCTGGGTCGGGCCTGGGCCTAAATTCTAGTTTGCGGGCCTGGGCCGGGCCGGGCTTGAAAAATTATTGCGGGCCTGGGCCGGGCCTGGACTCTAACTGCTAATTGCGGGCCGGGCTTGGGATCAAATTCTAGGCCCGCGCAGGGCACTAGTGCACACTATCATCTTTTCTCTTTCTTCCAAATATGTTATTGCTTTCTCTTACAGCACTTTAGCACGTATGCACACACACCAAGTCTATAAGCCTTGAAGAGAGGGTTGACTCTTACCCGGAACAAGAAGAAGAATATGCGTTAAAATAAAATTGTAGGATATATCTGACAAGGGCGGGTTACACATATATGTAAACATTGTTAGATTCTCAACACGCCAATGGCTTTCTTGTTCAATTGTCTAAAGATGGCAATCTTGTTAAATCTTGTTAGCATTGGTGAACTAGAGAACAGTTACACATTACATGCATAGTGTGTCTGGGATGCCAGAATCCCAGCTGACATAGATGAGCTACTCCCTATTATCACCGCGATTGTCAACGCCTCTATGGATAGCAGCTGTGTGCCTCGTGCATTAAAGTGTGCTCAAATACGACCACTACTCAAGAAACCAACACTCGATCCAGGCATCCTGAAACACTACAGACCTGTGTCCAACCTTCCTTTCATTGCTAAGGTGTTAGAAAAGGTTGCAGATACACGGATTGGGCGCCACCTGGTGAGTAATGGTCTTCACGAGGAGCTCCAGTCAGCCTACCGTAGATCTCACTCGACAGAGACGGCGCTCCCCAAGGTGCAAAGCGATATCCTCGTGTCTCTGAATAATGGCTGTGTCACAGTGTTGGTCATGCTCGATCTGTCAGCTGCGTTAGACACTCTCGATCATGGAATTCTGTTGCATCGTTTTGAGAACTTATTCGGAATCTCCGGAGCTACTCTCGGCTGGATAGCATCGTATCTCCACGACCGTTACCTGGTAGTGGTCATAGATGGCGAGCATTCCGATCCAGTTCTCCTGGAACATGGTGTACCACAAGGCTCGGTACTCGGTCCAAAGAAATACACCATGTACACAAAACCACTAGGAGCCATTATCCGTCGGTATGGACTGTGTCATCACTTCTATGCGGATGACACTCAGTTGTACATCTCGTTCAAGCCGAAGGACGGTGCAGCCCAAACAGATTCCCTGGAACTAATTGAGAGGTGCCTCACGGACATTGAAAGATGGATGCGCGTAAACATGCTAAAACTGAACAGTGAAAAGACTGGGGTTGTGTTGTTCACAGCAAAGCATAATGCTATGCAGATGACAAATGTCACTGTGCGTGTTGGCGACACTGACATTACATCAGTGAACAGTGTGAAACACCTGGGTGTTATCTTCGACTCTGCCATGAACAAGGAGCAACATTTATACGGTGTCTGTAGGTCTGGATACTATCAGCTCCGCAACATTGGGCACATTAGGCGTTATCTCACAAAGGAAGCCACTCAATCATTAGTCAACGGGCTTGTAGCATCACGTCTAGACTATTGTAATGCTCTGCTCAGTGGACTGCGCCAGACATCAATTAACAAGTTACAACGTGTGCAGAACACTGCGGCACGGATTGTAACCAGAACATCACGCTACAGCAACATCACACCAGTGTGGAAAAACCTGCACTGGTTACTTGTTAACTATCGTGTGCAATTAAAATCCTGATGCACACATATAAAGCCCTACATGGACAGGCTCCAGGATATATATCGGACATGCTGAATGTGTACCAACCAAGAAGAACGCTACGATCCATGGATTCGGTGACACTAGAAGTTCCAGGGGCTAGAACAGCTACTTACGGCGACAGAAAATGCCAGTGTTCAGCAGCTAAGTTGTGGAATGCGCTACCGGCTCACATTCGTGAAGCCAAAACACTGAACACTTTCAAGAAGCTGCTAAAACACATTTGTTCCTGGCTCATTTTGGTGCTTAACTCTTTCTAGTCAGTTTTTCGTTTTCTTTTTCTTACATTTTAAAAACAGTATATACATATTTATTTTATTATATCCAGTCTTCTATCAGATTTAATTTTTCTATCGTGTTACCGTTTTTATGCTTTGTTGTTACTCTCTATGATTATTCTATTAATTGTGTACAGCGCTTTTGAGCAGGCTTTTATGTATGAAAAGAGCGCTTTATAAATTCGGTATAATAATAATAGTAATAATAACATTTGTAAATTATGAAAATGTACGTTCTTTTATTGCGCGGTATCCAGTCCGTAGGACAGCTCAAAGCACTTCTTCACCTGACAGACCTGTCCACTCCAATACCATCTAAACTTCCATGTGAAACATTCGGCCACGCTGCACTTACTGCGCGAAGACTATTCGTTCACGCGTCCACCGCTGTCTATAGCCAGCTGCTCATTTATACAGCTGAGTGAACCGATACAACGTGGAATATTCGAAATTTCCAGCAAGAGTCAAACCCGGGTTCTCGCGATTGAATGTTAACCACCGCGTAAATAAATGGTTTTAGATAAGATTATTAGCAACGTATAAGTTGCCCGTTGTTGTGTGAGCTAAACTAGTGCGTGTTCCTGCAAGTTGTCGCCCAGCCTGCCGTCGTACAGTACACGGCACTACGAACTCGTGCATGACGAGATAACATCATCACAGTAGGTATGGGCTGTATTCTTGTCCGCACTGCGCTTTTTGCTGGAAGGACTGTTATGACGTTGACAGTCACGATAAGAATCCAAGTGATCGTGATTGCTATGTTTCGGAACAACATATGATGGTATCAGTGTGTTCCGACATAGCTTATATAAGCAACCATGACGGTGCATTCTTACAACTGTACATAGGCTACAGGCCTACATGTGTTGGTTACATCTCAAAACTGCTTCAAATGTACATACCATAACATCAAATACCAAGTTGTGTGCACACAGACACAGTTTTCGGGCCATTCACTGCGTTCAATCCGTCGAACTGTAACAAACACCGGCGAAACAACAGCACACTATTAAGCCTGTCAGCCATCCCAGGCAGTGTACCCCCCGTTACAAAACGTGTACCTCCGTTGGCTATATTCACCAGCGTCAAATGATATCTAGGTCCGTACATTGATTGATATCGTATGAATGTTAACTGCGCTAGTTCAATAGCTCGTTGTTATAAAAAATATTGCCAGCGGCAATGCACGACCGCCGATTCAGCGGTTGACAGTTTGTGTGTGTGTGTGTGTGTGCGTGTGCGTGTGCGCGTGCGCGTGCGCGTGCGCGTGTGCGTGTGCGTGTGCGTATGCGTGTGTGTGTGGTGTGTGTATGTACGCAGCTTTTTCCATGTCGTGTAGTGGTCAGTGTCAGACATGATTTGTTGTTCTCAACGTTATAGTCGGGGTCTTAAATTATGTCTTTGTGTTGACTTATGTGGTGCACTGCCTAAGGTAGCTTTACGGTGGACAGCGGAAGAAATGAGACGGGATCGCCCCGAAGGAAACATGGAGAAGGGCCATGGAAAAGAAGATGAAAATATGCAACTTGACATGCGATACCACCACCAGGAGGGCTGCAGACCGACAACAGTGGCTTTCTCTCGTAGTCCGGGTGTTGGCCAATGAGGCGTGCATTGGGTTTTGCACGATGTTTGTTTTTGCATTCAAACCTTCCAAGTCAATAATCCGACGGATGCCACCCTGGCACCCTTGAGCGTTTTTGTATAAACCCATTAATATGTAACCCTGAATATACTGAATAGTAAACATCCAAACAATCAAAATAAGGTGTCCAAACGAATGTTTTCATGGTCTCTGGTTATTATTACGTCAATGAACAAGGTATAATATGCAAATGTGTCGCATGAATATGCAAATTACCTCACTCAATATCATCAGAGTCTTCGTCACCAGCAAATGTTGCAGCTGCTTATGTTCATTCCTGCAGCCAGTTTCTCCCCGACAAGCACAGAAAACTGTGCATGGTAATTTGGCTGCTGTACACCAACACTGCGCTGTGTAGCATGGCTTGGTCGAGGAATCATCTCTAAGACTTCAGATGGCGCAAGGGCGACATTAGGCGGAAACATTAGTGACCTCGATGCTTCATCGCGTGCCCAGCCGTACTTTGTTGGATCAAAAGTTGGTGGTTTCGACTTGACAGCCGACTTCCATATTGCAGTCTGGATATGAGCGCGTCGTACGTTTTGTTGAAAGGCTTCGGTGGTAGGTGGCAGAACCGTCAGGTCTGGCGTTGTTGTGACCTTTGGCATCCTCATCTTTGTAACCCACACGAACATCAGACATGCTGTTTCTTTCATTGCTTCCATAACACGTAGCGATAAACCCAGTGGCCTCAGACACCACTCCGTCGATACACACGTCAAAATCACCAAGTTTGCGAAGAGAGTGGCCAGCTTCTAGCGCCTTTATAGCAGTGTCTTTCCATCTGCCCCACAACTGCGCATCCGTATTTAGGACTCTGATGCTTTCCACTCCATCTTTGGCAACTTTAGCCTCTTGCTGAATCATGGTGACATCTGCATCCCCGTGTGTCGTCTTCAGATCGTCACGACGCCTTTGAAACCCTCGATGAAACTCCGTCCGGGAAGCTTCCTGACCTGCAACGATTGAGTGAGTGAACAGCCTGTGGTTGGTCGGCTTTCCTGGTTGACTTGCTGCGATCAAATGATGCTTGTGGCGTCTGCTAGCCTGCTGGCCAGCTTTAGCTAATCGTGTTCCGCTCTTGATGCTCAAATCATGGTATCTATCGAACACCAAGTACATATCACACCTTTCTGCCCTACCAAAGATGAAGCTAGTGAAACTGTCAACAAAGCTACGCACAGTTCCCCTGTTAGGCCAGTGAATGACCCAGAGGATTGCACAACCATCAATGATGGTAACATCAGGCTGGGCAGCCAGTCTCGGTGGGGTTTCTACCTGGAGATTCTTCTTTTGTGTCGCCTTTGTCTTTGCTATTCTCATCTCCCCATTATCTGCGAACATTGATGCCGGCATCATATTGTAGAACGTCACTGAGCTTGGTGCCGCGAGATTGTTGCATTCCTATCACCCTCGAGTAGATTATATTTACATCGCATACTGCAGTTGCTTCCACTCGCAAGACTTTCCGTGTCACTGCCATGGTCACGACCTATTTAGACAACGTAGCATTGAATCCTTCTGGCCAGCTTCCTTCGTAGGAACCCATCTGTGTTCTTCCTATTTCAATCGCATTTGGCACATTCACCTTCTCTGGCCCAATTCTTCCAACCGGATCGAGAGGATCGATGCAGGACTGGAGCTTTTCCCTTATCTTTTCGCTGTCCTCCTCATCCGATCGTATACGAGATGGCTTCTCTTCTTTGCAGGTAATCACCTCTGTTACTGTGTGACCTTCCGACATGGACAATCTGACAACAGCGTATTTGCACCATAAATACGCTAGCTATATATATATATATATATATATATATATATATATATATATATATATATATATATATATATATATATATATATATATATATATATATATATATATATATATATATATATATATAGCGTATTTATGGTGTCCGGTGGCGAAGAAGTGTGTGGAGCATTTCTGTCGCAGCCCAAAGATACAACGGCCAGTCTCCTTCGCGTTCAGCCAAAAAACCATTATTATGATGAATACCGGCTTCACTAGTTTCTCAACCCATAGCTTTATGGTCGAGTTCTTTGCCGCTTTGGACTTAAGAGTGTTCATTAATTCTTCCTGGGTCTTTGCTACACTAAATCTGAGCGAAGACCCTCCTCTGTCACAAGTTGCAGGGCCATAAAATTATGTGGAAACGTTTATCCACCAAGCATATGGGCGACACTATCGTTTCTAAGAAATTCTGGATGTCGGACATCCGGGTACCTCACTGCTAGCAAAGCACATCACGTCTGTCTTTTCCTTAGCAAACACCTCGAAATGTCAACACACTAAAACGCGAAAGACGTAATATGTTATTCGATGATCGATCGTCTTTGTTTGTTTACCCTTCGTCTGCCATTGTGACATCATGCCGTCTACAATTCAACACAGAAATACTCGCCGCTATAAAACAGTATCTGCGTTAAATTTATATAAAATCTTCTATGTTGCATATGGGTGGGTGGGTGAGTCAGACAGTCAGTCAGTCAGTCCGTCAATCAGTCAGTCAGCCAGTCAGTAACGGTATGGTAAAACGAGAAAGGCTATAAATTACTTAACCAGTGATCGGTGTGGCAGAAACACAACAGAAAAGGTAAATAATACTGACATGCATCAAATTCATGTTAACTTATTAGTCAGCGTACATACGCTGGCGTTGTACAATGTTGTGTGAGCTAAACTAGCTTATGTTCCCGCACCACATAGACAGACATTGTTTGTTGCCGAGCCTGCCCTCGTCAAGTACACGATATGACGAGTTCACGCAAGTGGAGATAGTATCAGCAGTGTTGGCTGTATTTTTATCTGCACAACACACTCTGTAGGACGGCTTGTTTTGAATACAGCCGGTGGTCGCGATAATGCAATAATACTCCAGGTGAATGTGAATGTTAGAGGGGTTAGACTACAGTCACACTGCCGGAAGTGTTTCGAAAGGCATATTAATATGTTGTAAAAACGAGCGATGTTGTAGGTAGGCGAGTGTGCGAGATGCTTACCTAGTGTCAGTAGACTAACAGTGTGATATGATATGAATATAGACAGTCATTACGACTTCTTATAACTATTACTATATGTGTTGGTTACATCTAAATCTGCTTCATCGTTATATAGGACCTACCATAAACCAGTAAGCTTCATATGTGAAGCAAGGCGTTCACACATTGTGGTGAAACAACTAAATTTTTTTCTGTGACTGTCAGCTCACAACTCCGTGGCTGAGTCATCGGTGCGAGCCGCCCGAGAGTTGTTACAGTTGAAACAACTTGCCCCAAAACAGTGTAAAAATATGCGTAGCTAAAAAAACTAGTTGTAGTTGGTTAAAAGGTCATTGTTGTCCACACCTCGTTAATTTCATGCCCCTGTACACAACTACAACCGCCCCCCCCACCATGTGACGTATTTCCGGTGTTAGCTATTGTGTGCACGAAGGCAAACGTTCCGGGGCTTTCACTGCGCTCAAAATGTCGAAATCAATGTATCGCTAGTATCCGCCACTCACCAAGCAACGTCACAATGTCGTGCATTCCAGCCATTCCAGATGGTCTACCACAGTTACAAAACGCCTACCGCTATCGGCTCTACTCGTCAACGTCATTAGAATGATTTCTTCATTGTTTGATATCGTATACAAGTTTTACTGCAGAATTACGATCGCTCATTGACATTATCGAATGTAAAGATCGCCTTTCGGCAGTGCACGAACACCAACTCGCCGAATACTCGCTGAATACTCTATATAAATACAGTCCGAAGTTATAAAATATATGATATCCAAATCTTGATGAACAAGAAATGCCTTTATGAAAAGGTTAGTGTTAGAACTGAACAACATAAAATAATTTATTATGTTTGGGATTAATTTTTATACAACTGCGTGAACTAAGGCAACCCGGAGTGATCGAAATTACCAAAGTTTCGAAATAGCTGCAAGAGGGTTCGAGCCTCGGTCCTCTCGATTGAGGGACCGATGTTCTAACTACAATGCTACTGCGCCCCCATTAGAGCTGCGGTAGTTGAGGACAAACGCCCTAACCCCATAAATGCCGCTCCGCCGTCCCCAGTCACTATTACGAAATGTCATCTATATAATAAAATTATGTCAAGATAAAATTGTCATTTATGGAAAAGGCAACTTACGAAAGAACTCGGCTGAAATTGGCTGAAATACGAAGATTAAATAAATCGTTGTGTCGAACCGCACTGCGAGTTACTAGTTACTGTCGATCTGTTCGGCAACATTTGTAGATTCTTCTTCAATCCTCTCCCGAATTATTAATAATGTGAAACCCTCATAAATAACTCTTATTTCCTAGCAAATGACTCGATCCTTACGTCAGTTTGCGAAACGATGCTTGCATTTTTTTCCACTTTGCATTGATTGCCATGCACATACAAGTCGTGATAATTCTATTCGATGCTCCCATTTACAGGCAATCCCCGGCGAAACGATCTGACCCACACGGGTATCTAATAATCTTTCAGTTCCGCCACAAGTTGCCAGTGTTTCTGAACATTGCCTGTGTGTTCTCTCCTTGCCTGCACTCAACAATAGGCCAAAACATACGATAGTCCATTACTTCGTTTACTCTTTGAAACAGGTTGCAGGTGTCATATTCTGGTTCAAAGAAACATGCCATCATATCGCAGTGCATTCATACATAGGTGGCCGGGGTACGATTGTTTCTCTTTGTAAGCAAATTAGTCTACTCACTCACTCACTCACTCACTCACTCACTCACTCACTCACTCACGCACTCACTCGCTTGCTCACTCACTCGCTCACCCACTCGGGTCGACCGTATGGGAGCGCGCCTGGAAGCTTTGACAGAAAACAAAACTCCCATTTACTGGCAATCCGCGGCGAAACGATCCGACCCACACGGGTTTCTAATAATCTTTCAATTCCGCCACCAGTTGCCTGTATTTCTGAACATTGCCTGTGTGTTCTCTCCCTGCCTGCACTCAACATGGGCACATATCAGAGTCATTTACTCTTCGTGGCAGGTGTCATATATATATATGTATGTATGTATGTATGTATGTATGTATGTATGTATGTATGTATATATATATATATATATATTTATATATATATATATATATATACATATACATATATATATATATACATATATATATATATATATATATATATATATATATATATATATATATATATACATACATACATACATACATACATACATACATACATACATACATACATACATACATACATACATATATATATATATATATATATATATATATATATATATATATATATATATATATATATATATATATATATATATATATATATATATATATATATATATATATATATATATATATATATATGACACCTGCGACCTGTCACACACAAAAAAACACGCCATCATATCGCATTGCATTCATGCATGGGTGGCCGCGGTAAAATGTTGTCTGTTTGTAAGCAAATCAGTCCACTCACTCGCTTGTTCACTCACTCACTCACTCACTCACTCATATTTTCATATCCACATGTTGGGGAATCTTAGGCAAAATCATTGACAATGTCTACAAATACACCCACATATAACAGTGCCAAAGTACCGCTAAACACCCTTCAGCCAATTATTTTGGTTAAAATGCACCTATTCACTACCAGGAACTTCAACTATCAAGACATTAATAATGAATATGCGCTTTTCTCACATTATATAAATTTATCCAATTTGATATTGACTGTATACTCCGCCACTCAATCGTGCGACCGGAGTTTGACCCCTATATGACTTATCTACGGACATGGAACCCACCGCTAAGGACACCACTACAACTCCAGTAACCACGTCATTACAATATCCATACGATTGCCTATGGCGTGAATTGGGTCCTAAAAATGCAATCTGAACTTCGTACAGTGAAGGCTAGGAGATGAGCGAGCTCTTATGATTATTTATCATCGGCCTTTCCGTCTGTATTTTTGAGTTGTAGAATGTTGAAAATATTCAAGATGCCTACTCTTGTACGAGTGGTGTGAATAGTATAATTAGTAAACTCAGTATCGAAAGTTTTGAAAGAAACGCCGTGTCGGCCCACCCATGGAGGTCTGAGAAATAACTGAGGCAGGTGGAAAAATCAGTGTCACTGAAAGGTTGGATACATACTCAGGAAGTTTGACTATGAAGAACATTCCTTAGTCTTGCACACAATTGTCCCGCTAGATGCAAAGTCGGTCATATAGAGCAATCCGAAAACGTCTTCAAGAAATCCTGTGTGGCAGAGTTAGGAACTCGAAGACACTAACTTATTCGGTCAACAGTGCGCCCACCTTCACTATGTTTAATGTTCACTCATTTGTTATCACTTATCATAATGTTATGCAGCATTTGATGACATGCTGAAATTGTGTGTGCCAGACGTGGATCAACAAATACTAGTATTGGAATATGTGTGTATTTGAGTACTGTTTACAACGTCAATCAGTATTCGTATTAGAATACTTTAAGATTTGTGCCCAGCATAAACATTCGAATACATTTTTATCAGTTATTCGTATTCGAATGCTTTCTAAAAAAAATTGTGTGAATATTCTACGAATAGCACGCAGGCCAACCGACTAACTCTTTTGTGATACATAATACTAATCATTGTTGTGTTTATGTGTATATTAATTTACATTTAATATGTTATTATTCACGTAGGCAGATCACTTTTCCTCTTATCTAATTACTGTTAACTTGTGCCGCTTGGCTGAATCATAAATTATTTGTACGTTCTGCTGATTAGCAGGAATCGTGTTTTCCCATGAGCACCCACACCGACCGCCTATATAGCCGCGGGCGTAGCACGCCTGCTTCACGTTTTCCGCCCACCCACCCTGCCTTTGTGGGTGGGACATGGACACTGTAGTCTTAGGCCGTGTTCACATATAAAGTTAATCCGCATTAGGATGCGAATCCCAATTCAGGTAGCGCAATGTGAACACCCTTAATCCGCATTAAGCTACCCGAATTCTAATGCGGGAAAACAGGTGAATTAAAATGTGGATTAGCCAATTGGATTAGCCAATGCTCCGTTTGCCTTGATTCGGCGATGGCGGCGCTGCTGCATGACAGAGGGCCGTAGTCTCGCGAGACCGTATGTGACCCGATATTTCAAAATCATGTCAGGTTCGCGGCTAATAAGTACACGAGCTACTACAGTCAAAAGGACAACTATCGGAAAAATAACTTCGAGCTTGTAACCCGCCATATTGACAAGTTGACTTCCGCTCTCGCGAGACCACTGTATGAGTGCATATGACCCGCACACCACGCCCTCTGGTGCACTAATTCGGTTGGCGGTTTAATGCGGCTTAACTCGGTGTATGTGAACAGAGCCGAATTAGTTAATCCGCATCGTAATTCGGCTGAAAATTAGATGTGAACACGGCCTTAGTTTAGATAGTATTTTAGCATTAGTCACCAATAGATCTTGTACAAAGGGAGACCTTTTCATCTGTATTTAATTGTATGTGTTTATTGAACTCATGATGTTCTTGCATTAAATGATCTACGAGTTCACCCAAACCATGTCTTGTTTTGTACTTATAATTATACCCTGTACACAAGCCGTTTTATGCATATCAGCATAACGAAAAAACACGTTCAGCACAATCTATATTACAACAGTACTTACAAAACAGTACATCTAAAATCGTATTTTCTAACTTAATTGATTCTACATGGTATAACTGCGGTTGCACAATATTATAAAACTACAGAGTGGTCTACACAGCTGTTCGCTTGCCTGCTCTACAACTTTGAGACGTAAACGCTCTATCGATAGCACGTTGTGTGCCTACCACAGGTCCACCTGCGGCCCTGCGGTTCATTCTTGGGATCAGGTGGCCAGACCGCGTGACGAATAACGAGGTGTTGCGGTGTGTCAGTAGGTCGAGAGTCGAGGTCATACAAATGCACAGGGGTTCCCAAAGACCGGCCACGTGATAAGGATAGACGACGATCGGCTGCCGAAGGCGGTCACGCATGGAGAGCCCACGCAGGCCAACCGTAACGTCGGAAGACCGCGACTACGCTACCCCCACTGCACGAAGCGGCACCTTAGCACCACCACTCTCACTCGGGCCGCTTAGACTCGTATTGACCTCGCATCGCACTAACGGACATGAGCCAGACGGCATCCGTCCAACAAATGACAACAACGGACTGACCAAACGGAACTAAACTAATTAAAGTAAACGACAGGGGATCAAAGGCATACTCGACGGACGGGCTGACGACAACACATGCTCACGATGCCATATTATATTATATTTGGTTAGGTCCTGTGCAATTCTTCCTTATTGGTCTGTTGTTTTGTTTATATATATATATATATATATATATATATATATATATATATATATATATATATATATATATATATATATATATATATATATATATATATATATATTATTCGTATTCACTTACATTCGTTATGATGCACATTCATTAATTAACAATGAGTCATACAAGATGGTGAAGATCTGAGATCATTCAACATATTGAATTGAATACCAATTTACAACTTACAAATGTACATGCTAGATAACCGTGGCTGATTCCGTGGGCATGGACGGGCATGGACGGGCATGGACGGGCATGCCCAGGTTTGCACCAGAATATCCCATTTCAAACACAGTCAACTTAAATACGGGCACATTCTCAGGAGCCCCTAGCATGGGGGGCTGCGACCCTTTAGTCAAGATCCTAGATCCGCCGCCCCCCCCCCGGGAAGATGATTTTATTCATAGATTAATGTTAGCTATAATTACAGTTAGTGGTCCTGAAATGAAACCACAGCTCTTGTTCTGAATATACCCACAATTACCCAAATGCTTTGTGAGCATCAACGTGTTTTGGCGCACAAAACACACCCACAAAATGGTGTGAAAATGTGTGCCCCCCCCCTCCCCGCAGCACTGTTAGTGATTTACGTTGTGTAAGCTAACTAACACGAATGCTGGACACTCAGTTTTACAAAGTCACCGACTGGTACCTTTTATTCAGCAATCACCAGTCTAGATTTAAGTTACCATTCTTACAGCACGCCTACTGTGTTGAAAAGACGAAATAAACTCTCTAAATGTTTGATATACATATATCACTATGTTCTATTACTATAAGAAGATAAACTTTTACTTTTGATAGCTGCAGACTGTGGGTACTCCATATATAGATTTATGTTAGTACAGTAATCAGATAAAGCAGTAGGTCACTCGGAGACGTAGCTGCCTTCCCAGGTTCAAAACAACACAAACCTTTATAGTTATGATCACAACTAAATAACCATATATATATATATATATTACTACTCACATTACGATTCTTCACTTATACGTTCTGTATGGCGCCGTATGACTGTTCCGGTTCCCTTGTGCGTCCACGGGTAGCTTGACAGGTAGCGTCTGCTTCGTCAGATCAGGTCACATGACATAATTTAACAAACCATGGGCAGTCACGCGTGTTGAAAAAGCTGGCCCGTATGTCTTGGCTGTGCGATCACGGTTCTTGCACACAACGCAAACCAAATTGCCCGCGGCTGAGCACTCAATCCTACTATAAATTCTCCAGGAAAGCCCGTACATTTCGGGCCAACGCAAGGGTTCGTGGACTTGTGCACATGCGTCGAGGATAAGTTATGTTAAAATAAAATTTAGGTATATATTTTTTTCTTCATTTGTTTACAATCCCAGTCATCAAATCATTTTGTTAAGTTGCGCCGGCGATATCAACACACCTTTCGAGTTTTGTTGCGTTGTGGACCAACGTACATTGCACGACTGATCCATTTTAAGTGAAATAAAGACATGATTCACAACAAAAGCTTAACAATGTACGCCTAGTATATTACCCGGCCTGTACGAAATGATTTTTAACCTAGTTGAGTTATCCATCCTTTCACGGGAGAAAAGGCAGCCACTACAAGAAATAACAACGTTCTGCAGTACCTATTCACGTCTAGATACTACAATGCAAATTGTAATGACGGATCCAACTTCGTGACACAAAATTCACATGAACGTTTGCCGTAGATCACGTAATACTATTTGTCTTTTTTATGATTTAGGAATGTTTTTTTATGATTTAGGAATGTAGGATTTGGTATATGGAAAGTTTTCCCTGCATGTGTTTATGGCTACTCGGAGCCACGCTCCACATAATGTCCGTCACTCAACAGAGTTTTGAGATTCCTTGGTACATGTGACTGGTTTTAATGATTGTTGAGGTGAATATGTGTGGTGAATGCAAACTACAACTACATGCGAGAAGATATATATATATATATATATATACATATAGATATATATATATATATATATACATACATACATACATACATACATACATACATATATATATATATATACATGTAAATGGTGTTCGATAAGTTTTATTAGCCAGCGTATAATTTGCCCGTTGTTGTGAAAGCTAAACTAGTTTGTGTCCCTGCATTACTTAAACAAACATTGTTGCCCAGTCTGACCTCGTACAGTACACGACACGATGAACTCGTGCATGATGAGATAATATCAACAGAGTACGTAAGGGCTGTATTATTGTCTGCACTGCGCATTGTGCAAGAAGGACTGTTATGAATACAGTCGACAGTCGTGATAAGACTCCAAGTGAACGTGACTGCTATGTTTCGGAACACCATGATGGTCACAATGTAATTATGGCATAGATTTATATAAACAACCATGACGATGTATTCTTACAACTGTGTGTAGACTATAGGCCTACATGTGTTGGTTACATCTTATTACGCGTGTCGAACTGTAACACACACCCGCCAAGCAACAGCACAATATTGAGCATGTCAGCCACGCTGTGTACCCCCGTTTCAAAACGTATGCCTCTAGCTATTTTCACCAGCGTCAAATGATATCTAAGCTCCTACATTGATTGATATCGCATGAATGTTAATTGCACTATTTCAATAGCCCGTCGTTATCAAACAAAAATATCGCCAGCGGCACCGCACGAACGCCGATTCAGCGGTCGGCAGATTGGGAAACATACTTGTGAACGGTGTGTGTGCGCGCGTGCGTGCGTGCGTGCGTGCGTGCGTGTGTGTATAAATAAAATCTGACTAAGTAAGACGAGAAGTAATAATATTATACATTAGAGCTGATTGACACACAATTTCAATTATCATTTGGATGGTTTGACATGATTTTGTATTTACATTCTTTTGGAAAGCCAGATCGCTTACGTTCCCTGGCAAACCTATTCATTCAGACACAAATTGTGCACTGCAGAAATGCGCTCGAATGGGACGTAGTAGCGTAGTGCTTAAAACGTCGGCCACTTAGTCGAGAGGAATTCTCTTGCTGCAGTTTCAAGACTGCAGCAAGATAATTCTTCCAGTTCTCTCAGCTGCATAAATGCATCGGTAGCGTTTTGTCTGATTGTAAAACTAACAAACTAACAAGCTATAACTACCTCATTCACTCACCCATCGCCCATCCACCAACTCACTTTTCACTTCCTCACTGACTGACTGACTCACTCACCCACTCGTCAAACCACCCTCCCACGGCCAATCGTATTGACATACTAAGGAAGTTTAGTTAAAATGTTTGTCCATACATGTACAACCATGTATCGTTGCGGCAAATTTCCGCTGAACACCCTTCCGCCAATTATGTTGTTAGAAATGTACACTTTCACTACCAGCGCAATCCTTGTGAGTCAGTTATGGGCTGCTGAGTACCCCTGGCAGATCGACCTATGCATGTATTTGTCAGTTGCTGTGTTAGCCAATGGTAATTATAACGAACTATAAAATTAAGTAGGTTTTAATTTCCGAAAAATTAATTTGAAATAAGATGAACCAAAAAATCGAACCGAGGAGGGACCTTTAACTGTTTGAGAACAACGTGACACGTTTCATACCGTATTTTAATACTCCACTAGAGCATACGTAATGGAATATCTGCCTATTTTTTTATTTTTTAATGCATCCACCCTCACCACCAGGGACTGACTACACCTGTACCGCTGACAGATTGACTTGTTGAAATGTGGAATTTTCAGTTGCTGTATTATCTGACATTAATAAGTCATATTGTTCATAAATACAACTTTATTAGAGCCGGTATCCACACTTTTCGCGTGATAACTGACAAATCCACGTTTCAACACGTCGATCTGCCACTGGTACTGCTACCACCCCTGGTTAACAAGGATGAATGCTGCCCACGATGGCAAGTTCTGCCGCCTGGTGTCCTGTTGGGAAACTGAACACCACTTTTCATTGTTTGTAGCTGCCCATGGTCTCACGCATGTTTCTGGATACAACTTGGCTGCCAACTGTCAAACATGGCGGCTTTCCAAAGAGCACACGCTTAATGCAAAACCAAATCAACCCACAAACGACCATTAGGTGGTTGTACTAAACTAAAATTAATTACAAAATAATTTTACTGAACTCACAATCGACTATTCGTGACAGTACAAATGCTGGAGAAATATATCGTATGCCTCCCTCTACCACCCTGTAATTGACAAATATAAATTGCCAGACCATTTGGTCGGCAGATGGCGCCACGTATCCATGAATGTACAGATATACTGGCTAGTTGTTGCGATTTATATATAATATAAGAAAGAAGGAAGCATGCGTGGCTTCCAAGGTTACATTTTCTATAAAGTAGCTACCGAATTCATAAAATGGCCCTTTCATCTCCAGCATGAGAATTTCATTCCTCCTAATTCTTTACCGTCTTGGCACATGTTAAGGTGGGCTGGATACGGGGAGTGAAAAGCAGACGTCGGACACCGGTGCAATTCGTAGCGCTATTTGGCCCGCAGCAGTGCCATAAAGCACTAGTTGCTAATAATATTATGTCCTGTGTGATGTGGTGGAATAAATGTGATGTAAATAAAATTAGGTAAAAATTACATACAGAGTTGTAGTAATTAATAATAATGGGCCCCAGAAGTAAATGATTGGCGTCATGCAGGGGTCTCAACCTTCCACCTGTTTTGGGGGCACCCTCCACCCAATATGAGAGGGAGTGGCATGAGTCTCAACTTTCCACATCCCACCTGTTTTGAGGGCTGTATAATCTCCCATCTCCCATACAGTTTGTTGAGGGTCCATCTCAGACCTATTTTTGAGGTAAATTTCCTATCTCCCACCAATTTTAGGACAACCCTCCCATCTCCCGGGCACACCTCTCCCCGCCATCCTCAGAAGTAAAGAATTACTACCCACCATGCCCATGCGATGGCCATGGCCATGCCCGTGGCAAGTACCCTACTACTGCCACTGCCACTGCCCTGGGCAAGCCAAGTGCTATCGTACGAGCCGATGTCAATGAGGACCACATTTCCATATAATCGGGTTAAAACAATGGTTTTCTTTGAGTTATTTTTAATCCGTTCGCTTTGACATCTCTGTGCACAGTGGTTCATTACATCACCACGGCTAGACAAGATTACGTATTGCTAAGTTTGCTCAATTTGGCGCTATTCTGTCGTCGGCGGATAAACAAGTCTCTAGTCCACGAATTGCGCATGCGCAACCGTACCGGAAGAGGAAACTCCAACATCCGGGAACTTCGACCTTCATTTTCCCCACGATGAAAATTTAGAAGTCTGTGCAGTTCGGGGGTTCAGTAAGCCTCCGTAATCAACAAATGTAAACACTAATAACCGTATTATGCAGTGCCGTAGCAAATTAGATCCGCAAACTATCCAATACCGCCAGCGAACTACTTCGACAACTTTGCGGTGAGTCAGAAATAACTTCGGAATACTTGCACGGTGTGAAGTCTGAAGACTGATTCAGCCGCGACAAAGTTATCTGTTTTGATCGTAATGGACTGCTGTCACCCACTGGCGAACAACTGGTTCCAACATTAGGTGGACGTGGATAACATAGCAGGCCGTGCAAGATGTCTTCACCAGGAAGTAGCGGCAGGCGAAGGGTCGCCACGCGACAGTATTCGGCAGAGGACCAAGCCCTTGATCAAATCGCAAAAGAGGTGAGTAAGCAGTCATCACCCTCCCCCCATCACTGCCAGTGGTGATCGATTTATTTATGCTCCACTTGTGGGTCCATACAATTAAACATGACATTTTGAACTCCGCCCTCAGTTGATTTAGCCTATCGCAAATCAAGTTTGGTGATGTTCAAATCTGTAGTGTGTGAAGTTCCACCCAACCCTGACCGTTTGACTCCATAGGAGTGTTGGCCAGTATTACTACAAGACAAGACGTTTGACTCCATAGGAGTGTTGGCCAGTATTACTACAAGACAAGATAAGACAATAGTCTAAGTAATACGAAGTGGTTAGCGTTCCGTACCCATAAGCACAACTGTACAGCTATTGGTCTGGCACTCTTTCCGCTTTGTAAGTGCAGTAAGCGTGTACATGTATTCCCGACAACATATAATGAGCACATGCAGATGTTCAACAAATCATTAACAAACCAGGTGCTGAACACCGAAATATTATCTGATACGCTAAAATTTGACAAAGTAATGATACATAATTATTTGAAAAGCATAGCTAGGTCTCTTCTGTTTTTCCAATGATCTGAAAAAGTATTAGAGGCATCTTTTGTTTAGGCAGGCAGTTATATCTTCATACTTCTGCTGTTTCAAAACTTGGCCAATTTCGTCATGCATGGTGCAGTATAGATAAAGTCACCAGATAGAACATTTATACAACTGCATTTATAAGCAATTTGATTGTACAATTATTTATATATGTAAATGACAATTGTTCAGCTGTTCAACACAGCATGTTTTAGGTTGTGAACAACATGAGTGTTAATATTTATGCTAGCACAAATATGGAACTCAATTTAAAAGCAATCCTTCTTAAATATTAACAATAACAGTGACAAATTAACACTAATTTGACATTTGCACTGATTTCTCTGAACTATGTCTTGAAATGACAGCTACAAAGTGTTGTGATTGCAGTACTCACATAATATTGATTTGTGTAAGTGTAACATGGTGACAGTCACAAATCTATTTGTCTTGTTTATTTGAAACTTATGAGTTTTGAAGAAAACGTACCACATTCTACTTCAGTTATTGATTGTACTAATTAATGATGTTATCTTAACATCTCATATTATATTTATAATTAATTTTATATCTGAGTGAACTGGAGCACCATGTGGCTTGACATAAAGCTTTGAATTACCTACACTTATATAAGTATTGCCAGGGCAGTACAATGTGTTGTAAAATAAATAGTGGTGGACTTATGCTAGCTATAAATGTAAGTACTTTGTTTGTGGTTTGTTGTAATATGAAAAAAAATTCAATAGACATGCCTTGTTCACTCAATAAATTCCTGATGGTATATATTAGCAATTTATCAATCAACACTATTCTACATTAATCAGCTGTAGATATTAATGCCTGGATATACAGTTACGTTGGGTGTAAATAGGCATTTTGATTTGTCCAAATGAACATACAGTGGAACCTCACTATTACAGTCACCATCGAGACTAGATCAAAGTGACCTGAATAGCAAGGTGACCCTATTAGCGGGACTTAATGTCCTATACTTTGTTGTTGTGGAAAAATTGTGGCTGTCCCAGGGTGACCACAATGGAGAGGTTGTTGTATTACTGAGGTGATTGTAAAGCGGTGTTTGACCATACTTTGTGTTAATTTGTAACGGAAGAAACATACATTTTCAAGCTAGAGAAATTCCAGTATATATAGTAAGCACCATATTAGTTAATGGATTTGTCACAATGTCAGGTGACTTCATAAGATGAGAATGTTATTAATGAGCACTACATTAATTTTTTGCATAATCAACATAGTAATGTTTACACTTCCAATCACCAAATTTAGGTGATTCAGAGACTGTTTGTATTATTTAAAAAAAAATTATTTAAAGCAGAGCTGTAGTTGTATTAACTTACTTTTGAGTGCCAAATAAACGTCCCTATACGCGTATTTATTTGATGAAAAATTCCACCCTATATGCACCTTATTTGGCACTATACTATTATTAAATTTTAACATTTGTGCCAGCCTATATTCTCCAATAATCGTGGCAAATTATGCAGGGTATAATTTTTAGGAGAGCAATCGTTCTCACTCCCTATTGCTAGCACTAGTTGTGAATTTAGTGGGATCCTGAGGATCCTAGATTTTGATCCCGAAGCGTTAGACTATTAAATCTCCATGATTAGAAAATTTGGTCAGAATCTTTAGTTCTCTGGAGCTTGGCATGGTATATTATTAGTTAAAATGCCATTATTACTGTGTAAACCGACCGTAAATGGCCGTCGTGCGCAGCGCCTCAAACCAGTCGTAACAGGCTGGCAGCGGTTTCCCCTGAAACAGGCTTGTAGTTTCAATTCAATAAAACTTTAATATCCATTTAAAAACAGAAATTTTCCCGGTTTTCCGCAGATATAAAATGCGGTTACTATATCTGCTGTGACGCGAATACGCACAAAGTTTATGCATATTCGCAGAAAAAAACCTAAATACACAGTAATCTGCATAGTTTTTTTAGGTGATGCCTTGGCTTGGGCTTGGCTTCACGTTGAGTAAAAAAAATTGCTTCGCCACTAAAGAAGACAAATATACTAGTGACTTTTTCGCACTGTACTATTATTTGTTTTTAACAATTTGCCCTCCATATTGTTATTCGGCAGTATACTATTATTAAATTTATTTTTTGGCACTCAAGAGTATAATGTTTTGTAGACTATCAATGATGCAACAGTTCCCTCTTGACAATAAACAGGATACTAACAGGGCTGTCAACATTGGTTCTGGTTGAACATCCCATGTTGCTGTGCAGAGTTGGCCTGAGGCAGATAGCAGAATTTAGCACCGAACTGTCATCTATTCTTAAACAGCCAACATCCCATGATAGCAGCAATCAAATGTAATTTCCCTGTAAGACCTGTCTGCAAACCTATCAGTCACCTGAACTGATAGCAAAGGGAGCTTCATAACTATTGAGACTAAGTATTTATAGTACAGAGACTCAGACAGGCACTATTATTACATAGATGTTGCTTTTGAAATGACAGACAGCTTTTCTGCTTTGGCTTCATGCCCAGTGGACAGCTAGCCATAAATACATCCAACCTACCAGCCACATATATTTCTACTGACTCCACAGACTTGTATCATTAACCAGGGTGTAGTTTGTAAGGTGATACCCATCTGCCATAGTAGGTCATTCTCTTAGCACCAGTTTCTTTGATGAAGTTGTTGAGTGGTTTGTCCAATTATGCTAGGTCAAAGTGATTTTACAGATCGCATAAAACTATGATGTTTGAAGTTTATTTCTGAAATCAAACAATGTGAAAGAGTTGTAGTAAAGTTGTAATTATAATTGTTGACAGCTATTTGTCTTGTATTATAAGCAATTACATAACAATTGCAAATGAAATTGGCTTCTAAAACAAATAGGTCCATGACTTATGCAACTGGGAATTCAGTTTTGTGGTAACTTTGACTTGATTTAAATGCATAGGCCATATCGACCCTCTTGGAAGTTATAGTAATCACCACTATATATGGAATTAATTCTCACTAGGTGGCATTGCTTTTTAATACATGGCAATTTATGTAGACTGCATCAAAATTCCAATGAAAACATAACGAGCAACAAACTGGTCATGTTCCAACAGACCAGGGAAAACCAGCTAATTTTGTGTGATTATATTTATAATATACTTATTCTAAATTTTCTCTGTAATACCCGGTACTGCTGCACAATAAACCAAAGCTTTTATTTAGGAACATATTTAACATGGAAGATATTGTACATACTTTCCTTGTCGTGTCGATAAAAATTCCACAAGTGTAACTGCAAGTATTAACATTTTCTTATCTTAGATTGTCCGTGTTAATCCTTCAAATGAATATCTTGGCTGAATATTTTCTAGGATATCAATAGACGCTTTCAGAAATGCAGTTGCCATGTTTTAAAACTTAACAGCCGCCAATGAAACGTCATATTTCCCAGCTTTGGTGCATGTGTAACTATAATTACGTTGTATATAAAGATGTATGTCAGCATACTGAGTCAATGTTTTTATTGGGAAAATAAAACTAAAGACAGCTCCACCTATTGGAGTGAGTCGGCTGAAACATTTGGAACCAATACCAACAGTTTCCTGAGAGGTAATCACTGCGTCAAATATCACATTCCAAGAAACCATCAACCCATTCAAGGAAAAATTTATTTTCTATTTCTGGTGAAGAAAATAGTTTAGTATTCAGTTGCGGCTTCAACATGAAGTAGTTTGTGTATTTTTTGCTCGGAACCCTGTACATAGGTAGACAGAAACTCATCTGTGGTGTGATGGGCATGGCTCTGTCAGGTCTCAGTCTGCCAGCTGCCGTAGCTTGTATCAGCCTCAAAACATGACCCTTTCTTGTTCGTCAGAACCTCAAGCTTCCTGCTGAGTGCGTCTCAACTGGAGATTTAATATCAGAAAACATCGTTGTTGCATGCTGGTTGTTTTGGCAGTTACTGATGAGTCGCAGCTGCAAGTATAAAAGCCCAGGCCTAGTCGAATGTACCTGTGTGGTGTGGTTATTTACAGCTTGGAAACACAAACGGCGCACTCTAAGATCAGGGATGGATTCGATTAAAAATCTCAGTGATAATTACAGGGAATTTATACTGGTGTCTGATAATGTTGCTGTGGAGATTGCCCCAAGGAAGATATGCTGTGTAAGATTTTTTTATCAGGGTAGCCACTGATGCCCTTGATGTAGTGAGCCTTTTGTCTACTGTTTTTTTGCATGAACTTTTAAGTAGTCTTGGAGGATAGATCAGACAAAGGAAGCAACATCTGCTATGGTGTGGCACAAGTGATTGATTCTTTGTCTCAGCAAAATGCTGAAGTGATAAATTTTTCACCACTTTATTCCTATGTAAAATTTGCAATATGTATTTTCATGCATGGGTTTATATGGCATAACAAAGTGTGTACAAAGCAGGACTACCTAAGTCAACTAAGGAAAACAATTTCTGAATATATGTACCGTGTCTGATCTATTAAACGTACGTGCCCTAATTAGTGTTCGCCCTCTTTTTTATCAGCAGAATCCATAATTGTTGTTTGACTATTGTGGAACAACTGAAAAGTGTCACCATCTGGTGTTAAACAGTTGGCCCCACTTTTCAGTTGTTCTACACTAGTTACCAAATTACAACACTGGTGTTAACAGTTACCTTATTATCTAGAGAAACAAATATGCTTATAAGAACAGACATTTTTCCATGGCCCAATTTTTTTTCACACATTCTGTACATTTGTTAGGTCGAATACAATACTTACTTCATTACAAATGCCAGTATGCTGTAGTAATAGACTACCTCCTATCAACCACTCAACATAATTAAATTAGTCTGGCTGGAAATTATTCTGTTGTTTTGTAAAATCCGCTGTGCATAGTAAAAGTTCTTATAAATCATAACATTTATGAGTTCACGTTTTTTCTTTCTCTAACTAGACTGTGCCATTTTGTTTCTCAGAAGTTGATGGGTGTGCATTTGCTCCCCCCTTGTCGCTGTCATGACTCATGGTACAGCCACTCACTGCTGCTGTGTAGAACATGTCCTGTATGTTTTGTCATTTGTCAACCAATACCAGCACATTGCCTGCATTCATTCCTATTGAATGACTGATTTATCACTCCGTTTTGTTATTTCACAAATGTATTTCACTGTAGCTTTCTTCATCTTTTTATGTCTCTAGATTGAATTTTGCAGCATAAACAGACATGTGCGGATCCCGTGTTAGAGTAGGTGAATGACTTGAGGTAAACCATTTGATAATTGGATGTTGTACGTGTGGTTGAGCACCTTCAAATCTGTGGACATCAACACAAGACTAGGTTCGACTGTATGAAAAGCTAAATCTTTGGGTTGTGTGATGTAATTAAGTTGCAACCGTCATGGCAAAGGATTATCAACTTGGCCTCTAGTCCTTGCCCAGTGTGTATTTATAAATGTATCTTTATAGGATGCTTGGTCTTACTGGGAGCCAGTGCATCAGGCCCTTAGCTGGGGACCCGTCTGCCCGTCTTGAAGTACAAGACGGGCACAATAAATTGGATACAATAAAAATAAAAGATGGGTTTTTCATTTTACAAGATGAGATTTTTTTCATAATAAAATTGTTTGAACTGTCTTAATGACTCTTAGTGCACAAGATCGTGATTCAACCAATGTTGTCGGCAGCAGAATAGCGAATACCTTCGATCTATGAGTCTATATTTTCAACCTTGACATCGTTGAAAATAACAATACTGGTGTTGATCTCTATTTATTGTAATCGTGTACGTCATTGATTGGAAAACACGTTTCTATGGCCTTTCTCAGTGCCTATCCATTGGCGCTCTCATTTGAAGAAACAATCCTGTGACCCGGATGTCGTGGTTGAGTTCAAAATGGCACCTACCAAGTGAGTGAAAAGATAAGATGATGTCAACGTCAAAGTTCACGACAAGCGATGCCTATTAATTCTTTCATAGAAGTTTTTGCTGGAAGGTTACCACACACGTACACTAAAATGATACACCAGGACCCGTGTAATATACTAAATTAGTATGTTGTGGTTCCTAATTGTATATTTCTTTCGATATATAAAATATACACTGAGTCTACAGACCACAATGTCATCAGTCATCTTGTGCTACTCTGATGACTGAGGCTGAATGGAGGCTGAAGTACCAGGCCTGGCTGACTGCCTGACCACTCAGCCAAAGCCCCAGACCAAGCATCCTATAATAAGACATTTATAAATACACAGAGGGCCAGGACTAGTTGGGTCTTATCACTGTTTTCCTACCGGGTTCATGGCATACGAATATTGTGCTGGTGATTGTGAGACGGTGCCCCTTTTGGCAAATCTTAGTACCTGTAAAATTATTTTTGAACAGGGATATGGCCACAGTTGAGGACTAGGAGACCAATGCTGTGCCCAGATTAACATTTCTAGAGGCTAGCTGTCAACTTACATGTGTGCCAGCGACTGTAGGATCCCTTGTGCACAAAGACATGATTGTTTGGGGGCGCCATTTCATGGGGAGCATTTATGTATGTTTATATATATATATATATATATATATATATATAATCTAGATATAATAATATTTTTCTTCCTTTGCCCCTTTGTGGGACTGGTTCATGTTCGTGCTGTATCTCCCCAGCTGTCATCCCTTTTCCCCATTAGCAGCCTTCCCCCTCCACTTGTCATCCTCCTCCCATCTTAGTTGCGGTCTGACCCTTTTCCTATATAGAAGTAAGTTATATGTATATTTTATATATCAAAAGAAATATACAATTAGGAACCACAACATACTAATTTAGTATATTACACAGGTCCTGGTGTATCATTTTAGTGTATGTGTGTGCATGCGTATGTGTGAAAGAAATACTATTAGATACATCAAGAACCATACAACATACTAAATTAGTATGTCATGGTACTGGTGTGTGGGGGAGGCAGTGGTGGAGTGGTTAGAACATCAGACTCTCAATCGAGAGAATCCAGGTTCGAATCCTCTTGCTGCCATTTCGAAGCTTGGGTAATTTTTTTTATTTTGTGTTGCATCAGTTTACTCAGATGTGTAAATGAGTAGCTCGCTTTAGACAACGGTGGATCTGTGAAGGAACCGTGTTTGTGTAGTAATTAAACGGTGGCTGAATGTTTCCCAGAGTAGTCAAGTTGGTATTGGAATGAACAGGTCTGCCAGGGGGTAGTACGGTAGGTTGAGCTGTCCCAAGGACTGGATACTGCACAATATATGAGAACAAACCTTTGCCTTTTACTGCCTAATGTTTGGTTCAGTTCACTGCAGTGCTGGACTGGCCAGTGGTCAAAACTCAGAAGGTCAACCGGGTTCATGCTACTTAACCCAGATATTGACTGGACGGGTGTGTTTGATTTGTGTATGTTTTGTCTCCAGGTGTGTTTGGTTGGCGTATGTGTGTGTGTGTAACTAGTATCATATACATACCTTTGTTTAAACGGACAGGTGTGTAGCCTAACTTAAACACTTGGCATTGCCATAAATATGCAGCTCATATCTTCCTATAGGATAAATCTGAAATAGTTGTGCAAACAATTTGAAGGATTTTTTTATTAGATTTTTTATTAGATTTAGAGATTGCCCTCTAAGTGATGGAGACCTAAATACCCCAATATTCCTCAGTCCTAGCCACTTGCAGTAAGTTGATGTTAGATTTCTTATTAGTATTTTAGAGAGAGAAAACATATTTTTCAGGAATAGAATTTAGCCCAAAATTAGTGGGGGGCCATACGGACCCCCACTTTCCAGAATCTAGGGGTCTGCCACTAAAAGTGGCGGCCCAAATCTGTTTGCTTGAAAAAAAGCCATAAAGTCAAAATTTACTGACTGATTTATTTTTGTTTGTTTTCTCCCATTTAAAAATGTGTTCCCACCGCTCCAGCGAGTAACACCGATAGCCATGTGCTTAGCATGCCGAGGCAGAGTCCATCCATACAAACTTCTGGCAAAGACTAGGATTTCGATACCAATAATTGAATAGTTCCAACATTTCAAGAGTATCAGCCATTTCATCCTTGATCGAATAACTAATAAAAAAAAATTATTATTGGACTCGTGGACATTAACATGGGCAGGGATTTCTCAGCTCTCGTGCCAGTTTCAATGGCGGCTCACAAATGGGTTTGTTTACCTTACGAAGTCTGGAGTTTTTACCACGGACCCCCACCAAATTCAAAACCTGTTTTTGAGATGGTACCTTAATGTTTGATGTGGGTTACAGATTGCACTTCATAAGAGTGCACATTTTATGTACCTCGAGTGGTGTTTGTCTGGTCGAGATGGTCTCTGGTTGTATAGTGTAATTGTTATAAAACAGACAAACAAGTAAGCTTGGCTTGTTGTAGGCTGAGTTTCCTCCCCACCTGTTCACAAACTTATATTAGAACACCTACATTTGGGGTTGATTGGGAGCACATTCTGGGCTATATTTACCTACCTGTACTACAGGCTAGGACCAGTGGCAGTGCCTGGCTCTGCTGTAGAGTTCTACTAAGTACTCATTATAGGAAATATCCTGTGTTTTTAAAGAAATACAGTTATTGTTGTCATCAACATAAATTGATGCATAACCATATATTTATATCATTACAACTTCAATTGTTGAATGTTGATAATCAGTTGGGCTTCCATTAACATTAGTGGCAGTGTGAAAAGTTCTGTAACCATATGTTTATATCATTACAACTTCAGTTGTTGAATGTTAGTAATCATTTGGGCTTCCATTAACAGTATTGGCAGTGTGAATAGTTCAGTCGTGTATTTCATGAAATATTAAACATTTGAGATGGTATAAGTGCAGTTGACGCAGTACTTCCGCCGTTTATTTTGCCGTGGCTGGAAGAGTGGTCTACAGCAACATAATGGCTTTGTTAGATAGATAACATCAGAAGTGATTCACCATGCACCAGTTGAAGGTAGCCAATGAATTTAAGTCAGCGCATTATGGTACATGCTCTGATGGATTGTAAACAGAAAGGAATATGTTTCTCTTGGAATTGTTGTAGAAATAGTTTCGAGCAGGTTGGATGGTGAGTGTAAGTTGTTGTGGTCATTGGAAGTAGGTTTGTAATGCATCTAGGTGTCAACATTAATACCGCTTTTGTGTGGAAAAAACAGCTTTTCCTATTGGTCTGCTTTCTGGTTGAAATGTCGCCGATTTTGTAATTTTTAAGCAAAATCTTTTCATTGTAAAATCAATCTGTTTGTTGTACAAGGGGCCGTTCTAAGGACGTTATTTCTTTGTTCTCAAATGATTTCATATTTTCCTGCGCATGCATTCACTGTGATGGAGAAGGGTAAATCAAAATAATGACCCATAGAAATAACACGATTCTGTACAACAAGAGCTGAGGAGGACGTTTCCCGTGGTTTTATCATGAGTAAATGTTGAGGCACAGATGGTAATAAATTTAAATTCAATCATTTTAATATGTTTAAAAAAAATTAAACATGTATTCTGTGTTCAGACCAGGCTCGTAAATTATTCTAAATCCATAAACTGTGCACAACAAAATTATAAAACCACATGGTAGCAAAAACCTGCCCAGTCTGGATGGAAGCCATGTCTCAAACACTAACATATGTGTTAATAATGCGACGCAGCAGATACATGTCTGTTTGCTTTGATCTTCTTCAGGTACACAACTTGTATCAGATAAGGAAGTTAATCTGATGATTCCTTGTTGTGTGGAGATCTGACAAGTTTGGCTTTATCCCTCTGTTCCCTACAGTGGGATTGTAAATTTACGATTCATGAAGGGAACGCCAGGACTCGGAAGTTGAAGCCACAGGGACACCAAATAAATCAAAGATTTGGAAAAGACTTGTGGGTTAAACTCCATGGCTAAAGAAGTACTATGGCAAGATAATTAGTTTTTTTAAGAATATTTCATACACTATATCATCATCTGACTTGATGAATAATATGTTCAGTTCATGTTGTTTAGAATAAAAAAGATTTTTATTTTGTACAAGACCTAGACGATTAATTAGACATTATAATCGATGGCTATATCTATGTGGTGAAGAATGCAGTGATGGCCATTTTTAGTTAATCTATATTCCCTGTGTTCCGTATGCCCCAGGGTAGAATGTTCCACTCTGTATCATCCTGGGGTAATAGGTGTTTATGCATAAATTACTACCCCCAAAATCCTGGTAGTACAGTGCATCCGGGTGAATGGGTTTCAGTCTGTGATCTGTTTTGATTGTGAGTTGTATTACCCTTAGAAGTGGGAGAAGACAAGATTGGTGATTGTAACTTGTAAGGTGGGTAAGTGATTACACCAGTGTTACACTAACCAGTGGTGGAGTGACCTTTGGTAAGTTTCTGGGTCTATAGCAGCTGCAATTGTGTTGGCTTGACAGCAAATATGTTGGTGTGTATCTGGGACATGCTTCAAAATAATGGGCATATGTATATAATGCTTTGTTATATATATATATATATATATATATATATATATATATATATATATATATATATATATATATTGTTTGGATGGATTTGATTTAGTCCTAGTTTAATAAGGAAGTTTAGGTGAATCAATTCATAGAAATTGATATACTATGACATGAAGTAGCAGATTTTGTTAACAGTAATATTGCGCAAAAGCTGCATATAGATGCGCTAAACTGATAGTGATACATCCCACCCACTGGCTTTTTTGTAGATGATGTCATGGGTCTAGTTGTTGCAGCTTGGTTAGCTCCATGTTTCTGTCTTGTCTGCGGTGTAGACATGTTTCTGTCTTGTCTGCGGTGTAGAGAGTTTCCATCGAATCCTGTGTTCTTGCATACATATATAAATAGTTATCAATAAGAACTCTAGTTTGTGATTATCCTCAGGAAGTCATATCCATTTACAAAATGTCAGTTGTGCATAAACAGTTGAGGCAGCCCAGATCAGTCAGTTACTTCACTCCACCCCTATCTCACAAAAGAAAATCTATACAGATAATATTTATTAATAACAAATTCAAAGAGCAATGTGGGTTTCAAAATTCAAGGATTTCTTAACAGTACAGTGAAGGAGCTCTTTTTGGGCCGCACATTTACCTGTGGACATATACTACTACCTCTATTATCTGGACATATGTCCAGTTAATAGAGGTGGTATTATATCCTGTCCATTTCATCCTCCTCCACAACCTCTGCCACCTCCGTGTCTCTCCTTACCACGTCCCTCGTTCTTAACCTTCTCTGTCCCCTCCACAACCTCTGCCACCTTCTTGTGTCTCCTCACATTCCCAGATGCATGCCTCAACACCTTTGTCACTTTATGTTCCTTTCTATTCTCTGGACATATACCTCTGGATATATATATATATATATATATATATATA
Organism: Lamellibrachia satsuma; assembly: GCA_033239005.1. Classification (NCBI taxonomy): domain Eukaryota; kingdom Metazoa; phylum Annelida; class Polychaeta; order Sabellida; family Siboglinidae; genus Lamellibrachia; species Lamellibrachia satsuma. The sequence goes on from BSQZ01000102.1 coordinate 388,230, forward strand.
TATATATGCTGCAAGCAACAATGCAGTTATTTTACTAATAATTATTGCATGGAACTATTACCTCTTGTGATGCACATTAGTTTATATATTTTTGACAGGAACTGCATGTTTAAGGAGCACCTTAGGTGTCAGTGAATTTACTCTCAAGACACTGGGGACTTATAGAACTGAGTAACTCTGAATTGCCTCAGAATCAGCATATCGCTGAACGTGGAAGAGTCTACACCATGTGGTTGGTGGGATATGTCTCTATTACACTCACTTCTAAGTTCTAACACACGAAAAGGGAGATTCCCTTTACTCTTCAACAGCGATATGGGTTGGTGCTGCAGTGCTGGTAACTGGGTCATGTGACTGTGATGAGTCACATGACACACACACACATACACACACACATGGATGTGACATCATCTGTCACTGGCTCTGTTTTTTTCAAGTGGACCTGCTCTTAATTTGAAGTCTGCCCCTGTGGGCGGCTGACTGTTTATATATAGCAGCCTGAATCATGGCGACCTTCTGGTACTTTAGTTATCAGCGGCATGGATCGACTAACTTGGTTCACTGCAATCACCACAATACTCACGTCCCAGTTTATTTACCCCTACTGGACCTCATATATATCCCCCCTCAGAGGAAGGTGTCCTTGTGTTCACTGACTAACCCATGAGGGGAAATTTATGTGGATATCCCCCTCATGATTTCTCCCTATTAAATGTCAGTTTGTTTATATTATTATTAATATTATTATTAATTGTGTAACATCATGAGTATTTATTTGTGTTCTGTCTCAAACACACTTTCTTTTTCCCACCAATTAATAAAATGCCACCCAGCAGATATTATGTTTGTGCACCTTGAATTGAAATGAATTGTATATACGTACTGTCCATACATCCATACAAATCAATTGTATGTACGTACGTGTATGTATGTATGTATGTATGTACCCCGTATGTTATCAGTATTATTAATTACAGAAGCTTTGGTTTTATTACACATATTAATTTAGGTAGATTTCGTCAGTAGGGTGAATTGACGTATTACTGCATTTTCCCCAAATATCATTGCTTTTGCAGGTTTTGTATGCATTTTGGGGGTGGAAGATTTCCCGGATGGAAGAAAGTTATCCTAAAGTATATCTTCCCAGTGGGGTGCAGGGGCTTATCTGTTGTGGCAGTCTTTCTGGGAATAGCTGTGTGCGTCATTTGGCATTTCTTTCTGTAGGTATCCATGATGTTTAGATCGCAGCCTTATTTTTTCGTGTCTGCATGCTGTTGGGTTGAGATTCCGTGTTTTGTGGGGCGCAGTGACGAGGTGGTACCGTCACTCAAAAGAACCGGGGTCTGAATCTACTTCTGGTTGTTTTGAACAATTGTTTTTCATTCTCCGTTTACTCAGATGTATAAATGAGTACCTGGCTATAATCTTTTCATGGTAATTGCTGCATGGCTGAATGCTTCATGGATCAAGGGCAAAAAATTGCATCGCTTGCTTCAAGTTGCTTGTAGTAAATCATCCTCTACATGGCTGGTTAATATGTACATGTGGTGAACAGATCATAGATCATTTAATAAAGATCTTATTTGGGGTTGTAGTTTATACAATGTACTAATTTTATTTATGAAGCCGATGCAACATTTTATGTTTAAAATTTTTTTTGCAAGAGTCTAGCCTGTAGTCACCCTGTATAGCACTCCAAACTTATAAAGCTGCCTGTGAAGCATCTAGAGAAGATAAAAATGCCTTGCAGTGCAATTTTTTTGGCTGTAACTGCTCTGGTAGTATGGTGCGATTACATAAACATAGTGACGCTTCTGGCTAAAAATACTTGTTTTCTCCCGGAAGTATCAACCAGCACATAGCTCTGTCTTAGTAGCCACTTGGGGCTCATCAGTTTAATGGGCCTGTATGTCATGGTTGCATTCCAGCATACACACACCTATGCCAGGTAGATATGCTACCAGTAGTCCTGGTAGCTGTAGTTGTCAGGCCATTTTTCTGTTTGTAGCCGTGTTCATGGTTTTTTCTGTATTGCCAAAAAAACTAAAATCAGTAAAATTCCAAATTGTTAGACATCAAATGTCATAACAAATATTGCCAACATGCTGAACAAGTTTGGAAAAAATCACATAGAGTATGTACGACTTATGAATGTGCCGACCCACAAAAAGTCTACATCATATCAAATCTGACTTATGATACCAGAACTTACTGAAGACAAACATTAAAAGTCTAAGCTTGCTGGCTAAGCTGTTACTGCACATAAATAAAGTCATGAAAATCAGCTTACTTTGGGACCTCAAATATCTGAAACACAGCATGAAGCCTAATTGAGGCCTGACCCCTGATGTCAATGTCCTCCCAGAAATTACTATGTACTGAAATGGCTATTTGCACACATGTTAAGTGCAGTAGGTTTAGCCTTGAGGTTATGTAGTGGTGAAAGACCAGATGTTTTCTTAAACTTACCAGGTGTTTTTTTAGAAGCCACATTTGTAGAAACTGCCTTGGGCTGTAGAGTTTGTTGCCCTACAACCTCTGGTAGTGAAGTTACCCTCCCACCGTGGTGGTCAGATCTACTGCTATGGTGGTATCAATCATTACAATTCCAATGTGGCTGTAGTGCTGGGGCAGGAGTGTGGCTACATTATGAGGGTAGCAATGTGGCTGTAGTGCTGGAGTAGGAGTGTGGCTACATTATGAGGGTAGCAATGTGGCTGTAGTGCTGGAGCAGGAGTGTGGCTACATTATGAGGGTAGCAATGTGGCTGTTGTGCTGGAGTAGGAGTGTGGCTACATTATGAGGGTAGCAATGTGGCTGTAGTGCTGGAGCAGGAGTGTGGCTACATTATGAGGGTAGCAATGTGGCTGTTGTGCTGGAGTAGGAGTGGGGCTACATTATGAAGGTAGCAATGTGGCCGTAGTGCTGGAGTAGGAGTGTGGCTACATTATGAGGGTAGTAATGTGGCTGGAGTAGGAGCGTGGCTACATTATGAGGGTAGCAATTTGGCTGTAGTGCTGGAGTAGGAGTGTGGCTACATTATGAGGGTAGCAATGTGGCTGTAGTGCTGGAGTAGGAGTGTGGCTACATTATGAGGGTAGCAATGTGGCCGTAGTGCTGGAGTAGGAGTGGGGCTACATTATGAGGGTAACAATGTGGCTGTAGTGCTGGAGTAGGAGTGTGGCTACATTATGAGGGTAGCAATGTGGCCGTAGTGCTGGAGTAGGAGTGGGGCTACATTATGAGGGTAGCAATGTGGCTGTATTGCTGGAGTAGGAGTGTGACTACATTATGAGGGTAGTAGTAGGAGTATAGCTACATTATGAGGGTAGCAATGTGGCTGTAATGCTGGAGTAGGAGTGTGGCTACATTATGAGAAAAAAAATTGTGTGAAAATCAACATGGCAGATTCACCCCTCATTTTTCATCCAAACCAACCGGATTCTGTACACCAGGGATAATTCCATCACTGACACGTGCACTATGCTGCCAACAAGCAATTAGTTTAACTTGTACATACCACAAGTGTCATAGCCTGTGAATGTGTGCTTGTCACTGTTCATAACTATATGTTCAGGGTACAAAAACATCTGTGGAAGAGGGGGCCCTCTCAAATCAAAATCTCTGGCCCTTTTTTTGTGTACTATTTGTTTGTCTGCTATTTTTTGCCACTCTGAATTAGCTGCAGACAAAATTATCAAATGTTGCAACTTTGATTGATGGGTTGGAATGGATTGCCTTTCCACCTCTCCCAGTGATGGGTAAGCCCCTGGTTAATTGTACTGTGCCTTCTTGGCATGATGCAAACTGATTTCTGTGGGTATCAAGTATCACACTGCCTGCCATGTAGGAGGGCGTGGCACAAATGTTGGTTAGTCACACATTAGATGAACCACATTTTGGTTATTTCAGTTATTGCTGACTCAGTGTCTACTAGTGATGTATACTGTATACTGGTATGTATGTCAGTATACCGGTGTACCAGTATTTTGATGAGGTTTTCAAGGTGTGATGTACAGCTGTAGTTGTTTGAAACTGGTATTTTTATTCAGTCCAGCCTGTATTCCATACAGTATGTTGCATCTTCAATTGACAATACTTGAAGGTATGATGTGTCAATTACTGTAGGATCCCTTGCTGTTGAAGGTATGATGTGTTAGTTACTGTAGGATCCCTTGCTGTTGAAGGTATGATGTGTTAGTTACTATGATGTCCAGCTGCAGTTGTTTTGGATGTTATTTGATTAGGAACATGTTCATTTTGTACTGAAAAAAACTTTTCCAGCACGTTGTTGAAAAAATAAATAAATAAAAAGGGTGAATAATAAAAAATAAATAAAAGGGTGAATATAAAAATAAAAAGGGTGAATACAAAATTGAAGGAAGATGGTTGGTTGTTATTTCACCCCAAGGGTCGAACCATTTTGACATCTAAACATGAAACTTCATGTAGAGCCAAAGGGGATTTAGGGTGTTGACAGGACTTGTGGCTGGCTAAGATCTAGGTGATGCAAGCAGTATCTCACAGCTTCTTTTCTTGGCATAGTTGGAAGCTGACTAGACATCCACCACACCCATATTTACTGGCATGTGGGCATCCACCCCCTCTGTGGCGCAGGTGGGGTGTCTGCTGTATCTGTCCTGTAGAGCTCAGTCTCAGGCAGACAGGTCGTAGGTTCGCAAGTTGTCTTCTTCTTCGAGATGTTGCAGAAAATGGATATTTTCATGCTGTATCACAGGGATTACATTTCTCTCTATGCTGGTGTGTAGATCTAGTCTGAAATCTGAACCAGCTACAGCTGCTGCTTCAGAACGTTGTTAACATTACATAATTGCAACGACTACCTTGGAATAATGTCAACATAATGGATACTGAATAGTAGCAGATTCTTGACAGCATATCTGCAGTTGCTGCATCAGAATTTTGTGAACATAACAGCAACTGCCTAGGACTATTGTCAACATAGCTGCAATCGCTGCTTTGGAATATTGTCAACATACCTGCAGTTGCTGCCTTGGAATATTGTCAACATACCTGCAGTCACTACCTTGGAATATTGTCAACATAGCTGCAACAGCTACCTTGGCGCATTGTCAACATAGCTGCTGTCAACTAGTCAACAATGCTCCACATCTGTGATGATTTTCCAGTCCAGGAATTTGAGATTTCTCAGCGGAAGGTACTGTAAGGGCAACTGAAGGTGGTTTTATGTGTAGTGGGAGGGGTCGAGTACTGGCACAGCCTATTTCACCAATTTGACAGTGGCAAGCAGGCAAGATATTAGATGAAACCCATGTTACACTGATTTATCTTAGCATAATTATATGTGAGAAATTCATAGGCTATGCCTATCAGTGTTGATTGGACATTTTATTTTGGCATTTTTATACCTTGAAATAATGTTTATCCTTTGAGGCTGTGAATTTTATTTCAGCTGTCTCTTGCATAGGAATTGTTTATATAGCTATTTTATTAAAGCGACTGTCTGTTTTTATCGTAAAATCATGTTATATATTATATAAACAAAATATACTCTATCGTAATACTCACCCCGCAAATGCTTCTAAACGAAGTAGAAGCAGTTTTGAAATCAACACTTCAATGTTTACAAAACTCGACCTTTCTGGAAGAGGCGGAGCCTTGAAATGTCAACGCTTGTCACTTATAAATGACTTCAGTGGCAACTGACAATTCACTGAGCCAGTGTATCACCTGCACAGAGCACAGAATGGGGAGGTACGGCAAATAGCGTTCAGTGGTGCTCTATGTAATGATGTTTAGATTGTTCTCTGTTAAGATACATCGGAACTAATTCATCAGTTATTTGTAAATGATTATTTTGCTGGGTAATGAGTTATGACTATCGAAAATAATAACCAGGAGATGAACAGCCGAAATCGTATAATCATCAGTTGATACACTCTGTGCAAAAGTTGATTAAACATTAAAAAAAACAATAGGTACAAAAAACGTATGATCGATAATTGTTTCATTTGTCTTTCAACCAATCTCAAAGCATCGATTTGGTAATGTACATATCTCATGCCACTTGATATTGCAGTTTACTGTGCATCAATTCCATACATCAAACATATTTATTCTAGTATCAAGAACATTACATTAATAAATAAAAAATAAACAAGGATCAGACAAACTTGTCTTAATTTATAAATAGGCCTACGTGTGGCTGTTTTTCTTTTCTTGTGGCCACAAGTTACATTCATAGTGCAGACACTAGGATTGCTGTTAATGGGGCAGTGGTTATCCATTGACCTCGTCCAGGGGGTAATCATGTTTAATATTTCTTGAATGGTTGGATGTTCCGGTTTCTTGGAAATATTCTGGGAAAAGTAAAAAGTATTTCTTGAGGGGCAGTTACCCTGTAAAATATTTAATGTTGTTATTAAAAAATGGGCATTTTTGTTTCAGCCAAGTGTAGTGCAGTGCAGTGTAGTGTAGTGTAGTATATAATAATTGTATACATGAGTACCTGTCCGTGGAGTCAGGCAAAGTTGTATAATTATGAATAGTTTATGCACTTTGGTTGCAAGGTATAACACCCCCAAGCGAAGTCTATAGACTGTGTTTGAATGACCAGGACTGGAAGGGGTGAAGTGTACAACCCCTTAAGTGGGACAACCTTGACATGGGCCCTTTGTATATGCTCCAGCTTAAGAACTTTGCTGTTTTCACTTGAGAACTATCATAGCATCAAAGCATATGTACATAACTTTGTTGGTCGTAAGTCATCTCACCACTTTGATCTTTGACATTGTATAAACTATTTCAAGGGTTTTGTGACTTCTCAATGTCCTATATTATGACCACCAATACAGTAATAGGATGTACCCACTGTGTTGAGCACTACTTGTGTGGACGGACTTCCTGATTACAACATACACAGTCTATGGGTAGGGGGAGTCGCATAAGTTCTCAAAGTGTAAAAAACATGTACATTGTTTAGTATTGTTCAGACCACCACCCACCCCCTCAATATGTGGTGCGAGAAATTAAAAAAATGTGCCACTGGTTAATAATCCCTGTACCAAGCCCTGTTGTTATGAGACCAGGCATGTGTGTGTATGTATGTATAGTTACACTCTGTATTAACTAAATCATGCTTGCTTTATTTCTGAGGTATATTTCAGTAACACGGCCATCCCCTGTGATGATCAATGAAGCATTCTTACTACCGGGTACACATATTAGGTCGTACGTACATACTCAGTTGTGCAAGAATGCCTACTGTGTGCTGCAGTACTCAAACTTTGTTTATCTTGATCAGATAACAATTATTCAGGTATACAAAAATAGCATTATAAATGTCAGAGATTCCCATTAAGATCTGGTTTGTTGCTAGCATTCATGACAGAAAATAGTATATATATGTCAATGTTATCAGTTGTAAAATCCTAATGTAAGCATTGCAACAGGATATACTTATATATTAAGCTAGATACATAAAATATATGCACACATACAGGAGTGTTTAAGGTTTGGTTCATACAGACAATGCAAAGTTTCATACAGGCAATGCAAAGTTTCATACAGGCAATGCAAAGTTTCATACAGGCAATGCAGTTTCATACAGGCAATGCAAAGTTTCATACAGGCAAAATTTTTTTGACAACTGATTTACATTAAGATGGTTACCAATTGTGCTTTATGTTGCGCGTAGCTTGCAGCCAAATGAATATATCGCAACAACCGTTGAATTTGTGAATGAAATAGGCTGTTAGAAATACTGAGATACAATTACTTGATTTTCAGATCATGAAACAAACTTTAGGGAATATTGACAAAAAACACGTCAACTTCACCGTGCTATAACAAATTCCAATGTCATTACCATCAACCCAGAGAATCAAGTGTAGCCGTGTTTGTTAGTTTTGTTCTGCTAAAACAGTTGTCCAATTCTGATGGTTACTTTTGCATATTATGCACATTTTTGTCAACGTGCATGAAAACATGACACAATGCAAGTCTAGAAACCAATAAATACCATGTAGATTTATCGAACAGAACTACAATGCACAATGCCTGCTTATTTGTAATTGTTTGCTGTTAGTTTAGCATAAAATAAATTAACTTAGTATTGATAATACATTTTTTTGTGGCACATGTAATGACAGCCCTCTATGTTAACCCTCTTGATTACAGTTGACACATTCACAGTTTACTACACAACAAATGCCGTGCATTACAGTTGTAATTGTGGGTCAGATGTGTGCAATATTTTTTGGGGATCGACCCACTGTAATTGATTACGAACAAAGACACAATACACTGTAAAATATACCAACATGTTCACCACTCATTCTTCCCACTGGTACCCCAACAAATTCTGAATTTGATTCTAATACAGGTACTGATAATGTAATTTATTTCAGTTTAAAATGCAGTTTTAGTAGGTGTGTAATATAGTGTCATCACAACCACAGCAAATTTTCTGTAATTGTAGGTGTAATTAACATTTTCTTAGGTGCTGTAAATTTATGATTTTGTAGTATATTCACAATTACATTTTATGGTATCATAGTGTATTCAAAATTGTTTGGCAAAACCATGCTATTGTAATATATTTTTGTGAGGTACTGTAACACTACACCTTCATAACACTTCTGATTATAATGTAAGATGTTGGTTTGGCCTGGTTGTTGAGTTGTGAATGACTAATCTAAGTGTGTTGATGGTGTATGATGCCCTCGGTGGCAGACCTCACTTGAAGGATATCTATATGAATTATGACAGTCGTAAAACTGATAAATGCAGATAGGACTGTATTGATATATTTCCTGTAGGTTTGTTAGAGAATGTAACTGGAGTTGGTTCTGATTTTTTGCTAGTCCAAGGGTTTAAGAAAATTGTTGTAACAATAATAATTTAATAATAATAGTAATACTGCATTTATATAACGCTAAGTCCCACTTTTCTGGATCAGTGTGCTCTACATGATATAAAAATATTATGTAAAAAATGTATGGAAAACAATGTTAAAACAACTAAAAAATTGGATTAGCTAATAATTAAATAACTTAAGAGCTGGTAAGACAGATTATACTAATAGGTAAGTATACCTAATACCTATGACTACTGGATCTAAATCTGTGAAATGGCTAATGAAATGTCCATCGTGTTTGGTTCACCACATGTATTAGGGAACTGTGTACTAGAGTAGCTTCCTACAGAAGTAACACAAGTGTATGTCTACTAACTTAGAGAGTCCTCGTCTTTCTGTTGGTTGGTTGGCACCTTGGTTGTTTGATAGACTTGTTGGAGATGACAGTTTATTTGATCAGAAACACAGGCATACCAAACGATAGCCTGTTCATATATATAATTATTTATATATATATATATATATATATATATATATATATATATATATATATATATATATATATACTCCAGTGTTGTAGGCAAACAGACATGAGAGGTTGACAATCATAGCTTGCAAAGGCATTGTGATACTAAGACACATGTTGTTACCTAAGAATCTGATATGTTGGCAGTTTGAAAGAGAGATTCTTATATATTTTATAACAGAGATGTAGAAGGATTTAAATGCATATGGTAATAATGATAATACTATACCACGATGACTTAGTATGTTTATTAAAGCTGTAAAGCTTTGCTTTTCTGCACATGAGTTTTGCCCTCCTTACCTCCCTCCCTCCCTACCTCCCTCCCTCCCAACCTTATAATTATGGTTAATATGATCCTATTTCGGGCAGTTGTTTATTTAACATTGTGAGGTTGGGGTTGAGGCCACATAGTGAGATTGGGTGAGGTCACATAATGGGGATGGGGTTGAGGTCACAGTGAGGTTGGGGTTGAGGTCACATAGTGAGGTTGGGGTTGAGGTCACATACTAAGGTTGGGGTTGAAGTCACATAGTGAGGTTGGGGTTGAGGCCACATAGTGAGATTGGGTGAGGTCACATAATGGGGTTGGGGTTGAAGTCACATAGTGAGGTTGGGGTTGAGGTCACATAGTGAGAGGTCACATAGTGAGGTTTGGGTTGAAGTCACATAGTGAGGTTGGGGTTGAGGTCAAGGATTGCACCATGGAACTGATTACATGAGTTGTGGACAGTGGCTGTAGTTGAGAAAGAATGGTAGTATAACACCAAGTGCTGATAAAGGGTTTCTTACTTGAGATGATTTGGGTAAAAAAAGCTTCAAACAAATCTAGGATTCCTAACTTGATAACAATCACTTGTTAGCCTGTTGCCTAACTTGCAAAGGGTATGACCCAGTGACTTTGCCCACACTGAGCCATTATTTACCCCCTTACTGTGTCCTTATCAACCTCAGAAATCTACATGCAAAGTGTTGTTTGTTAAACTGCTCAGAAGTCAGCCTTAAGGGGAAAGGGAGAGGTAAAAACATTGGGGTTATTATAAATCTTCACTAGTTAGTAACCCTGGGGTAGTTATGACTTGTCTGGAGGGTAGCTAGCTGGGGACAGATGACAATTATGATATGTCACTGACATTAGCCTGGAATATAGCTAAGTAGATGCATATGCTTAGAAATACCAGATCATGCAGTAAGCATGTTTTTTTACATATCTTTCAGTTTTTAGAGTATGCACAGCTGTTGCATTTGAGGTCAGGCAATGCTGTCATCCAAATATGTTTCATGAACTTATGGAGAATTTTTTTTTTTTTAAATAAATGTTGCTTCCTCAGTGACAAAATTAACAGGAAAGAGGAACATCTGTATATGTGTCTGTGTTTGTACTGGCAAGTAATATCCTTGAGGACTCTTCACTCCAGTGCGCATGGTGGCTAGCTGATCAGCTAGTCTCTTATATGTTGACTGAGACTTGTTTTGAATAAATCTAAAGAATTACACGAGATAGTGCTTGAAGGCAGAGAGTTCCACTCCCTAAAGGTAGACAGAACTGTTCCGAGTTGTGTTGGATGTCTGTCTAATTTGTGAAGAAATTGAATATTGTGTTTACATGAGTACCTAGTGTTTAGTGTACTTGTCTAGTGGGATATATATCAGTTTGTGCTACATTTTATATAATATTCATAGTCTTTTAATGTTACTCCTTGTCTGTCGGGTTTCCATCCAACGTCTTTAAGTTTCTCTGTAATTTAGATTGCGCAAAATACAAAACAAAAGGAATTCCAAAACAAAAGTACTGAGCGTATATAAACCTGGAATAACCAGAAAGTCTTGAAAGAGAAGGTACATAATACTTGCTATGTGCTGACCTCCACTCAGAACATTGAACAATACTATTTAATCTCTACTGCAGGCAGAAAAATATCTAATCTGATCAAGTAGTTGTCAAAATCTGATAGTGTACCTATGTATTGTCAAATCACTATGATTAACACTGACTGGCTGACCACCTAGCGACATAGGGTGTCATTAAAGGTAGAACTGATTCCTTGTTCAGTGGTTATGTGAAATTCAGTGTTGTACATAATGAATGTCAATATTAGTAAAGAATTATCAATGGTGGTCTGAACCCAGCTGCCTGTGGAGCCAGTGACAGATAGTTCAGTGCAAACACTGACCATTATCTATGCCAATTAGCAACATATTGGGCTAATTAAGGCCTGGCTAATGCCCCTGTTTATTGGCCTGTTGCTGTGTAAACTGCTGTTGTAGTCAGATCAAGTAATCAGCTGTGATAGCCAGCTGGGGCCTTGTTCTACCTGCTGAAGTACCATGTAAACCCAAGCAGAGGTACTTTAGAGTACCTAGCATAGTTATCATGTAGTACCTACCAAAAGTGCAGACACCAATTTAAGGGACCCTTCTCATATCAGTGTTTCTCTCAGCTCATTTCAGAATCATTTCATAGTATCTACTAAGATATGCTAGAATGTTTGTACAAATATCTTATTTAGTTCTGGTTACTAACACATTTCTTCTATGTGCAAAATCAAAATATATTGTATATTTAATGTATTATTTTTTTAATAGTTTTTTAAACACTACTGAACATATTTTTTTTCTGGATTTTAGTTCATAAGTATAGTTATTATTATTATTAATTCTGGCCATGAAAAATAGTGCATATTCGAAAATAAAATTATTATGACTTATAAGATTATTGGCAGCAAAACAAAGTGATAAGATGATAAAAAAATTTACTTTTAACAAAATTACTAACTCATCAGATCTTGTAAAACTGAATTGCATCGTCACCATCATTAACTTCACTGCTGTTATTATCAAAAGCATTGGAGTTGGGTGCGTTGCAGTTTGTCGCCATTAATGTGTAATGTTGGTATTGTCCACTAGGCGGAGGCGAGGCTTGCGTCGAAGCGGGCAGCGAGGGCTGAAGCGAGGGAGATCCGCATGCGAGAGTTGGAGAGGCAGCAACAGGAGGTGGGTGTCATTAGGATAAAACTGCATTTATTTCGTTTTAGATGTCAACATTATCACACTTTGCGCAGGAAATACTACTTTCCCCTCTGGTCCAGCTTTCCTGTTTTTTTTTACAAAATGTCCTGCTTTTATAAAAAAAATTAGAAATCTCACGGTAAAATCGGGGCATCTGTTGTGCCATACAAGGCCGTCTAAGCACATGTTAGAATGTACAGTTTCAGTTGTAATGGAAATCAACCCTGATAAAATGGACAAATACTTACTAATTAAATTATTTATTATAAATAAAAGCATTTATTATTAACCCTAGTGCCACTGGTTGAACCTGTTCCAGTTGATATTCGAAAGGCTAACAAATTTATGTGGTTGACATCTGTGTACTCAAAATAGGTCATGCGAGCTACTGAGGCTGGGACCCAAAAACCTGGTTGTATAACATTGGAGACAGTTTCTTATGAACTGAACCCATTTAACAGGCCCAGTCCACTGAAACCCAGAAACATTAATTTCTTACTTCATCAGTCATACTTGGGTGTTTTCATCTAAACCACTTGTGTCAGACCCAGAAACCCCAATGTTAGTCCTTGAATTTTAAGATGAATTGGAAACCATGCAGACCACATCTAACCACAGATGGTGGACCCAGAAATAAATGATGTATTGCTGCAGTTCAGATGTGGGCAGATGTAAGTCAGAATGACCCAGAAACACCAGTAGCTAATTGTAGGGTTCACACCTGGTGAACTTGGTACTCGGGCAACCACATGTAAGCCCAGAAACCTCAAGTGTCTGACCCCAGGAGTGAGTGACATCTGGCTTCAGTCACCCAGCAAACAATAATCACTGAGACAAACTAAAGACCTTGTGTTATGCTTCAGAGTTATTGGCTTGAATCAGTCCTAAATGACCACCCTGGTACAACCAACGCTGTGGGCCTTCTCAATAAACGTGTTTGACAGACACTAGAATCCAGACAATTACAACACCAGCTTGCTGCCTTGTACAAAATAACAGAATGTATTGAATATTACCCTCTCACCATATGTTCCGGTTCTACACACCCCTGTTCTCGAAACAATGATCCAGTTAAATATATGCACGCATAAATGCATACTGCTGTATGGCTTTTTCAAATGCCAAAAAAGGTAATACTAACAATTGATGGTTTAAACATTAAAATAGTCTAACATTTCAACTTCTTAGGTTTAATATTAGACACACTTTTAAATTGGCATAAACACATTGAGAAAATAGCAAATAAGTGTTATAGGAAAATCAGAGTTATAAACAAGTTGAAGCATGTCTTACCAAAAAGTATCAGAATTATACTATATAGTTAAATAATATTACCCCACATATATTACTGCCTAATAATATGGGGCTACCAGTGTAATAGGATAATAAAATTACAGAAGAAAGCAATTAGAATAATATCTGTAACCAAACACAACTCACATTCGGAACCATTATTTAAAAGCCTCTCTGTTCTAAAGGTTGAAGACTTACTTAAAATACAGATACTACGATTTTATTATAAATTCATGCACAAACAATTACCAGCATACTTACAAAAATGGCCAATAAACCAGAAATGTATATACACAATCATCTCGTGCATAAACACAACAAAATACACACATTTAAAGCACAACATGAAATTGCAAAAATGTCTGAAATATAATTTACCACATATCATCAACAATACTCCAGACATTTTAAAAGATAAGGTGACCACACACAGCTTACAGGGATATATACATTATGTTAACAATTATATTATACAAAGCTGTCTATGCGTATGCACCATTGTTAACTGCCACACTTGTACGCATGGTCAATAATAAATAATTAATCCAGCTATACGTGTTAACATTAATTTACACAAGTGGAAATATACAATAAATTCATTGATAACATACCAGCGTGGCTCCTATAAGAGTGACTTCTTTAGTCTTAATACAAGTCTCTCATATCCAATTTGTACTGTATAATATGTGCTTACATACCTAATTTACACACAATAATTTTTTTTTATGTATTAATTACTGTTACTGTAATAATATGTTCAAATGGATCAATAAGCAATTTTGTCTGTCTGTATTTTTTGCTTATGAAGTGATTTTTGTGACAGGCGGAGGAGAAACAAGACCGCAGATATGGGATGATGAGCGAACAGAAGGTCTGTACGTCTCGTGTCTTACTGCGTTCCTACAATGTTCTTTCCACAACAATGTCCTGCCTTTTCCACAACGTCTTGGTGTTTCCACAGTGTTCTTTCCACAACATAGTCTTGCATTTTCCACAACGTTCTTTCCACAACATTGTCCTGTCTTTTTCACGTTCTTTCCACAACAATATCTTGTTGTTTCCACAATGTTCTTTCTACAAAATTGTTCTGCCTTTTTCACAACATTCTTTTCACAACATTGTTGTGCTTTTTTCACAATATTCTTTACACAACATTGTCCTGCCACTTCCACAATGTTCTTTCCACAACATTGTCCTGCCTTTTTCACAGTGTTCTTTCCACAACGTTGTCCTGCCTTTTTCACAGTGTTCTTTCCACAACATTGTCCTGCATTTTCCACAATGTTCTTTCCACAACATTGTCCTGCCTTTTTCACAATGTTCTTTCCACAACATTGTCCTGCATTTTTCACAATGTTCTTTCCACAACATTGTCCTGCATTTTTCACAATGTTCTTTCCACAACATTGTCCTGCATTTTTCACAATGTTCTTTCCACAACATTGTCCTGCATTTTTCACAATGTTCTTTCCACAACATTGTCCTGCATTTTTCACAATGTTCTTTCCACAACATTGTCCTGCATTTTTCACAATGTTCTTTCCACAACATTGTCCTGCATTTTTCACAATGTTCTTTCCACAACATTGTCCTGCATTTTTCACAATGTTCTTTCCACAACATTGTCCTGCATTTTTCACAGTGTTCTTTCCACAACATTGTCCTGCCTCACAACATTCTTTCCACAGCGTGTTTATGCTTTTCCATAACATTTCCACAATGTTCTTTTCACAGTGTCTTCCTGCTTTTTTCACTCATCCCTCCTTACATAACTTTCTAACAAGTAATGTGTGTGGATGTGTGCTACAATAAAGTTAATGCCTTCGTGTCAATTACCAAGGCTTGTAAAATCACCAAGCAGGCAAAAACATCTAACTAGCCCCTGTACACACTAAATACTGTTTATTGAAATATCAACACAAATCAGTATTCTTTTTCAAAACTTATGTTAATCTTTGCTCGATGTCGTTATCAAACATAACACCCCACTATGCATATTATCTTCAGTTCATAACATAATATGTATTGAAACAAATAGCTCGTGAAATGCCAGTTTTATAGGTTAATGTACCTTTTTTTTATTTAACACATACTAGACATGTTTATTTTAGCCTATTGTGATCTAGATATAATCTTCAAAATAAATCCTTAGGTAATTTCAAGTTGTCATTCATTCAGTTGCAGCCTCGAGTCTACACAGGAAGTTCCCGGAGAAGTAGTGATTCTTCGTCTTCTACAGAAGATGGCAGAGAAATCAAAGTATGTTGAAGGTCATAAGAGGACACGTGGCCACCAGGTCACTGTATCCTACTTAAGGGATTGTCATCATGTAATGTCATTTTGAAAATACCATTATTGTTCTATTAGTATTTGCAGTCCTGAAAAATATAAAATGAAAGCCACCGCAAGGCTATTTCGCAGTGACAAGCACATGTTATATGAATCTGATGCCAGTGCTCATTCACCAGACAAAGGACAGCAGAGTGTGGCGTGCGATTGTTTCCGCGCTATGTGACACATTCAACACAAGACAGAAGATGAATATCATACAATTGTCAGAGCAGTGCACTTTGAGAAAGGGGGAGGGGCTTAACAGCTGTTTCGTTTAATGGCGTACATAGATGTATTTTTTTAAGAATTTTTTTCCGATCACATTTCATAAGATGATGTGATGCTAACTTTGAGCACACACAAGCGGTTTTGTGTTATAATGGCTGAAGTGCTAATGCCAAGGATTTAAGGTGGAATTTTGAATAAATATCCCGTACCGCAGTCAGTTATTGCATGTGTTGTGTGTATGTGCCACCAGAGGGAGCTGTCGCAGCTGGAGGAGCGTTACAAGAAAGCAATGATGAGCAACGCGCAGCTGGACAACGAGAAACAGACATATCGCTTCCAGGTGGACCTTCTGAAGGACCAGATGGACGACATGGAGGAACAGCTGCTGGAGGTCCAGCGCGAACACCGTGACCGCTGCAAGGTGAGTCAGGGTCAAGGTCGGGTCAACATGCATCCATATGTGTAGCCTCGATTACCTGGGCTCCGTGCTGTGGCGCCACCATTTGTTGTGCACATCATCGCCTGGATCCAAACCGTACTTTTCATTGTGACGGAAATTATGCATGCACCCAGATTAATTAGGCTCTCAACCGTGGATTTGGCTAGCTCAAATAAGAGTGAACTTTTAGCAGTTATACGTTGCAATATGTATCACAGTTATACTTTGATTGTATTGACACTACTGTCACACTGAAAAATGAAATCATGCAAAATAATGTTATAGCGTAGAATCTTGATAATGACACTGATTGCCTGCTGGTGCTTCACGGGAACGCCTACACATAATGGAGTGGGTAACTGACACACCATGTATTCGGAACCAGACTCTTTTCGGCGAGTTCACGAAGGCGAGCAAGAGTCAGATAAGCAAGATTAGTATAGCTGCCAAGTGTTACAGTTTATCCGTTACACTTACAGATTTTGTGAAATTTATGATGGTCTTGTGGGCGTTTTTTGTGATCATGTTCTGTTATTTTTGGGGGATTAGGTTGATTTTTAAATAAAGGATAAATAGATATGTTGTCCTAAGTGGCAAAAGTCCCAAGGGGCTATTGTTGCAGGTGTGTGCAGGGAAGAGGCATATGTACTTGTTTGTGAGTCTTATGGATTTATGTGGTTAGTCTTACAGGTTTGTACCACTCAGGGTTGACACGTATGAATGTGATATGTTGTATTGTAGGTGTGTACCTTGGATGTAGGGAGTTAAGAATGTGTAACTATAAGTAAGCACAGAAACCTGAGACATCTGGCCCAGGTTGAGACATGCCAGCTTCATTAAGCTAAAATTACAGTGAATACGTTTCAAACTTTGGTGAAGGTTATATTTTGTAAAGTCATGTTGTGTAGTGTGGGTTATTTCAAACATCTACTGTTGTGGCAGTAACTCGGTGGTCTTACATTTTTTGTAGCTGTTACTTGGTTCAAGTTGGCTTCACTTTGTTTGCAGAGTAATTATTTGAACTTTCACTTTGTTTGCAGAGTAACTCTCTTAACTTTCACTTACCTGTCTGCAGGAGCTGGAGCACAAGAAGCGAGATTACACAGACCTACAGAACGAGTGTGCATTCCTCAAGCAACAGCTGCAGCAACGAGACGAGCTCATTAATGTATGTACTCTTAATTAGCATATTGTATTTGTCATAATGGAGGATTGTAATGTAGATAAGTACCTGGCTATTGTCATTGAATTACATTAACAAATAGCTTTAGAACTGTAATTTTGGCATAGCTAAATGGTTCCCAGGTAAGTACAGTCGAACATCGCTTGACAGCCACCTCGCCATTATGGTCACCTTGGGACAGTCCCACATTATCTCCAGAACAATAGGACATTATGTCCCTCTAATACAGTCAACTCTCTATTCAGGTCACTTTGACCTAGTCCTGAGAGAGACCTTGGTAGCGAGGTTCCACTCTGTGTAAGAATCCTATTTTACATTGACAAAGTTTATTTATATTTTGTAATTTTGTATGCAAGAAATGTTTGCTTCAACGCCAAAATTTCTTATTAAGTTGTATGCATGTCATTATAAGGTAATAATTCAGCCTTGCTGTTATCAACACAGTGTGGCTGTAGTAAGTTATACAAAATTGTCATTCTGTTGTTTCATTTGGTAGAATTCTCTGGTGACATAATCATACAGGCAATGGTATCCTGTAACTTTTGTTTTGTTCTAAATATTTACAAAGGCAAAGTACTAATTCTGCTGTTTCAGTCATGCACTGTGTGTGTGATGCTAATAATTGCATATAGTGTACATGGTATATATTCTTTCATCCGCATTGCAGGAAAACGGTTTAGTGTATGTATCAAATGGCACCATGGAAGATGGTGATGCAAGTTCCAGTGAATCAAAAACGATAACTCGGGTGCCAGCAAAGGAAACGGGGCTGGCTGCACTCCTAACGCCAGAGGCTGCGGAGATACTAGGACTAGCCAATGGATCATTAGGTGGGTGTTAGTAGTTCTCATCAAATTTAAGTTAAGTGTATCTTTTGAGCTATTACTCCAGATAACAAGTGGACAAGGAAGCCATTGGCTTACCGAGTGTGTTCTATGCATAGCGTGTTAGTTTAGTTATGATTATTTACATAAACAGTAGAAATTGTGTTTGATACATTTATTATCTTCTGTGAGAATGAGTACTTATAAACTATCTACACTGTTCTTTAACTAATGCTGCTTTGTGTCCACTAACCTTGATCAATATTTTTAAAACCATTAAATATCTTTAAAATTTCTACTTGATCTCCTCGTAATCTCGTTGTCTCTAATTTTGCTAAACAACATTCTTTCTTATCAGTTTCGGTTACTGTATGTGGTGTGTTTTAAGGCCTTTCATACAGGCAATTTGCCTATATTAAAACCTGCTCTGCCCACATGCATGAGATTTATATGTAATATTTGCTGACTAAAAAAGTTGAAAAAAAAACAGGTTTTTGCCAAATGACCTTCTGCACTGCCCTTGAAAATATACATATTTTGCAGATGAGAGGTTAAAGTTATTTGCTGAAGAAAAGAAGTCGTCGCAATTGGAAGTGAGTAAACGTTTTTGGTTTCAAAGTTTCTCCCGGAAATCTATCAAATCTCCTGTTCTGCTGGACGGGAGAACAAATCTCCTGGATTTCTGATGAAACCCAAAATATTGTTGTGTGGTCTAACAAAAGATCATCAGTCCCTCCCATTACTCATGCCCACAACAGCAGCAGGGGTTAGTTCCGTCAGGTTTTGTGCAGAGTGGACAAGGGAAACTTAGATAAACCGTATCCTTGTGTTTTGCCTGTTGAAGTTATTTGTACGCATTAGACAAACAATCCCCTATTATCGCTTACATGTGTATATCGAATTCATATATTGCCCATCAATACATCTCCATTATATACAAGTTTTATTTCATTCATATATATATATTTTATAATTGTCACAATCGGAGCACATTATGAACGAAAAGACAATAAAAAAGATTTTCATAAAAACTGCTTCCATCACCTATGATTACAAATGCCTCCGTCACCCAGGATCACAAATTTTAAGAGAAAAAAATGCCTCAGTCCTAGCCCTACCAGTAAATCTTATGTTAATTGCTTAAATGTAATCTAATATGTAGGCCACTGCTTGCTGGGTAAGGATTTTTGTCATACTGTGATATATTTCAGGAGTTGAAACAAGTTTTGTATACCATCAGAGTATTATAACCAAGTTAAATTATATATTTTAATAGTCCACAAAGAATTTGTCTACTACCAAAATGTTTATTAACATGCAAGTGTACCATTTAATAGTACATATATGCTGTGTAGTTGGAACTAATGCTGATATGGTGGTAATTTTTGTGAGTGTCGAGGTTGCGAAATATTCTTGATTTATGAACAATTCCCTGATATCCTGAGACCCTCCGATTTATGTACAATTCTCTGACATCCCAAGCCCTGCCAACTTACGATTAAGTCTCCTGCATTTGCATTTCTGAAACATGTATGGATTGCATATTTGCATGTTTATGGGTTACTTCCTGAATTCGAAGTATTCATATTTGTAATGAATAATGCAGTAATAGGAACACAAAGTATAGTAAGATTTATTCATATTTGTAATGATCAGCGCAGTAATCAGAACACAAAGTGTAGTCAAATGTATTTATAGTTGGAACGAATAAAGAAAATCTTTGTTGCCCCAAAAGGCAACCACTAAAAGCCCATGCCAGAATCTACAACAGTAGTTTTAAGTGGGGCGTTGCGGTGCAGTGGTTAGAGCTTCAGATTCTCAGTTCGAATCCTCTTGTTGCGTCGGTTCAGTGAACTGTTTAACTCTATACCTGTCTCGTAGACAGCGGTGGATACATACGAACGAATAGTCTTTGCACAGCAGTAATTGCAGCATGGCTGAATGCTTCCTAGATAAGTTGGATTGGCAGGAACAGGTTTCCAGGGGTTGAAGAGTGCTTTGAGCGATCCTAAGGACTGAATACCACGCACGCGTGTTACTTTTACCTTTGTGTTCTCGCAGATCAAGAAGCTACGGCAACAGTTAGAAGACGAGAGGGAACGAAATGCGCTGTCAGAAAAATACTCGACTCCCCCGCGATTGAGTGTTTCAAATGGCCCTGAAGTACACCTGATGGAGGTGCAAAGTAAGTCTCTGTCAAATGGCCCTGAAGTACACCTGATGGAGGTGCAAAGTAAGTCTCTTTCAAATGGCCCTGAAGTACACCTGATGGAGGTGCAAAGTAAGTCTCTGTCAAATGGCCCTGAAGTACACCTGATGGAGGTGCAAAGTAAGTCTCTGTCAAATGGCCCTGAAGTACACCTGATGGAGGTGTAAATTAAGTCTCTGTTACCGTGGCGATAAATGTCATTTCTTTTTCTTCTTCAGTTTAGGTAATAATTCAGCTGATAAATCGAGTGCATTGTCCCTCGACAGGAGATACATGTGGCTCACTCTGGTGGCTAAACATACACCTATTCTTTGTTAAAGAAGGTCAGTTCATGGACTTGTTTGCTCTGAACCTTACGAACCTGTTAGGAATGTGGCTGTTTTGGGGACATGTTGGAAGTTTGCAGTATAAGAGACCATAGCAATGGGAACATTTCAGGACATAAAGTTTCTGTAAAAATAGGCTCAAAGCCAGACCTCTTTATTGTGAAATTATGCCAAATTTGGGGACTGATATGTATTTTAGGAACAAGCTCAAAAAAAGTCACGTACCAGAAATATATTGTTTGTGAGATGGTAAAAGAATTGTGCATTATGAAACATTTTGTATTCTGTTGTAGTGGAAGCCCAGAAACAACTCAATGACTATAAATACAAGCTAAAAAAGGCAGAACAAGACATCACAACCCTGGAGGGCAACGTGAGTGCTTCACCAAACAGCACTCTCCTTCCCCCTTCTCTCCTCCCCCTCTCTCACCTCCCTCATCTCGTCCCATTCTCTCTTCCCCTTCTCTCCTACCCATCTCTCCTCCTTTTATCTCCCCCTTCTCTCCTCCCCTTCTCTTCTCCCCTTATCTCCTCCCCGTTCTCTCCTCCTTCTCTTACCTCCTTTATCTCCTCCCATTCTCTCTTCCCCTTCTCTCCTACCCATCTCTATTCCTTTTCTTTACTGTCCCCTTTTCTCCTCTTCTCTCTCCTCCCCCTTCTCCTCTCCTCCCCCTTCTCCTCCTTCTCTCCTCCCCCTTTGCTCGCCCCCCTTCTCTCACTTCCCATCTCTCCTCCCATTCTCTCTTCACCTTCTCTCCTCCCCCTCTTCATTCTCTTCTTTCCTCCTCTCCTCCCCTTCTCTCCCCTTCTCTCCTCCACTTTCTCTCCACTTCTCTGCCCTCTTCTCTCTACCACTTCTCTCCACCCCTTCTCTCCTCCCCTTCTCTTCACCCCTTCTCGCCTATGTCCTCGATCTAGTTTGTTGCATTGTTTATGTTTTCATTGTTGCAAATCATTCTTGTGACACTTTGTCATGGCTGATTGCACACAGCTAAAATATTCGCAGGAGTCGCCCTTCAGTCGCTCTTCTCTTATTCACTGTCATTTGATGCGGGCCACATCCTGTAATGCCAAAAAAATTCAAAAGCGCAAGACCATTTCCTGTGTCCGTAAACCCATCACAAAATCTTTAACACTTATGGTTAAGCTGTAAGAGTTGGAACCTGCTGTTGGAATCGTTGACCTACTGACCTTGACCATAAACATCTGCTGTTTGTTGAAGGTGTTGCGACTAGAGAGTCAAGTGAAGCGGTATCGGTCAGCCGCTGAGGGATCGGAAAAAGTTGAGGATGACTTGAAACAGGAGAAACGGAAACTTCAGAGAGAGGTAAGTCAGTGTTGACGCCTCGTAAAACAACCAGTATCATTGCATTCTCACACAGGCCAAGCCGTTTTTTTGGTTGAAATCAGTATATTTATGATTTCAAATTCTGTATAAAAATAAATCTTTCGATTCCGATCAAATGTTGCCGTCTATGAAGCTACAAAAATCCGCTAGGTTTCCATGCTTACTTCTGATGCAGATCAAGTTTCTCCATCTACCAGGTTATGAAATATACTTATATGAACAAAACTCACTAGGTTTCACTCAAAATTGGCCTAACGATTTTTCCTTGAATTTGAAACAAAACCATAGAAGTACAGGACACAGTATAAGTACACTCGGCCGTATAAGTACAGGATACAGCAGTATAAGTACACTCGGCCGTATAAGTACAGGACACAGCAGTATAAGTACAGGATACAGCAGTATAAGTACACTCGGCCGTATAAGTACAGGACACAACAGTATAAGTACACTCGGCCGTATAAGTACAGGACACAGCAGTATAAGTACAGGACACAGCAGTATAAGTACACTCGGCCGTATAAGTACAGGACACAGCAGTATAAGTACACTCGGCCGTATAAGTACAGGACACAGCAGTATAAGTACAGGATACAGCAGTATAAGTACACTCAGCTGTATAAGTACAGGGCACAGCAGTATAAGTACAGTCGGCCGTATAAGTACAGGACACAGCAGTATAAGTACACTCGGCCGTATAAGTACAGGACACAGCAGTGTAAGTACACTCGGCCATATAAGTACAAGATACAGCAGTATAAGTACACTCGGCCGTATAAGTACAGGATACAGCAGTATAAGTACACACGGCCGTATAAGTACAGGATACAGTAGTATAAGTACACTCGGCCGTATAAGTACAGGACACAGCAGTATAAGTACAGGATACAGCAGTATAAGTACACTCGACCGTACAAGTACAGGATACAGCAGTATAAGTACACTCGGCCGTATAAGTACAGGATACAGCAGTATAAGTACAGTACTTAGTACGTCTGTTACAACGCATTACAACTAGCCCCAGTCTCCTGTACTGGTGGACAGTTAGTGACCAGTATTTAAGATTTAAAATGTGAATTGTATGTATTTATTTATTTAATGTTTTTTACTTATGGCTCCCGTGCTACCAACATGCAGTGTCTTATTAGGAGTCTCCCTGGCCATTTCTTTTTTATTTATAATTTTCTGTGCGAGACGTTACTACGAAAGAAGTTGGTTTTATGTTTACATACGCCAGTTGTAGCTGGTAAATTTTTGGTCGTCGCTGTTGCAGTTGCGTGAGGCACAGGCACAGCTGGAAGAGTTCCAGACGGCGAACTACCACCTGCAGAAGCGAATTGATAAGATGAAGTCAGGACGCAACGCTTACAAGTAGCCAGACCATGTGTTATGTGGCGCAAACTAATCCAACAACTGACTGTCCGAAACCTGGCAGTGAATTGACCGAGTTCTACATGCGATTGCTGGTTGGGCCACTACCTGGCTCCCTTCGCACTCGCCACAGTGGACTCTTCCAGCCACAGTGGACTCTTCCAGCCACAGCGGTTTGGTCAGTTCGCGGACAAAACCATTGACAACCGCTCCAATTGGTTGTTTGGTCTGTGATTGCGACCTTTGTGTCCGTCATTGGCCATGTTTTATTTCAAGGTCATCTGCTGTTGAATCTTCGCCATGCAGGAAACCGTGAAGGTGCCGTGGATAAAACCGCCCCGCGTTCATGCTTATTTATGTCTCGCCTGACGCTAGTATGCAGGTGCCTGGTGTATGTACTTCAGTCAGGGCCGAGTTCGACGCAGCGACTATCACAGACCAGTGGTCGGTGAACAAAACTAACGTGTGACGCATGCACATATGTCCACCTGACTAATCCAAGCCGAACGAGAGTTAATTAACGCTGGTTGTTTCACAGTGGCGGCAAACATGTTATGCAACATACCCATCGGCATACAACTTCTAATGTCCCTAAATGTAATATCATTAACATTAATATCGATCACTATACTAGCACAAACAGAAAATAATTGTAAATTATGAAATAAAAAAGATATGAAGAAGATGACTGCAATACGGGCAAATGCTCTTCTTGTTTCCAATAACGCTACGTTGGTTGCCATGTTGCCATGACCAGAGCGTTCACCTGTAGGCGTTGACAGTGTTGGTTGGTCAGTGTGACGTAATTCTGACCAAACCAGGTCAGACAGAATGCGTTCGACTTACGCTGGTCGCAACTAGAATGACCACTGGTCGGTGTTGGTTAGTCAGTCGAACTCAGCCCAGCAGTGTTGATCTAGTTACCGGCTACTTCATTGCATTATCGGGGCTTATTGACTCATGCCGAGACCTTGAACATCTACCTAGATTATGCTTTTGATGTTGCTATTTCAGACCTGCCACATATTTTGGTTGAAAACCATATGTTTGACCTAAAATTGGGTATAAAGCCAAAGGTTAATCAGCCTATAGTGTTTCTATTCCGATCAAAATGCACCTACATCAAACAGTAAAATATACCGACATCAAAAACAATCTGCCAGGCATGGCCGTATATCATCAAAAGTATTTTCTTTGACCAACAAGTTTGTCATTCGATGTTATATGTGTGAAGAACACAGGAACATGTCACGGTTTTTCCCTTTGAAACAAATCTGCATAAAACAGGACTCAACTGTGTACCTGTGTATTGTGGCGGGTCTGCCGTTTTGTTTAGTGTTATGTGAAGAGCCTATGTTTATACTGCTGCCTTTGTACATAATCCGTGAAGATGTGCGTCAGTGCGCGCACAGTGCTGCCACCTACCACATGCAACAGTGTTCAGAACAAACGCGTCATGTCGAGTATTACGTGTCGTCTTTATAGAGGTGGTTTTCCGTGTTTTTCTACATACCGACTATTTACAAACGCCTTTAAAACGCGGCAGAATATGCAAGTGTTTCACATTAAAACTGCTTGCGTCGTATGTAGCAGTATTGTAATATTCTACTGCCATAAATCATAATAAAGCAGTGTAAAATTCGTAGTGTTGCTGAACGAGATTTCTTGCATTAATGGCATACAAGTGGCAAATAAACTGACATGAAATTAGTTAAAAGTTGTGGTCATAAAATAACTTCATAAATGTTACGTTATTACATGAAGGAAGCATGTCGAGTATTGTCAATAGTTTTCCTAACTGGGATTGGGATATCGTATACTTAGAACACTGTACTGACCCGGTTTGTCAGCTTTCAGATTATTGTATATTTTCCAAACATGTTTTATAGCTGTGCATTGCTGTAATTTTTTGCCAGCCGGTGTCACTTGACTGTCAGCTGACTGCAACAGCGCATTGTAAAAAATCATTGAATAAATGTTTGATTGTACAAGACTACTGCCGTCGTTTGCAGTTCGTGCTGACTCAAACTTTCGTTAAGTATCGTGCAGAATTCTTCAATTTGTACATGGTGAACGTGCTAACTGGTAAAATATTCATGATTTTGCTCTTGAAGAGTAAAAGCAAAAGAAGTCCATTTTGATTTGCACCGTTTGGTTGGTTAGATATGATATCTATTAGGCTAACTTCTGACACATTCCCTACCCTTTCATCAAACGGTATGTGCAGCACAGCAGTGGTCGGTGTTTCTGACTCTCGATCGAGGCTATTTTGTTAAATCCACTTTGCCCCAGTTCACTTAGCTGTAGAAATTAAATGAGTACATGGCTACAGATACTGGTGAATATCGATCAAGTCTATTTTGTTAAATCCACTTTGCCCCAGTTCACTTAGCTGTAGAAATTAAATGAGTACATGGCTACAGATACTGGCGAATATATGCGAATGAACAGTGCAGTAATTGCAGTGTGGCTGAATGCTTCCCAGAGAAGTTGAGTTGGTGTTGGTCTGCCAGGGGTGAAGTGTAAAGTGCTTTCAACAATTATAAGGACTGGATACTGCGCAAGAATTTACCTTTCAGTGTATAATTTTCCAAGTGGTGAAAAAATAATTGTTAGCATAATAAATTAAAACGACATGTTCACGTAATGCTTACATCAATGGTTTATTCAACCGTAAACCAACAACAATAAACAGCAAAAATACACCTTGTAAATGGCTACACCAAATGTAATTGTTTACATCAAAATGTTAACTAGAAATATATAGTTATATATTATCACTGTACATATAATGTTAATGTTTTGTATCCCGCATGATTTGCAAACGTCTAGGAATCTGGCAACATTGTCAATAAAACTGAACAATAGCGGAATGCAAGCAGGAAATGATACGAGATCTCTTGCAAACAAAACAAAGCGGAAATGCTTTTAAACACTAAATAAGTTCTCTACCGAGATTCTGTAAAAACCAGTTACCAATGAAACGTGAAATATAATCATGCAGACATGGTATTGTCAGTTCCTTTCTTGGTTTCGACACGTAATGTTAAATTTACAGATACTTTAGTTGTCACAATTCTACCATCACAGAAAATCATGTAAGGTAAAACATGCTTAACCTGTCAACAGCTTTCCCAAACTTCACCTACATTAACTTTAAATACAACAATTTAAACATTTGAGTATTTCATTAAATATATGAGTATTTGTATGAATATATCTGACATATGACCCATAGTAGCCTTATGCACCAAGGATAAGTAAGTATGACCAAATGGATGAAAATTATAGAATATGTAATATTACTGAAAACAGCTACTGTCACAAAACTGCCCAACTAGACTAATAAATCCACGGCATTTTAAATGATGCACGTTCTTGGTTGGTTATTCATAGCATGTTTATCCTGCCAAGAGCACCTGGTGTCACATTTGGAAAGGTATTAAAATATCCAATCAAGCAACCAGCAAGTCTTCATTATACCCTTGCAGCTGGGAGATGTCGACAGTGGTTTTACTGTGCGGATAAAATATTGTAAATAAATGATAACTAAGAATGGAGAAGAAACCAAACATTGACAAGACTATTAACAGAAACGAAACTTAGCAGTGACAAGATCCAAACAAAGGAAGAAAGTTGGTATTGACAATGTTAAAAAAAAAGACTTGGTATTGGCAATATTCAAGAAAGGAAGAAACTTGGATACGACTACACTGAAAAACAATGAAGAAATATGGCATTGAAAAAATTCAAAGAAGAAACACGGCACCAGCAATATTTAAAACAATGAAGAAACCCACAAAAAAAAATGTAAGAAAATTGGCATTGAAAACAATAAAGAAATTAGGCCTTGGCAACAATTGGCATAACACAGGAGAAACTCAGCACTGGCAAGATTCAAAACCAGGAAGAAACATGACACTGGCAAGATTCAAAACCAGGAAGAAACATGACACTGGCAAGATTCAAAACCAGGAAAAAACATGACACTGGCAAGATTCAAAACCAGGAAGAAACATGACACTGGCAAGATTCAAAACTGAGTAGAATGAACCCAACAAGATAAGAAGAGAAGTAGTCAACATAATTAGTAAGTCGGCCATTACCAAGTCAAGCCTCATGTCACATTTCATATTATGTATACACTGTCATTAAACCGAAACAAAATTCATGGTTAGAGGACTATGCATCTCAGAATTAATAAAAACTAATCATTTGCACCTACAATCAAGTATATCACGCCAGTGGTTTTCTCAGAATTTGTTCTCAAAGTGGGATATTCCGTTCAAGTCTCTGTTTAACTGGGTGCTGACATGTTAACCATGTATACACAACTAAGAAAAACTCTTCAATCACATGCGCTGTAATGTCAGAAAGTGACTAGTTTAGTAAACAAAGGCCAAAATATGTTACATAAGTTGGGTTTGGACGCAGACAGCATGGCCATATCCTATTGGTGAGTATAGGAGTAGGTGTTTACAAATATATTTTCATCTGGCGTTAAGATGCTGTGTGTTCAACAAATTTTTCCTAGTAAACCACTAACGTGATATTCTTAATTGTAGTTGCAAATGGTTATGCTTTAGCAACTCTTATACTGGTAGGTGCATAGGCCCAAAACCATGACTTATGTTTCCCTTTAAAACTAACAACAGTCATTTACAAGTTAATAAGAGAATAAATAGTATACGTGCTACAACACATGCTGTCCTCAAAGGCCAAGAACAAGACACTGCACGTGATTATACTGGAAAATTAATGTAGAACTTTGAGTTATCTATTATTGCTTGGTATCATCTACTTCTAAGGTGTTATTCTTTTCAGAAAGAAAGATTAAGAATATCTGTTTAATATTTGTACTCTGATTAACTTCTTAACTGTTAAATAAGACTACTTTGTTATTCAATTTGTCAACTAACAATCACAAAAGTATTGTTGCCTAGCAAAAGCAACACCTTACATACAAATACCAGGGAAAATATGTTCACAATGACAACAAATTGAATAATGAATAATCCGATATACGTTTGGCAGTGTTTCGTGGGCAATCCCCCAGGTGGTGTGTGTTTCACAAGCAGTCCTCCAGGTGGCGCTGGTGTCAGTTGGACAGTTGGAGGTGTTCCTCCTCGGGTAGAGCCTGGCGCTGGTAGCTAGGGTTGGTTACGATGTAACCAATGGCAACGCCAAGAAGCACTAGGGTCACAGCAAGGAAGTTGATCAGCATTGCCTCTGCTCCTCCATGGCTGTACTTGTTCCTAGGGAGATACACGCAGCAGAGGTCAGAGGTCAAGAGTACTGCTATCAACACTTGGAAATTGTCAACAAGACATAAAGTAGCCGCGGTGGTTGTTCCATGCTTGTTTTGAATCAAGTAGTTTTAGTAAGTTCTTAAGACAAACTAACCATTTCTTCAGAAGTTGTAGTTGAAATACAACATAACGCTCCAGATTAATGAAACATATTTTTTTTATTTTTGCGATGTTTCTTGATTTTTAAAAGCATTTTTGCAAATCTTAAAAAAATCCCCACAAAATGACAGCTTGTATAATTTTAAGAAAATCCCCACATATAATCCCTACATAAAATAAATAGGACAATGTTACTGATGACACCACAAGTTATTTTGGTTAACATGAACGAATTACTGTCGCCATAGTACCACGAACAAGATAGTAGCAACTTGAATGACAATGTCATGTTAGCTGCCTCAGATACCTCAACACCCATAGCAACAAGCTCTGGATGGAAACAGATACCCCAACACCCACAGCAACAAGCTCTGGATGGAAACCGGAAAGAAAATTTTTAGTTCATCGTGAGTCCAACAATTGTTTTTCCTGTCATCATCAGACATTTATCAGTTCAGTTTTTAAACATACTGACACTGCTTGCATGTGCACATCAATCGAAAATTTATTCCATTCATATATATCGTCCTTAATGAGAACGAGTATTTTCTCATATTCAATCTACTTTATTCTTTTACTAATGTGTCCTCTAGTTCTACTACCTTCTTAAAGTTTGAAGAAAAACTTCAATCCATAATTTCATAACCATCTGATAGTTAAAAATTTATATGCAGTCTGAAAAAACTAAGGGGCCTTCACAATTGTCAACATTTACTTAATCGTACAAAGTGTACTAATTCTCCGGCTGCCCTCCCTGAATTAGCACTTTAAAATGTTGATAACTTTCCTGATTGAAAACATATATCGATGTATTACAGTGCCATGCAGCGGAACAATTTAAAACAGTAAGTTCCATAACAGTTCACTACGTGGCACTGCATGACGTAACGATGATCATATTTAAGATAATGGCCAACATTCGGGGTCCTTGGCCCCCTCCCTCTTCTCCTTGGTAAGCTCTGCATCAATAGATAAATGTTGACAATTATGAACGACCCCTAAAGCCAACACATTTTAGTTACGATTATTACAGTTATGTGTGCATCCCTTTCAGGAAGTAGACTGTAGAACTCACTCGAGAGAGAAGAGTGTTTTCTCCACGATGCCAGTCAGTGCAGTGGCGATAGCAATGAAGAAGATGGCAAGACCAACAAACACGTGAGTGGGCTTGATGCGATGGCGAAGCTCCATGGGAAGGCCGGGCTTGAGGAAGGACAGGAAACCAAACACCCACTGCAAGAAACACAACACTTCCATATTTAATGATATTTAACAAAAATTAACACTATTTAACAAGATTGCCATGCAAAGCAGCAAACCCAGATGGAAAGTGGACAAGGAAGCCATTGGTTTATCAAGAGTCCAACAATTTTTTATCTACACTGTATGTGTAATCCACCCTTCTGAGATATTTGTCAATTTTGTTTTTAAACATATTCACACTGCTAGCATTTACACAATCAGTAGATAATTTGTTCCATTCATTTATCATCATCTTTGAGAATACTTTCTGATATTTAGTTTACACTGTTCCCTCACTAATGCTATGTTATGTCCTTTGGTTGTTTAAGTGAGAAAATAATGTATTACATTATTTACATTTTTACTATATACCGATATAATGATTTTTACACGTGATCCCACTTTAAGTCCTACGTCGATTCCTAGGTTCAGCAATTAAACTAATTAAACTTTAGCTAAATTGATTTGATTGATTTTGTTACCCATATATTATAAGAAGCCAATTTTGGCTATGATCAACGACAGACTCTTATAGAAAAAAACATCAGGGTGTTTTTATAGATTGAGACTCAAACCCCGGTCCTCTTGATTGACAGTCCCGAGCCCTGAGCGCTAAGATAGAGCGTACCCCTTTATGAACATTTTGGAACTAACCAATACACAACATACAACTTCCTGCCCGTCCACATTTATTGTATATTTTTTTGGAAATACAGGAATTCGGAAGTAAAAATATAGAAGCAACATGGGAATATTTTAACAATATATAGTATCTACTGACATGAGTTACAAAATTCGTTGATTTCATCGATCTGAGTATGGTATGCCACACCATGCCATAATCAGATCACCATCCATTGGCCGTCATCAACATGACATGTTCTACCATAAAATAATTTTGTAGCGCAAAAGGCAAGAAACCTCCAAATCGGCACAATTATTAGAAAAATATAGGAATTTTTTTAAATATAGGAATTGTACTGAAATATAGGAAAAGAGGAATTTCAATTAACAAATTATAGGAAAATATCTAGGAATTTTCTTAAAATATAGGAATTGTAATAAAATATAGGAAAATACAAGAATTGCAATTAAAATATAAGAAATATAGAATTTTTTAAAATATAGGATGAAAATATAGGAATTTTGTGAAAATATACGGATTTTGTGAAAATATAGGCATTGCAATAAAACAGGAAAACATAGGAATTGCAATTAAAATATAGGAAAATATAGATGCCATAAACGTCAACAGACCTGGAGAGCAAAGAGGACGACAGTGCCGAGCCCGAGCCAGCTGTGGAGACTGTAGAGGTTGGGCATCGGGGGACTGGTGAGGTTGTGGGAATCAAAGACAGCCTTGAGACCAACCGCTGCAAAGATGAGGGCAAGAATGTGCAGCCCTGCATGGAGAATCTTCACGTAGATCTTTCTGTTGTTGCGGAACACGCGGTAGACTAGGATGGCTGAAACAAGACAGTTGTATGGACATTTTAAGGGAAGATGACGGTCAAACAGCAAACACATTTATTTTCAACATAGAAGTCTAACCAAAACTTTCAGAGGTCGTGGGACGTCTCAAAGTAGTCGTGATGAATATTATCATAATTTTTTAATGGGTTTTTCTATGGTCTAGTGACAATTGTGAATTATCTTCAAACTGTACAGTATTGTAAAAGTATTTGCAACACTTTTACAAGTATTTGCAATTATTTGCACACATATTGCAAAGAAAATCCAATGCCTATAAAAAATGTTGCAACAATTTGCAAGCATAACAAATATTTGTTTAAAGTATTGTAAGTATTTACAATACTTTTAAAACGTTAGCATCATCATATTAACTCACAGTTTCCATAGAGGAAGACCATGCCGATGATCATGAAAAGGGGGTGATAATTGAACTCTTTTTTGGGGTCATCCGTCCATGCAAACCCTCCACGGAAGTGTCCCATCCAGACCGCTACCATGACAACTGAGATCAGACCGAGGACCTGGGCGATGAGGACCCAGCCAGTGAAGAACCGCAACGTTCCTCTCTGCTGGCGATCAATTGTGTCAATACTTTCATACTTCTCCATCGTGAACTGCTGAAATATAGAAGATATAATGTTGTTCTCCTCCTTTTCCCTGTAGTCCGGGGTGAGGCTGGCACCGATACCAGTCATTGATTTATGCTTCCCCTTCTTCTTCATAACTAGTCTCGTTTTACTACCGTCTCAACCAATCGTCTATAATATAAATTCTTAATAGTGCAATAAGCAGCAGCATGTAGGGAAAGTTGGGGAACAGGTATGACATCGTCTTACAAGAACTTTAAAATTAATGAATAGTCACATAACCTCACCAATAACACAGTGATCATGAAATGACAAGTGTTTAATTGAAATTGAAACAGTTAAGTTACGTTGCGTGTTAGGCAGTGACCATGGCTGGGTCAACTGGTTGTCTTTTTCTTTCCCAATAGCAACAATAATTTACGATTACACCACTTCAAACACGCAATTACCACTATGGGGCTTCAAAAAATCATTCACAAAGCAGTCAATGCTTCATAAAGGGTCGATCAATTGCAGTAGTTCATGAATAGGTTCAGCATTGTTCTATAAAAAACATTATCTGTGTGGCATCATTCCAGTAGCCCCTGTGTCAACATCCCCTGTCCCAGTAGCCCCCAAAGTGTGAGAATTGAGTGTCAGTAGCCCTGGGGTCGGTCCGTAATTGTAGGTCATCAAAGTGTCCAATTTGAATTAATCAGTTGAACTTGAAGCCCCGTTTCACTTTCACACATTGAATGGACAGCTCACTACCCAAATATTTTAATGTAAAGTTATCTACATAAATGCAGAAAGCTTGTGTAAGGTGAACAAAACCAAATTTAACTTTCACACGTTGTGTGAAAAGCCAATTACTCAAATGTACGTGAAAGCCATTTCTATTTTTATATGTTCAGCCAGTTTTGCTCACATTTCCATTTTAGTTTGAGGTTGTAAATCATGATTCCCAAATAAAAGTGAGTTTTTACGGTTTCCCTCTGATAAAAAATTCGACATTTCTTGTGCTCACAAGCTACATGAATATTTTCTTATTTAAAATAATGGTGGGGCGGAATAATGAATGGAAGTGGAAGGCGTGATGTGGGACAGAAAACTGAAGAAACAACTAAAAGGAAAAGTGTTGGAAGCCTGCATGGTACCCCCTGTATATACGGGTTGGGAACACTGGCGCTGACAGAGAGACAGGAGGAGAAAATGCAGATAGTAGAAAACAACTTGGTCCGAAGAACATGCAAAGTAACCCAAGAAGATAGAAGGAAGATGAAAGAATTGAGAGAAGAGAACAGCACGAAAAAACACCTAAAGATGAAAGTAGCAGGAAGCAGAATGAGATGGGCAGGACATGTGCAAAGAATGTGTGACGACAGACTGTCAAAAAGAGCATGGAAAGCAGAAGGTGGTGGCAGAAGAAGAGGAAGACCAAAGCTGCGATGGAAAGACTGTGTCAAACGAGATCTTGAAAGGGCGGGTACGAACAGCCAAGAGTGGAAGACCACCACATAGGAAATGGAGAACATTAACAATGAAAGTGGAAGAAGCAATCAAATGACTTAGACCCCACCCCACAAGAGGAAGAAGAATAATGAATGGAACAGCCCAGAAACCCCCCAATTGGTCTAGTAGCCCCCAGGGCCCTGTACTATTGCTGCTGGCTTTGGCTGAATTACAATGCCAATGGCAATGGTCAATTATAATTACTCTCATTAAAAACTCAATTACAATCACAATGTTCTAATACACACGTCACTAGCATGATGCACCCCACGATTCCCAGGCAATGTGTGTCAGGGGTTTTTGGTGGGTCATAAATATGTCTGTCTAGGTCCCCCAATGTCCGCTGCACGTTTTAGCCACAAAACAATTAGAATGATGGCAACCAAGCGACGTAACTGACTTTAACGTATTGTTACCCCCAATAAATGATTTAGAATGCTGATATACATACTGTAACATAGGTATTTGCTATTGTAATTAAAACAAAAGTACACAAAAGTATCCTATGGCTGGCGTAATCGATAAGGCTTCTGACTTTAAAATATCAGTCTTTGCCATTGGTTCAAAATGGTCTGTCAAAATGTCCCCCAGGGTGCGTCTGAAACGCACAATGTCAATGGTCTGTAAAAACTTTCCCCTGGGGTGTATCAAAAAACATGCAGTGCCAATGTTGCATCATTATGATTATTTTGGGAGGTAATTAGGATTTAGATCATTAATAATGATCTATAAATGCTAATTGGATATTACGGTATGACAAATACAAGAGAATTACATATACAATACAATGTCAATGTCGTAGTTTACAACTGCAACATGTGATCTAGCACTTGGGAATGCAATAATCTAAATGAGAATGGTTCCATTTACCACCTGCGTTCTTCCCCTTATGAAATATCAGTTTGACGTTGTTGTCTTGTTGACGTTGTCGTTTGCTCACCGCTCTGTCTCTGACTCTGTCACAGTGCCAGTCTCAGTGTGACACCACGTACGGCTGCGTTTGCGGAAGACCCGTTCCCAGGCCTGAGATTACAAATATACTATGCAAGTGTCAAAACAACACTACATACGCGGATGGTAGCGTAGTTGTCCGATGACTTGAATTACTGACATATGGCGGCTTTAGAAGAACGACACAAGCCGTCTGTTTATCATAACGCCGCCTGTCACAGCCGCCGCGCTGGGCTGACACGTGATCCCACGTGATTGTAAATCTATTTTTAGGAATTAACATTACTGGTTTCCTACGTTTACGAACGCAAATATGAGGGCACTCGCTATTCACGTGTGTTTCAATTAGGCTAGATACCCTATTTCTGGCACAACATGTATTGTGATCTCATACATATTCCAATAATTTATTATTTATAATGTAGTACATCGATCAATTTGACTATCTACGGCGAAATTAACATGCGTTAAATATTGTAATTTGTTATACCCGTTATTTCATATTCCCGTAAACAACGTTTTGGATTATATACAATTATAGTACATTTATGCATGACTCTTTGACTATGTAAGTTAATATCTGCAACTAGAAGATGGATTTCGTTAATCTAAACACAGGTTCAACGATGCCTTTGGTCGGATGTAAGTACTGTACTTATTGTAGCCACTTCTGCATTATCCCGAGCGATAAATCGTTAATTTCTTTCATAAAACCCCGTGGCCGTGCGTTTGTTATTGGTTCTGTTTACATGCTTATTGTTTTTATAGTGGGAACTTTCAAGGTCCGAGGGCATCAGTTGATCAGCGAGGTCATAGACGCGGCGCTGGACGCTGGCTACAGAGCTATTGGCAAGTATAATCTTTGACTTTGTTGTTATAAATCTCCTTTTTTTGGTATTAAGAATAAGAAGCATCTCTAAAAAGACATGATATTAAGTAGTACTATCTTCATTTAATCATTACTTTATGTTTGCAGATGATAGACAGATATAACAATTTTAAATGTTCTACTTTTCCCACAGAATTGAACACTCAATAACAGCGCCTCTCAAGGAATGTGTTGTATTTCAGATACTGCAGAAGTATACCAAAATGAAGTTGACATTTCAAGTGTACTGGAAACATTTCTTCCCAAATATAATTTACAACGAAATGAGATCTTTCTCACAAGTAAACTTGGTAGGTCAGTTATTGTAATTTTCCAACTGCCAAAATTGTTCATCTATATGTATGGTTAGACATATTCACACAAGGTCAGTATTGTTCCAATCATTTGTCACCCTCTCATATGTGCCAGCAGTTATATGGTTTACCCATGATACAGATTTTCTTAAATCATTTCTGAAATTTTACAGGCTAGATGGTTTTGTATGTTTAGAACAATTAAGGCTTTTTGCATTATGGGATATGGCCTGCGTTTGCCATTGGCATGCAATAATAGATTATCGTTTCAAAACACATCCGAAGAATGACTCTCTTAACTTTATACAACAAGCTCCTTTTGAGAATGCACTGCAAAACAGAGGATGTAAATAATCATACAGGTTAAT
Source organism: Lamellibrachia satsuma (assembly GCA_033239005.1). NCBI lineage: Eukaryota > Metazoa > Annelida > Polychaeta > Sabellida > Siboglinidae > Lamellibrachia > Lamellibrachia satsuma. The sequence continues at coordinate 424,855 of BSQZ01000102.1, forward strand.
TTGAGGGTCTTATGTATTTATGCTGTTATAGTCTTACAGGCGTTCAAAATTCAGAAATGACACTTATGCCCTCGATGACAATACTTTCATATATCCAGCTAACACTGTCCTCTTAATAATTGAAATATCATAACTTTGTCATGTGATCGGCGAGAGGATTGAAGTCACGCCCATTATCGGCATTGATTCACACAGTGCGTACTATTTTCAATATCCACTGTTTTGATCCTTACCAGATCTAACAACTGAGGAATGAAAGCAGCTTTATTCGTATGATGTTCTTCAATGACCAGGTCCAAAGTCTCAAGGAAGGGAGGCATGTCGCAAGGCATGCGAGCAGTCCCTTCACAACCTGAAGGTCGACTCCCTTGACCTCTACCTTATCCATTGGCCCGGAACTCAGGGAAGGAAACCAGAGAATCCTCAGAACGCCATCCTGCGGAAGGAGACATGGCTAGAACTAGAAGACTTGCAAAAGGAAGGTACATTGAAGATCACAACTTCACAAGATAATTCATACATTGATTATAATAATAAATCTTTGATTACATGGGTAATTGTTATTGATAATGATTGATAATGTCGTGCAAAGTGCAACATCCAGTGCAATAAATCCCAGTATCATGCATGTCGAACAATTAATTCAAACTGCGTGCGCTGTACAGTGTATAATGCGTAAATTACCATTTTATTGCATTAAATGTGTTGAAATGATAGTTAATAATAATAATTAACTTCTATAGCATCTATATCCTCAGGAACCTGAGCTCAGAGGCGCAACAAAACAATCATTAAGCATAATTGTGAACAGGGACGTGCAAAAGTTATGAACAAAAACAAAAATCAATGATAGGTATCAGTGCTAGCCTCACCCCGGACTACAGGGATAAAGAGGTATCGGCGCCAACCTCACCCCGGACTACAGGGATAAAGAGGTATCGGCGCCAACCTCACCCCAGACTACAGGGATAAAGAGGTATCGGCGCCAACCTCACCACGGACTACAGGGATTAAGAACGAGAGCAACAACAACATAATAAATACCTTATTGAATGATAATGGGTTTTATGCATTCGTTGCTTCAGAATATTGTGTTGGGCTCACAAGCTTGCTCAGTACATTCTGAAGCACCCAGTATCATTCAAAAGTGTATAATCTCAAAGTCCATTTTAAAGCAAAGGTCTGAATTGTCCGCAACAGATCAGACCATGGTAGCCAATAACAACAGCATCAAAATATTCCATGTTTACAAAAAGCTACATATTGGATGGAAATAAGTCGGAATTGAACACTTATCTTCAGAATTGCACAGAACTTGGTTAATCAATAATAATTGTCACATTGGATTGATTTTGATCAATGATGCCATAGTGACTGTTTCAGAGAGAGGGTGTGGCAGGAGTCTCAACTCTTCATCTCCCACCTGTTTTGGGGGCTAACCTCCCATCTCCAAACTGTTTGTGGGGCCAATCTCCCACCTCCTATCAATTCTGAAAGTCCACCTGCCAACTCCCACCAATTTTTAGGGAATGTTAAAGTTTATGAGTATTTGCTCAATATTTGTCTGCTACAAATTTAGATTAAAACCATTTCAGTAACTTATTCGCAGCATGCATATGTAATTTAATAATTAGGTTGTGGTTTTGTGAATCGACTCAGTAGATGCATCACATTCCAGGAAAGCTTCGAGCGATCGGAGTATCTAACTACACAGCAGGCCATTTGAGGGAGCTACTGTCGTACTGCTCCGTGCGACCGGCCGTTCTTCAAGTCGAGTGTCACCCATACCTTGTACAGAGGGAACTGTTGAATCTGTGCCGGGATGAAGGGGTGCATTTCCAAGCCTACTCATCCCTTGGGAGTGATGGAAAAAAGGTAAAGACTGGCAGACCTGCTAAGGTCAATAGTCATGTTAGTCAGCCGACTACAAGGCACAAGACCAGGGCTGGGGTCAGTTACAAATGTAATTGTAATGGATTACATTTATAAATGTAACTGCACATGCAATGTAATTCAAGCAGTTACTCACTCACTCACTCACTCACTCACTCACTCACTCACTCACTCATTCACTCCTTGTGCTGTCAGACACACTAGGCAGGTAGCAATCAGTGCCATCCATTTCTATCTGCAGCCATTTTTTCCAGGTTCTGTGTCTTTATTCTCTGGGTTTGTGCCTCTCATGCAATGGTTTGTTGGTACATTTCTTTTGGGCGTCCTCTTTCCAGGTGATTTCCAATACTATACCTGCTTTGGTGTTCTTGTTCACAGTATTCTACAGACATGGCCCAAATATCTTCATTTCAATGTTGTTTTCAACTGAAGCAGTTGTACAATTGTAATTGAACTTTGTAATTGATGTGATTGCTCAGTTACATGATTATTCATATCTTACATTTAGATAGGTTTTCGATACTAACAATGATAATCACATTTTTTTAACGATACTAACTTTCTTGTATACCTTAAACATCCACTTTCTCCACTGATAACGTATGATATTTCTCTGGGTTGTAGTGAGCCTAGTGTTACAAAGATATTCCCGTTTATCTGCAGTTACTGGAGGACACGACCGTGAAGCAGATTGCAGACAAGTATCAGCGGTCGCCCAGTCAGATCCTTCTGCGGTGGGCTACACAGCAGAACATCGGTAACCATGCATCTCTGCGACCTTGAGCAGAGATGACCTTGACTAGAAGCCATCACGCAAAACAGTTTTTATATTAAATGGTACATTTGTGAATTACATTCCTTGAATCATCCAAAACTGCGACTGAGTAGCACAAATAATTACACAAGGCCAATTAAATATGTGAATTGCGTTCCTTGAATCATCCAAAACTGCAACTGAGTAGCACAAATAATCAGACAAAGCTGATTAAATACGTACTACTCTGCGAGCCATTGAGAATGATTACAAGAGGATGCATATCGCAAATGTACCATTATTTAATGTAATGATTTCCGCAAATTCAAGTTGGGAATATTTTCTCTGTCATTGCAGTCTGTTATCATTCGGTTTAGAAAAATGCGATTGTTCATCTTCCATTACATATGGGTGTCGACATTACTGTTTTCAGGCGGGAAATACCATTTTTATCCTTCGGTCCTGCTTTCCTGCTTTGGACAAATTGTCCCATTTTTTTTTAATTTTCCAAAATAAAAAAACTAACTGTAAAATCGATCTATTTGTTGCACATGAGGCCATTCTATGCACATTATATTCCTTTGGTCTCCAGCAATTTGACATTTTCTTGCACGTGCGTTCACCGCGAACAAGAACGGCAAAGTGTGGGAGGACGTTTCCTGCTTCCATGAGCACTTTCCCATGACACCTGTGTACACAATGATGTAAACAATAGTTCTGTGGTCAACAACAAATAGTTTCATCGTAATCGGACATGTCCGATTTCATAATCATAACTGCATCCCTGAATCAGATAGAACATATTGAATGAGTGTGTAATAAAACACTCAATACTTAATAAACTGCTATAAAAACATATCACTATCTTTAATACACCAAAAACATGAGCCGCAGTAGAAACGTCCATGACGCCACTCAGACAATTCTGCCGATTATCTCACCAAGAGTGATTATTTACATCAGAGTCGTACGTGGGCAACAGATGTGGTAGAAATACAATGGACGGAAGCAGTATCATCAGTACCGTACAATGACGTACACTTATTGAATCATACTGGGTTTTATGCTTGTGAGCCCAATGCAACATTTTGAAGTAACAGGATTCCGGTTTTTATTGCAATGAACGGTGCAGGGCAGTGTATATCACCGTAGATAGTGTTATCAGTAACATTTACCCATGTAACAAAGGTCTTAGTTGCGTTGTTCTCGTCATGTCATATTTTCCAGGGGTCATCCCAAGGTCAACAAAGCCCAGCCACATCCGTGAGAACATCCGAGTCTTTGACTTCAGTCTTGACACCAGTGACCTGGAGAAATTGAACTTACTTGATAGAAGCGAACATTTCTGCTGGGACCCAGCCAAAGTCTGTTGACAAGTCCAGACATTTTGTGCTGACAAATTTATCATAACTACTTGCAAGCAGGACTGGCTCCAGTCAGAGTTGGCAATAACCAGCACATGTTGTTGTCGATGTAACACAGCATATTTGTTATAGGTTAAACAAGTATTCCTTGCTGTCCTAATTGACCAATTGTCGCATTTGAAAATTTGTGTCTTAAGTAAGATATTGCCGATTGGCTGAAAATTTTATATTTTCATATTATTGTACCACTTTGTCAAATAAATGTCTCTCGTTCTGATGGTTGTGTTTTTAAGTCAATTATGAGGTTTGACACCAGCAGTGAAAGTGGTAGTGAAGAGGGCAAGTCTCTTCTCGACTCACCCAGTGCCAGAGAATACGCCAGCTAAAGTGGCGACTTCACAGGCCGATTGCAGCATCACTTAAAACACAATTATCTCTGTAACAAAATGATCAAATCACGCCACGCAGCTTCCAGGAAAAACACAACTTTGAGCGACATAATTATCGCACAAAGATGAGTTACGTCATTTTGAAGCTTTTAATGCTGCATCTGATGAACTATTGTCTGATTAGCAGGGACATATATTCAACACCTACGACAAGATGTTACCAATGTATGCCGAGAATGATGACCCAGTTAAAGTTGTGCTTCAATGTCTGGGCACATGTCTTTGTTTTACAATGTATGCTGAGAATGATGACCCAGTTAAAGTGGTGCTTCAATGTCTGGGCACGTCTTTGTTTTACAATGTATATCGAGAATGATGACCCAGTTAAAGTGGTGCTTCAATGTCTGGGCACGTGTCTTTGTTTTACAATGTATACTGAGAATGATGACCCAGTTAAAGTTGTGCTTCAATGTCTCGGGAACATGTCTTTGTTTTACAATGTATGCTGAGAATGATGACCCAGTTAAAGTGGTGCTTCAATGTCTGGGCACATGTCTTTGTTTTACAATGTATGCTGAGAATGATGATCCAGTTAAAGTGGTGCTTCAATGTCTGGGCACTTGTCTTTGTTTTACAATGTATACTGAGAATGATGACCCAGTTAAAGTGGTGCTTCAATGTCTGGGCACGTGTCTTTGTTTTACAATGTTTTACAATGCTCAATGTGATATGGAAACATTTGTTGCAAGTTCCCTGATAGACAAATACGAAACAATATCAATTCAAGTATAACATTGTCAGTTTATTTCTTAGCAGGATGGTTAAAACAGTCTACAATCATAACGTGTATATATGACTGTCTAATAACTAAACAAGCACATATCTCTAGCAGCAGTTGGTAACACTGAGATATCAGAAAACAAAATCAACAAATACAAAATAAATGAAAAATAAGCAAAATGTTATTGTGCAACAATAATAAAAGTTACAAGCAAATGTGTCATTATTTCGTTAATGTCAACCAGCACGCCATTAACAAACATTAATCGGCTACATTTACAAATTGTTAGCCACACATAAAGTATAATTATGTGCATATATATTACAATTTACTACACACTGCATTCAACTGAAATATAAAAGTGAAACTGTGGTTTGACTTCTATACACACATTTTAAGAAATACTGCATCTTTCCATTATCAACTTTTCTCTCCTTATATTGCATTTCATCATGTATTCTATCATCTTTCTGCCACATATTTTATTACCTTTCTCTTACAGCACCTGTGCACACACACCAAGTTTATAAGCTCTGAAGAGAGGGAAGAAGATTATTAGGTATATACATATATATATATATATATATATATATATACATATATATATGTATATACCTAATAAGCATACAGTAGGCTCGAAAACAATTGGGCCACGGAAAAATGTCAAGGAATCTGTTCTTATAAGCATCAGAATATGGTATATACACACACACACACACCATAGCACGATAAAAAATAATATTTTATCTGTACCAAGTGTGGCAGAAATGCATGGGGGTTTAATTCTGGGGAAATGCTGGTGGGTTGTGGAAGAAACAAAGGAGCAAAAGTGTAAACTTCAGGCAGCTTCTATCAACAAACAACTGTTAATTCATCACTAATGGCTAGAACACATCATTGCCCCGACTCAATGCTGCATATAAGTCTTACAAGTGTTCATAGAGATGATGCCCATTGACATACAAGACATGGTTGACTAAATGCAAACAAAAAGTGCTAGGTTAACAATACAATACAAACTACTCAGCATGTGCATCAACATGTATAACACAATGGACAAGTAAAAGGCAAAATGTTTCTTTTCAAAATGTGATTGTCTCATGCAAATTAGAAAAAATAAAAACAGACAATGTCATTTCATAATTGCATTAAAATAATTTTTTTAAATGTACTTTAAATTTTTTATAGTGGAGCAGTCTCATCAAATATAGATTTACATTGTTGTGGTCTCTATACGTTCGTTTACATAAACTCTCCCTAGAACTGTTATGTACACATCATACGTGAAAATAACAGTCAATTTCTCCATTCTGGAAACAGTACGAGAATACTCATTATGAATACTTTGTACATTGTATCTGAAAACTCCAGAACTCCGAAAGTGTTCTGAATTTCCATTCAAGTATGCTTAATGGAATGGTTACTGCACTTTTTTTGCGCAAATAAATTTGACAATAGATGTTGCCCTGGCAACAAAAAGTGGCGGTCATTAGGTCGTCTGACAGCAGATAAAGCAGCAGTTGTTATACATTTAAGTAGCCCAAAAGCTGTCACCCTTTCTAAGAGCAGGGAAATTAAAAAAGCTGTTTTAACTGATAACATGATAGGGGTGAACAGTTATTTATGTCATAGTCCTTGTGTCACAATTATTTCCATGGTTCATGAGGGACTCTAGGATGACGATCGCTTCCCGATGTTTTCCTGTATCTTGGTGACAACTTTCATAGCGCAATCGGGGATCCGCGTCCCTAAAACAGAGCAGACCCAATTTATGACATACAGTTCCAACATAAGGCAAGGTCAGGTTATTTTCCCAATTTCATGAAAATGTAAATACTGCTTTGTAGGAGTCAATATAAAGTAGCCAGCCCACTGAATGGGCGCGAGGTTAAAAAGAACTGTGATGCTGATATATATATATATATATATATATATATACAGTGTGTGTATATATATATATATATATATATATATATACATACAGTGTGTATATATATATATATATATATATATATATATATATATATATATATACATATATATACATAAACAAATAATACATTAGTAAAAAAAATATAACAGTAAAATACTACTAAAAAAATGGGCCATTGAAAAATGTCAAGGAATCTCAAAAGTGGTGCCAACTGTTTAACACCAGATGGTGACATTTTCCAGTTGTTCCACACAAGTCAAATTACAATAATTATGGATCCTGCTGATTATAAAAGCGGGTGTATGCTAACTAGGGCATGTACGCTTAATAGGTCAAATTCGGTGTCCAGGTAATGAGCATGTGTGGCAGACACAGATAATCCTCAAGATTCATTTGCGGGCCTTAACAATTTTTGTTTTACCAGTCTTACAGGTGTGCACCACTCAGGATTGGCACCAGTCTTACAGGTGTGCACCACTCAGGATTGGCACCAGTCTTACAGGTGTGCACCAATCAGGATTGGCACCAGTCTTACAGGTGTGCACCACTCAGGATTGGCACCAGTCTTACAGGTGTGCACCACTCAGGGTTGACACCAGTCTTACAGGTGTTCACCACTCAGGGTTGACACCAGTCTTACAAGTGTGCACCACTCAGGGTTGACACCAGTCTTACAGGTGTGCACCACTCAGGGTTGACACCAGTCTTATAGGTGTGCACCACTCAGGGTTGATACCAGTCTTACAGGTATTCACCACTCAGGGTTGACACCAGTCTTACAGGTGTGCACCACTCATGGTTGACACCAGTCTTACAGGTGTGGACCACTAAGGATTGGCACCAGTCTTATAGGTGTGCACCACTCAGGGTTGATACCAGTCTTACAGGTGTGCACCACTCAGGGTTGACACCAGTCTTACAGGTGTTCACCACTCAGGGTTGACACCAGTCTTACAAGTGTGCACCACTCAGGGTTGACACCAGTCTTACAGGTGTGCACCACTCAGGGTTGACACCAGTCTTATAGGTGTGCACCACTCAGGGTTGATACCAGTCTTACAGGTATTCACCACTCAGGGTTGACACCAGTCTTACAGGTGTGCACCACTCATGGTTGACACCAGTCTTACAGGTGTGGACCACTAAGGATTGGCACCAGTCTTACAGGTGTGGACATGGTAATAGTGGTTAGAATGTCAGACTTTCAGTCAAGATGACCTGGGTTCAGATCCTCTTACTGCTGGTTTGAAGCCTGGGCAAGACTGTTCACTCCGTGTTACTCCAGTGAACTCAGCTGTCGACACTGGTGAAGTTGTGTGATCAAATAGCGTGGCTGAATGCACCGCAGAAAAGTTGAGTTGGTGTTGGAATTGAACAAGTTTTCTGGCGGTGAAGTGTAAAGTGCTTTGAGTGATCCCAAGGATGAACCATGATGCTATACATGCCGTACCATTTCTAAGAACTGTCCTATTACCAATCAGGAACTTTCATCTAAGCAACCTTGCTCCTAAGAGTATGCATTGCCTGTTGACAGATTGCCTAGCCTTTGGGTTTTGACGCACCTCTGAGCTCAGTTTTCTGAGGATTTTGGCGCAAAATAAGTTTTTGCACTGTACTTGATGTCCACCACTTACCTGGACCAAACACATCCGCCACTCCAGCATCGTAGAGAAACTGATAGTCCTGGGGAGGGATGACGCCTCCACACACCACAAGAATATCCCTAAAACCAGATTTCCATTCTTTACTCTAATAACATTTCTCCGCCAACTGCAGATTTATCTATTTAACCTTGCTTACCCTCTTTACCTCCTTAATCCATTTGTAGACAATTATAACATTATATACTGATTTTGCTGGACATCAATTAGACAAATTGTCATCACTTATCATCTCACCGATACTATATTTGGGGTCAAATACATATTTTTTTAATCAATTACAAACATGTTACATTTAAAAAGTATTATAGTATATTAGAGTATTATTGGTAAATTAAATGGTGAAGAAATGGGTTAGGTAAGCTTGGTAATTAGGTATGCATTTACCAATATTTAAGATCCTAAAATGTGCATGTTCAGTCATGTCAAATACAAGTTGCTGTATTTGGCAATTTATTTTTCTGTATTTATTTAGATAAATACATAATGCTGTAGTATACTGCGTGTATGAAGATGTCCCATAATGTTGGAAATAACTATTTTTTATTGATTAAAATATGATAAAAGTCAAATACAAACATGCAAAATCAGCATACCGTATTGGACCTATTAAGCATACCTTAATTAGCATACCCCCCATAAGTTACCTTACTGTCTAAAAAAAATAATGTGTGTGCACTTATAAGAACAGATGCCTTGGCATTTTTCCATGGCCCAATTTTTCCAAGCTTACTGTACGTTTATTAGGCTGAATACGATATTTAAATAAAATTAATATCTGACTGCAATATTCAAATACATAAACTGACCCCAACTCTAATACTTACGGTCGTCCCATTTCTGCGAGTTCTTTGATGAGCTCTGGCACGAGAGTTTTGTGTCCCGCCGCCAGAGAACTAACTCCAACCACGTGAACATCCGCATCTATCGCCTGTTGGGCTGCTTCTTTTGGGGTCTGAAACATGCATGGTCAAACCGGTACAGTGTGCTTTAGTCATCAGTAAGCATGTTGAAAAATAATACTAATAATAAAAAATATTTTATCATTAAATCATATTACATAATATAAACTATATTTCGACATTTTTAATGCCGAAATGTATTTTAATGAATCACAATTTGTTAATTAGATATATATTTTTTATATCAAAATTCTCATTCACCATGCAATTTAAAGTATACAGACCAAAACTAAAAAACAATTATCCAGTTTATTATTTTTTTAGTTACTAAATTGGAATATGTGACCTGCTCTCTCAAAACCAAACTGAAGTAGCAAATTTGACATGGTGATATTTATATATCATTAGAAAGCACACACATAGAGCTTTCTAAAGAGCCATCCCACATTGTTGTATCTTGTATATTTGTGAAGTTTTGCCAATTTGAATGATGACGCATTGAAATTGACATTTTGGAGAAAAACAACTATAAACTTATGCAGACATACAGCTGAAAATAACATAGCAATCATGTATAAAAAGTTTCCTAATTTGGCACAGTTATGACCTGAGTAAAGAGAATCACAGAAATGTCATTGTTACAAAGTTATCAGTAAGCTTTAAATGAAAGTTGACAAAATAAAATTTTAATTACATGAAAATCCAAATCTTAATTTTTTCTGAAAAAAACCATCAGTACACATCACATAAAAATCAACAGGAAAATGTTTCTGGGTCATAATTAGATAAGTTCATCATGTTCTTCTTTCGTGTCCTTCACACAATGTGTTGCCACTTGCGGGCGCACGCCTTTGCTCGCTCAGTGACAGTGACGAGGTCTTCTGCGGTGCAGGCCTCATCCAGTAGTCGACAGCAGAGGAGGTGGGCCATCATCTGCAGTTCCCCACAGTTGCAGTCCAAAGACTGGGTGTCATCAATGTATCCCCACCTCCTCATCGTACTTTTAACACGGCCAACGCCAGTGCATAGGCGGTTCAGAGAACGCCAACAGAGCCATGCTTGGTCAGACCCCGCTGGAAGGGATTCAGCCACCTCTAATCCCATTTTATTGGGGGCTGGTATATCAGCTATTTTGCTGTTCCACATCTGTATTCTAGTGATACTAGGAGACGAGTCGAGCGGTGTCACTGTGTGCATGAAGCTCTTCCGCGACTTCAGTCAGCTAGCAGCTGGCATATGGTTGAACAGTTGGTGTCTGGTATCTGTCGTTAGTCGTGATCGTTCCATGCGGCTGGCAACAGTTCTCCTGATTTGAGGGGGAGCTATGCCGGCCAGCAAGTGTACACTGTCGACGTTCGCTGGTTTGAGGCAGCCTGAGATAATTTCGCAGCAGTCATGTAGAGCAGGGTTCAACTTGCTTGCGTGTGTGGACCTTTCCCATACCGGACAGGCATACTCGGCAGCTGAGTAGCAGAGAGCGAGACAACTAGATCTTAAAGTTGATGCTCTGCACCCCCACTTCGAGTTCGCAAGTTTGCGGATGATGTTGTTTCTTGCGTTTACTTTCATCTTGGTTTTTTGTATGTGTGTCTTAAAGGAGAGAGTTCTATCGAGATGAACGCCGAGGTACACTGGTGTTGATGTGTTGTTGAGACGGGTCCCATTCCAAACAACGTTTAATTCTCGCTTAGCGTCTCTGTTCCTCAGGTGGAAAGCACACACCTGCGTCTTAGATGGGTTTGCGCGCAGTTGGTTGAGGTCGTAGTATGTGGACAAGATACTAAGTGCAGACATCAGATTTACTTCGATGTTACTGAAATCTTTTTCTTGCGATGCAATGCATAAGTCGTCCGCATATATGAAACTCTGTGTATCAGTGTGCACGGGCTGGTCGTTGGTGTAGATGTTGAATAACATCGGTGCCAGTACACTTCCCTGTGGTAGTCCGTTTTTCTGTCGTCGCCAACGGCTCTTTTTACCATTCAGCACCACGAAGAAACGTCGGCTTTCGAGCATTGTGCGTATCAGGTCGGTCAGATGGAGATTGCCAGTCATCTCCAGCACTTTGCTGAGGAGGCGTCGGTGGTTGACCGTGTCGTACGCAGCAGACAGGTCTACAAAGACAGCACCGGTGATCAGGCATTTCTCGTAACCATCTTCTATATGCTCTGTCAAGTTGAGTAGCTGGCTCGTACACAATTTTCCAGGGCGGAAACCGGCTTGTTCCGGGATGAGTTTCTCATCAACATGTGCCGCTAGTCTATTCAGTATGAGCCGCTCAAACAGCTTGTATGTGTGAGGCAAAGTTCATCATGTTAAAATGCAAACAATGATTTATCTATAAAACATATCTCAAAGATATTATTTCACTGCAATGACCTAATTACAAGTGCGACCCTTGGTCCGACCCCGCATGACCCTGTCCACCCACTCACTGGCTAGCAACAGCATTGTTACTACTAGCTACACTAGCAGTTGCTTTCTGAACGTTTCACGAGTGGTTCATTGTCCTCATCTGAGCTGCTTGACTCCACATCTTCCAATGGACGTGGACACACTATGTCCTTTGTCTCGTCAGTGCAGAACTCACGGATGTCTTTACATAAATAAGCCAGACGTTTCTTGTCCAAGCCAGCAGGTGTTACAACTGTTGGCATTATGTGGAACAGCTCAATGCAGGATGCTGTGTTCATCTCACTGTATTCCTTTGTGAGCAGTTTCCCCGAGTCTGCAGCACTAATGTGAAAGTGGTGATTTTTCTTCAAAACAACCACTTTCTTGTATGATGATGGAGTGGGGAATGCCTTCCGTTGGGACAATCACTTCCCTGTCTTCATCTCCAACCAACTGTGGCACGTTCAGGGCTTTTTCGGAAAACATCAGCAACATCCTGCATGCAGGACACCTTCGTTTGTTGGTAGATTCGCTTGATCAAGTCAAAACACCGGTCCAGGGAAAACTTTGTGTGGCCGGCAGATAGGAATGAGATAACGGATGTGGCGCTGAGACCCTCCTCATGCCAGCATGAAATTGTTTTTGTTCTGTCCCCCACAGTTGTCAGAACTCGAGTGGAGGTGATGCTCGCCAGCACTGTAGGAAGCGATGCAGGTAACTAATAGCAACATTAGCACTTTGCCGCACGACACATACTCATCGACCAGGTAATTGACTTGTTTTGAAACTCCATCAGCATGTGTTCCAAAGATCTGGCATTTTCGAGGAGTTTTAAAGTATATGGGTCCTGGCTGTAGTGGATCCAACAGGAAATGTACTTGTTGTGCAAAGTCAAAACTGTAATGGAATGAGATATTTCTAGAGAGTGGGCGTGTCACATGTAGTTCTTGCAGGTTGTGGGTGTCCGGGACTTGTCGGGACTGTTGGCACAGGTCTTGGTAACGCGTGCGTTCTGCACGTGCATGCTCTAGATGAGTCTCTTGTAACGAAAGCACCGCGATCTTCTCGTTTTCCGGCACATTTACTTGACGGACGATACGTGTGTTGCTCAATTGGCAGGTCCAACACAAGTCTGACATCAGCTTGCAAATTATCACGTATGGCAGTAGTTGATTCCATAACTTGCGGAATGTAGAGTAGAGCGTAGAATGTAGAGCCTTTGTCTCGCAACTAGAATGTAGAGCCTTTGTCTCGCAACTAGAATGTAGAGCCTTTGTCTCGCAACTGGGAGCACCTTAACATCATCTCACTTGAAACCAGGAATGCATCCTGGAAGGGTGAGGCTCTGCTGCTAGGCGAAGTTGATGATAAACCAAGAGACACGTTTGATTTTGGCAAAGCTCAATGCAGTTTTCTATCGGCCACCTGACTTCTTGTTACGTAGGTAGATGCCATTCTCCATGTACCATTTCTTGGTCAACTTGTCCTTTGATTTGTCCATCAAGAAGAGAACGGTGTCGCGACATATACGTCGATGCTCGAAATGGAAGTAGTGGATCCTTGTCACCTTTCGATTAACCTTTAACTTCTTGACACTCAGTGCTTCATATGACACATTGATGCTGACACTGATGACCCCTAGCAGCAACAAGACACTCAATGCTTCATCTGACACATTGATGCTGACACTGATGACCCCTAGCAGCAACAAGACACTCAGTGCTTCATCTGACACATTGATGCTGACACTGATGACCCCTAGCAGCAACAAGACACTCAGTGCTTCATCTGACACATTGATGCTGACACTCATGACCCCTAGCAGCAACAAGACACTCAATGCTTCATCTGACACATTGATGCTGACACTCATGACCCCTAGCAGCAACAAGACTTTTTCATATGCAGTCAGCTCTTGTATGTTCAGTCTGAAAAGTAAACAGTGTTTAATTAAGTTATAATGTAAACATAATTTGCTGTATAATAATAATAATAGAGCTTATAATTACAAGACTATAAGAACAGTGGTTCCACATGGACTCTATGATCATTATTACAATATTGAATATGGATAAGTATAATTATTAATAGTTCATTATTTATAATTACATGCAGTATACTAACTAGTAGCACAACATTAAACGTTTATATATAGCCTATACATTATTATTGCAGGCCTGCAGTCATTATATAACTTTATGTGCCAAAGTATAATTATCTACTAAGCAATATGTATGCATGTGTATATGCGTCTATTTATGTATGTATGCATGCATGTATGTGTATATGTATATATGTATATATGCATAGGCTTTATATTTATTCATCATAGCATACCTGATAGACTCTTGTTTTTCGTCGCTGAACTGGGAAATACAAGGCTGGCCATTGTATAGCTTGCAGACACGGTGACATTTCTTCTGAGGCATGTTGACACATTCAAACATGTTCGTGGCTCTATCCATCGCATATTCTTCTTCACTATGTGCGTCATCTGTGGCGGTCTCCTCTATTTCATCATTGTCTACATCAACGTCTTCAGCAGTACTAGTAGAAGCCACCGGACTAGCACAGTCAACACTTGTTGTTGATATCGGGTTCAGCTTCGCTGTCAGTGCCGCTGTCACTAACTTCACTGTTGCTTTCAAGTTCCGAAGTCGGCGAACAGAAGTAATCTTCGATCACTTACCGCACCGCTGAACTGTCACGTATACAACATTTCGAAGCTTCTTTCAGTAGTTGTGTTATCTGTGCAGCTTGATCCATAATTGCGAAATGATCTATTGATATATGCTCAAAATCTTGCTTAAATTCAATGTGCGATGCTAGCCCATAGAATGATGTTTACATGACAACCTGGCCTGAACTCAGAGATTGCGGGTCAGATCAGATGTCGCGGTGACATCACTTTCAGCGAATTGCGGTCTAGCAGGAGGTCACGTGACGCGCGTAACTAGGCACTTGCAAGTTTGTTTACTTGAATAAGTTGCCCATGATTGGCTTACAATAATAGCATGGCTAACGGGGACGACAAAATTAGGACATTTCCAGCTTTCCAATTAAAGTGCAAAAAATGAGTGATAGGGTGTCGAATAAAACGACATTATGCCATGTTATAATGTGTTTTGGAGCTGCACACTGCGAAATACAAGATTAGATATCAAACAATACATTTCCACTGAAATCCCAAAATCGACAAAGTTACCCCCAACTGCATGTTTTGGCTGCTAGCACGAAACCGATCTGTGCAACTTCCGCCTGGTTTTGGGAGAGCGGGTCACATATTGTCAAATTTTCTTGGTACTTGAAAGAGAACACTGCTAGAGGTCGTATGAAATGATGGAGGTTACTAAGTGGCCTGGTGCACCAATGAAGAGGACAAGTAAGCACATGAATAGATAAGATGCAGTTAATGGTGTATTTGACATAAATTAGGGAGACCTCAAATTGACGACACAATCACTCACGGCAAACAAGGGTCCGATGTCCACATCAAATCCCATGTCTGCGAACCCAGTGGCGATGACCTTTCCCCCACGGTCGTGGCCGTCTTGCCCCACTTTAGCAATGAGGATACGGGGGCGTCGCCCCTCCTGCTGCATGAACTCCTGCACAGCGATGAGGGTAATAGTAGTACATTTCTCTAGCGCCGTAAATCTGGCCATTTAGTGGAGCTTAAAATTCGTAGGTGCTAAAATTAATTATGTAAATGATAATAAACTACTTAAAACATGACGCATATCTGAACATAAGAATATATAAATATGAATTAATTAACAAAATAAATAATAACTTCGTTAAAATATGATGCAAATGTATGAATTTAAGTGTCTATTATTCACTGTATGCCACACAAAAAAATGGGGTCTTTAAGAGTCGCTATGAAGAAACACATGGTGCAGCAAACGTTGATACACATTTGGCTAGTACTAATACAAGAGGCTTGTCCATCACTGTGGAGTGACTGAGGGAAACTGTGGGCATGTCAACCATTGTAAATGTCATCTAACCAAACACAATAATAAATATTATTTTTTATAGTAACAACTTTGTTTGTACGGTAAGCATACATTGGCCGATGAATGAGTCTGTATGACTAACAACAACTGTTTCCATTCCATGGTTGTGACTGGGTCAGCGCACATTCCATGGTTGTGTGACTGGGTCAGCGCACATTCCATGGTTGTGACTGGGTCAGCACACATTCCATGGTTGTGACTGGGTCAGTACACATTCCATGGTTGTGACTGGGTCAGCACACATTCCATGGTTGTGACTGGGTCAGCACACATTCCATGGTTGTGACTGGGTCAGCACACATTCCATGGTTGTGACTGGGTCAGCACACATTCCATGGTTGTGACTGGGTCAGCACACATTCCATGGTTGTGCAACTGGGTCAGCACACATTCCATGGTTGTGCGACTGGGTCAGCACACATTCCATGGTTGTGCGACTGGGTCAGCACACATTCCATGGTTGTGCAACTGGGTCAGCACACATTCCATGGTTGTGCGACTGGGTCAGCACACACTCCATGGCTCTGTGAATGTCAGCATGCATTGCGCAACAAAAGTTACCACAACTGTTGTGCACGCTGCCGCAATCTTAGTGTTGCTGTATGGAACTGCAAGCGTGTGTCCCTAGTGTTTTGGATTGGCATGAATCCAACATACACCAAGTGGTATTTTCTGCCTGTTGATGAGTTGTGGACCACCGTCCAATATGGCTGCCTTCAGGCCAAAACCAAGGCAATACGAATATGAACAATTAAAGACGTATAGTCAATTTAATTAGTTAACTTTGAAATGTGAGGTTAATTTCATTCAACAGTGAATAAGTACACATTATTATTACACTAATTAACCTTTCCATAGTAATTGCACTTTATGGTGACATGTCAATATAACAAAATGATATGTCACTATAACTACGAGACATGTCACTTACATCAATCTTGGCCATCACTTGGTCAATCTCTTCATTACTGCCGTATTCTGACTTGTACGCTCCACTGACCATGCGGTCAGTTGCTACATGGCGGCCATACACCTGTGGTCAACAAAAAGGTCGGAGGTTACAGCATAATTGATGCAGCATGATTTTTGGGAGGTAAACAGCACAAAATCATAAAATCAAATGACAAACTAATAGCGGTCAAAGCACAGATACTTTTCTGGAGAAACCTGCGTCTGTCTTCTTGAGTATTTGACAGAACAGTTTCATCAGCTTGTAACTACTGCATGACAGACTGTGAAGAACTATAGTTGGCCATTTAATTATGAAATATGTGCTAAAAACTATAATGTAGATTGTGCATGCGCATGCAAAATAAAAAATGCCTTCTCCCTACCTTCTCTAAGGCATCACTGATTTCTCCCAGAGTGCATCTGGCACGGGATGCAGCGATCGCCAGCTCGAGTAGGTTTCCTTCCTTCGTATCTGCGCAGGCTGTCAGTGCTTCGAGACACGCGTGAGCCTGCGGCACAACACTCATGTCTGTGTATAAAAAGTAATAATACAAAAACTTTTCTTGGAAAGCAGAGCTAAGAAACTTCAGGGATGGATTTTTGTCGGATGTTCTCAATGACTGGAATAACGATGTTCTAGAAGTTAGCGATGGTGTCGAACTTGATACTAACTAGCTATTTTTGGATTACTGGTTACCACAATGACAATAACTAAAACTGTCTGGCTTGTTTTACTTGTTTTACTACTTTCAGAATATACATATGGTGTTCCTATTCGTAAAATGCACTGTTCTTGTAAAAATCTTGATTTGAATTGATGTAGTCGATTTTATGACAAAGTCACTGGGAATGCAGTATTTGGTTGTCACAGCATGAGGGCCACAGTATTTGGTTGTCACAGCATGAGGGCCACAGTATTTGGTTGTCACAGCATGAGGGCCACAGTATTTGGTTGTCACAGCATGAGGGCCACAGTATTTGGTTGTCACAGCATGAGGGCCACAGTATTTGGTTGTCACAGCATGAGGGCCACAGTATTTGGTTGTCACAGCATGAGGGTCACAGTATTTGGTTGTCACAGCATGAGGGCCACAGTATTTGGTTGTCACAGCATGAGGGCCACAGTATTTGGTTGTCACAGCATGAGGGCCACAGTATTTGGTTGTCACAGCATGAGGGCCACAGTATTTGGTTGTCACAGCATGAGGGCCACAGTATTTGGTTGTCACAGCATGAGGTCCACAGTATTTGTTTGTCACAGCATGAGGGCCACAGTATTTGGTTGTCACAGCATGAGGTCCACAGTATTTGGTTGTCACAGCATGAGGGCCACAGTATTTGGTTGTCACAGCATGAGGGCCACAGTATTTGGTTGTCACAGCATGAGGGCCACAGTATTTGGTTGTCACAGCATGAGGGCCACAGTATTTGGTTGTCACATCATGAGGTCCATAGTATTTGGTTGTCACAGCATGAGGGCCACAGTATTTGGTTGTCACAGCATGAGGGCCACAGTATTTGGTTGTCACAGCATGAGGGCCACAGTATTTGGTTGTCACAGCATGAGGGCCACAGTATTTGGTTGTCACAGCATGAGGGCCACAGTATTTGGTTGTCACAGCATGAGGGCCACAGTATTTGGTTGTCACAGCATGAGGGCCACAGTATTTGGTTGTCACAGCATGAGGGCCACAGTATTGAAATGGTTGAAGGCATCAACACATGGATGAATATGCTACAGAACTATGCATGAAAAGCATGGGTGACAAGATAAGTCTTCAGATGACAGTAACATTGTTTAGCTGTTTCCTACTGACCCGACACTAAGAGGGAGTGAATTCCGAAGAGTTGGTGCAGCAACTGAGAAAGCATTAAATCCAAACATTTGTTTAAACTCTGAGAACAAAAGGTAAATCATGACTAAATGACTGAAGTATGGCAAACTTATCGAAACACACTTAGGAATAATCTGTTCTACCAACTAAAGTTCTGATAATTTGTATTGTAAAATAATTTTATAGCATAAACTATATAATTATATTCTAACACGCTGACCACCTCACACTGGCCGCCTCACACTGGCCACCTCACAGTGACCACCTCACACTGACCACCTCACACTGGCCACCTCACACTGGCCACCTCATATTGACCACCAAAACTGTGTTTTAGTGAACCAAATTTAAAAAATATACTTTGACTGTTATCTGTTTAATTTGAATTTCGGTCCTAATTTCACGTTTAAATTGCAAGCGAGGGAATTTGTGAATTATTTTCATACTGTTCTCAATTATAGAAGTCCAGTGATTAATTATTGGATTAATCAACTGTTTATGCAACACGTGTACATTTTTATATATAGTTTTACTTATATACTCTTAATGCATGACGTGTGTATATTGTTATATATATTTATATATGGACTTTTGTCTGAAATAAACGTGTATATATAATATATATATATACATATAAAGTTAGAGTGAGGCAGAGGGGGGTTTACCCCACCTGGTGGGCATTGCGGTCATTCTTCATCTTCTGTATTCGCTCCATCTGCTGTTTCCTCACAGCCGTGTTGTCAATGGCAAGAACATCGATTTTCGTCTCCGATTCCAACTTATACTTGTTCACACCAACAATCGTCTCTGAATAATAAGAAGAAAACTTCTTTTGTACCGAAATCCATGGAAACCAAACTCAGAGGCGCAACAAAATAAACGGGTTAATCAATCTCGAAATCGGTTAGGAATAATAAAGTTGTCAACAGATGAATGGATACGCTGGGAAGCTCAGGAGAATACGTTAAAAGAGGAGTCTTCAAATGATGGCGAAATTATGTAATGTTTTCTACTGATCTAACACCAAGAGAGAATTCCAAAGAGTCGATTGACATTCCAATATTTCACACAAAACCTATGCGGCTACCCTACACCAACACTAACACCACAACTCTTAATCAACTTACTCACTACTTGTAACAAAATAGTGGTGATTCTGAATCTGAATGAATGAAAATTTGTCTGTGCTCAATCAGTCTGGCTTCTGTGTGAACAAGTCAAACATCTGTTACCTCGCAACTAGGAAGAAGCCAACATTACAAATTGAAACAAGGGCAAGTGTCCCTGAACATTCTCTTTAGCCAGGGTTGGTGTCAGTACTACAGTACCCTTGGAAGATCAACCTGTTGATATGTAGGTTTGTCGGTTTATCCCATGCCAAGTGCGGATGTACTCTGAGTAATTTCTACTTTGTCCCACTTGCTGTCTTGGTTGACATGTTTCTGGGAACCATGCCGCACATGCCCTACTTCAAAGAGCATTTAAAGGAAATGCTTATCATTACCTGTCCGACCAGCGATGATGGGTCCACGACAAGTTAAAGTTAAGTTCCTGTAAGCTGGCCTTATAAATTTGAGCTCGCAAACCCATTGGTTAACACAGCAACTGAAAAATCATTTCAACAGGTCTGTCAGCCAGGGTACTGATGTACTTAGCTGATGTACTCAGCTGATGTACTCAGCTGATGTACTTAGCTGATGTACTCAGCTGATGTACTCAGCTGATGTACTCAGCTGATGTACTCAGCTGCCCCCTTCTGAATAATCTCATGTGTGTGCTGCCATCTAGTGTTCACAAGAAATAACATAACCATATGCTGTGGATTAAATGTAACACAAACTGAAAGTGAAAAAAGTTGAATATAAAATTATAAACTTCAATGAGTTTCTTCTAAGTTGAATATAATATAACGTAAAATAGCAGTGTTTGTTCAAAACAAACACTGTTGTGACTGCCAATGACAATAAAGTAGCCATTCAACATAAATATAGTGAAGATTTGCAATGTAAATGAAGCACACATTTTCAATGAAAATTATAAATAATTATCAATGTAAACAACATACACATCCAATGTAAACAAAGTGCAGATTGCCAGTGTAAATAAAGTGCATACTTCCAATGTAAACACACTAAACACATCCTATGTAAATAAACTACACGTAGCCAATGTAAATGGACAATATGCATCCAAAGAAGGGAAACAACACCATAATTATGGCAGCTTAAAGAAAATGTAGCATCACAATGCAGGGAAGATGTCTGACCGTGCACGCATGAATACATTCCAACAAATTCACAGACATCTCATAAGGGTGTGCTACAATAAGATGAATAATGGTTGGACTCTCGATAAGGCTTCCTTGTCCAATTGCCATATGGTGTTACGTCTGGGTGGCAATCTTGTTAAAGCGAAACAAAAGTCATAGTTTTCGGCCTATACACCTATAAGAGTTACTAAAACATAACAATTTGTAACTATAATTAAGAATATCACACCAGTGGTTTACTAGGACAATCTTATTGAACACACATCTTAACTTCAAGGGACGCACTATACTGTTACATAACCCTACGTCACAGGTGTGGTATTCTGGCAATATTCACTCGCCAGATAAAAATATATTTGTATACACCTATTCCTATTCTTGCCAATCGGATATCGCCATGCTATTTGCATCCAAACTCAACTTATGTAACATATTTTTGTTTTTGTTTAATAAACTAGTCCTTTTTCTGGCAAAATAGCATGTTTGTTTGAGATTTTGCACTGGTTCTGTGTATGCCGGTCTCCCTTAATACATCACCACTTTAGTCTAGGTTACTTATTGGTCGCGTTGATGAACATGTAAGCCTTCGATCAGTCAGGGAAATGATTGTAATCTCCAACTTTTAGAACACATTCTGAGTAAAACACTGGCGCGATATTCTTGATTTTAGTTGCATGTGGTTAGTTTTTATTACCTCATTCAGCTGCATAGCCCCAAAACCATGAATCGTTTCACTTTTAAAAAGAATGGGTAAAAACTTGGACCCACAGAAAGAGGGACACACAAAGGAACCAACGAACCATGCAAAACATGAGTACGAGTAAAACAGCAGGGAAATTAATCGAAATTAAATAAACAAAATGGATGACTGGGTAAAAAATGATGCAGTACTTGCTTCCAGACTTCAACACCTACAGAGAGAGGCCGTCCTTTGGCCACCGAGTTCTGCCAAGACGAGTAACACGGCAGTGAGAACACAATAATAATAACCAAAATTCCGTTGTGTCTAAATCCTCCTGAACCAGAGCTCAGATGCACAACAAATCAAAATCGTTACGAGTAATATCATGAACAGGGACATACAAGTCATCGTCAGAGTGAGAGATCACCGTGGATTTAAGGTGTACATACAATTTCCAAAAAATAGTCCTGAATTTTTATGCAAAAGGTAATGATATTGAAGTGATGGGGAGTTGTTTCCTGATTTTGGGCACAGCTACAGTGACTCTGAGCTGCCTGGAGATATTCAAAACATGCAGAAGAGAAGCCAAATAGGGCGGCTGATGTACTAAAAGAGCGCGATATATAAGAATGAACAGAATTTGATTTGACAGGTAACCGGAAGCCAGCGTAGCTGTTTAAGTAGGGGTACTAGTGTTGGTGCACAAAAGTAGCACTATTAAAATTTAACATGTACAACTATTTCAGGCGTGAAACACACTCACCCGTGCCATTGTCGATGCGTGCCTGCCTGCGAGCTGCGCATTCTTCTATACGTAACTTTGGCATTCCGTCTGCAACCGCCTTCGCCATGCCTCCGATAGCTTCCACCTGCGATACAAAACATTATTACACACGCAGGTAATACACTCTACTCCAATACAGGATGGAGTTACGATTTCATAATAATACACGCCTGCGATTACGACGAAACTATTCGTTTACGTTATGACCGAACACAAAATGGCACATGCAATAACAAAACTATTTACGTCTTAATGTACAACGTGGCAGACAAACATTTGAAATAACTTTTTTATTTCATTACTTTGCAATCTGCACTGCCTCTAATCACTCTCGACAGCTGGAGGAGGAGCTCAAATCATCAGACTTAGCTTATGGCCATGTCTAATTATTTGTCCCAGATGATTACCGAGTAATGCCCATTTGTTATAAGTGCACACTTGATGAGTATAAGAATATTTCCCAACCTCCAGTTTTAATAACGTAAAGAGCTTGTAAGGAAAATACATTGTAAAACAAAACTTGTTAAATTTTACGAGCATTTTCAAAATGCATTTCACTAAAGTGCTCATAAATTCATCAAAAGCAGACACATATCCATCAGAAGCACAGGGAACAGGTTGAAAAGTTGTTGAAAATAATGTTCTATCAACCACTTTTTGACCTCTCCTTGACCTTTCTGCTGACTGGATGAAGAGCCGAAACGTAATATCATAAAAGGTGCTGTCATATCTGTGATATGCCAGAGGACGTTATTTCTGTGACATCCCAAGAAAATTGTGTACAAGTTTTGACAGTCAGAGTCTGTGAAGTGTAAAACATCCTTTTTGCATTTAGCTTTTTATCTTAATATTTATTATACAACACATGGTCCTTTCAAACATGCACTATTAAGCAATGATATAAAAATGTCTAGAAACTCACATCTACATCTCACTCACTTGCAATGCGCTTTGAGGAACTTATTGGCTACTACCAAATTCCAATGCAATAGCTATATGGCACTCAATACAACTAATACAATAGCTACATGGCACTCAATACAACTAATGCAATAGCTACACGGCACTCAATACAACTAATACAATAGCTACATGGCACTCAATACAACTAATCAATAGCTACATTGCACTCAATACAACTAATCAATAGCTACATGGCACTCGATACAACTAATGCAACCGCTACATGGCACACACAACTAATACAAAGTGCTTTGCATCAAACTAGAATGAAACGAAAGTCGATTTCATTGGGGAAAACATTCCAAGTAGCACTCACCTCGTTGACGACCTGAAGCGCCTTCTCAAAAATCTCATTTGTGAGACTTTCCATCATGAAGGAGCCCGCCCAGGGATCAGCGACCTGGGAACAGAGATAACGAATTAGTTAATTTTAGTTCTTCCATTCACAGATGACGGTTCATAGCAGAACAGAACCATTAAGAATGATTTCAATCATCCTTGAATGTATAGAAATTTTGGTTGTAAACTTGGCCATTATTTACATAAACGAACATTTCAGCCATGTCATGTCACATGACCAGCATCATCCTTGAATGTAGAGAAATTTTGGTTTCTTGGCCTGTTAACTTAGACATTATTTACATAAACGAACATTTCAGCCATGTCATGTCACATGATCAACATCATGTGATACTGGGAAGGACTGGTGGAAGCTCTAGGCAGACATCTCAGTTTGGTTGCAATTTAGCGAAACCAGTGGGCTCACAAAGGCCGCAAGACATGGCCAAAATATTCTGTGCACCAACCAAGTTTCTTGTCGAAACAAATAATGTCTAAATATTTTAATCATATTCTCTCTTCTTCACAACAATATAATCCGCAAGCACATTCGTTACATTTGCTGTTCCTTATGTTTCTGGCTCCAACAATCCAAATACCTGTATGCCTGTGTATGGCTATAAAGTAAGCAAATTGTATATTTACAACCATAGCCAGAGTACTTGAACATAATATTATGCTTGTGTTTCGGGGTTCTCATATCTTACTGCATTCATCATCGCACAACTGGTTGAATTTTGAAACAAATATGGAATATTAAAGTATACTGGATATTGTGTATACTGTGACAATTTTGGTGTGTTTGTGTGTGCATGCATGCGTGTGCACGTGCATATACATGCAAATGACTGCATGTGTTCACATTCCTATTAAACTGATAACTACATAACCACTAGCAATTTTAAAGAATAACTGCAATAATTATTACAACCGTTACTCAACAAGTGCTAAGACATGCCCACCTTTGGTATACCAGACTCCTCTTGTAAAATAATCTGTGTGTTACGTGCGATGCGAGCACTGAACGGAGTAGGCAGACCAAGGGCTTCATCAAACGAGTTGGTGTGGAGAGACTGCGTTCCCCCAAATACGGCCGCCATTGCCTCAATGCTGGTCCTGATTATGTTGTTGTACGGATCCTACAACGGACCACAGATCACACGAATACAAATATTTCTATTTCACGTAAACACCCACATACAAACAAATATACAGTAAAACTATAAAGACATGTTAGAAAATAAATAAGTTATAATAAATGCATTAAACATACAAGTACATTAAAAATATAAATTTATAAAAATATAAATACTATTTTTTTTAATAGTTAAAAATAATAAATAATTACATAAATGGGATAATAATAATCACGACGAAGTCTTACACAGTAACAGTATCCACCTAGATAAAGTACTCATGGTGCTTTGCTCCAGCGTCAGAGCTAGTTTTGGCAGTAGCTAATGCAGCACTCATGCTACACTCAACTGGTGCAGTGCGTGTTAGTTTGTGAGTCTACAACACACTACATATATTATGTTCATAAGGCAGAGGCAAGTTGTCCCATTGTTTGGGATCTTTATTCCTGGCAGACATCAGGTAGAAGGGACTATTGGCTTTCAGTGTCTCATAAAATAATGTTTATTAATTTATATAAACAATGATATCTGTACAATGATATTCTTTGGTGCGGTAAATTTTTTTTTAATATTACATAAAACAATTTGGATGATATGATAAACAATATATTTCATCTGAAAAGACACAAAGTGTGTGACTAAAATTGCCTTAGTTTTGAAACAGCAGTGTGTGGTCTCAAACACTGGTCCTCACAAATCGAGAGTCCTGTGCTCTAACCGCCGCGCCGTTGTGGCTCCTTTATACATCTGCCCAAGGAAGAATCAAAGCCACTGATTATGAATGAAACAAAACTTCAAAATGGCACCGAACCACCTAGTTTTTGAGTCGAATGTGGTTATTGAGAAAAATCCGATTGTTTGATTTTATCGGAGATGTGACATGCTAAAAATGTTTTGCGGTGACAGTCAGCGACCTAATGATTGAACAGTAACAGAACAAAACAGGAGCCAATATCATACAGATAAAATAAGAAAGTCACCTTGACAACAAATGGCCTGGTGAAAGCAATATTAGTGACACGCATGTGTTAAGTGACCGTATTTTTGCATTGCAGTGTTAATGACAAACATGTTCTGTCAGTAACCAGCCAGAGTGACATCTCAACATTAGCGACATACCTGTTCTGTGAGTGACCAGCCAGAAGTTTGCGAGTGACATCTCAACATTAGTGACTTGGGGCTTTTTGGCTGAAACTTCTCCTTGATAAGTGTTGCCCACAATCTTCGGGCTGCCCGCAACTTGGCAATCTCCTGCAAACAACACCAGAGGATGCCACTTGCTCTCATGAATTGGCTTAGTGTTCTTTTGACATAACATTTTTTTTTACATATATTTTATGCTCATAAAGCAAAGAGACATTGGTCAGATCAGACATAGGACCAAAGTCCTTGGCCCCAGGTCTAGGTCAGATTGTCTGCAGCTTTTATACATCAGAAGATGTGTCTGTACTTTGAAGGTCATGAACCTGAGATGACATCAGAAGACTTGGTATTTAGTTGAAATTTTAACTTTTAATGGCAAGGATATTTGCAGCAGGATAAAAAACAGTTAGATAGGGATTCCCAAACTGGGAGTCAGTGACCTTAGGGGTTCCCAAACTGGGAGTCAGGGACCTTAGGGGTTCCCAAACTGGGAGTCAGTGACCTTAAGGGTTCCCAAACTGAGAGTCAGAGACCATAGGAATTTTCAAACTGGGACCTTAGAGGCTGCCATGTATTTCAAGGGATCCTCAGCAAACACGAAAATTATTTTAGAATGGCACATTACGGCCTTGAGCAGAAAAAGTTCTGGAACCTCCAGCTCAACACTGCTGCACAGACTCACACATAGACAAGTCTGTGCTTGCACTCACCAGGTAGAAGTGCTTGCACTCACCAGGTAGAAGTGCTTGCACTCACCAGGTAGAAGTGCTTGCACTCACCAGGTAGAAGTGCTTGCACTCACCAGGTAGAAGTGCTTGCACTCACCAGGTAGAAGTGCTTGCACTCACCAGGTAGAAGTGCTTGCACTCACCAGGTAGAAGTGCTTGCACTCACCAGGTAGAAGTGCTTGCACTCACCAGGTAGAAGTGCTTGCACTCACCTGGTAGAAGTGCTTGCATTCACCAGGTAGAAGTGCTTGCACTCACCAGGTAGAAGTGCTTACACTCACCAGGTAGAAGTGCTTGCACTCACCAGGTAGAAGTGCTTGCACTCACCAGGTAGAAGTTCATTCCAATGCCCCAGAAGAACGACAGCCGTGGAGCGAACTCATCAATCTTTAGTCCCGCTTCCAGACCTGGTGACAAAGACAGACAGACAGTGACAGAACGACAGACAAACGATGTATAGACAGATATAATGATAAAAGGACTTTTACTAACATAATCTAATTGCACGAATCTTGGAGAACACGTGTGCTTATAAGTGGATACTTTTAAGTTTTTATTCTCCGACTGGTTATACATTTATACCATGTGTGATATTTTATTTCCCCTGGTACAGACATACAACAGGTAGAGAGGCCGATGGTTATCAGCATCTCATCCGAAAGACACGTTTTTCATGGAAAAGGCATGTACCAAGTAGGTATATTTTGTAGCCTCACAATTAACGACACCCGATTCCAGCAAAACCTAGAGTTCAGTCGAAATTCTGATGACATACAGCTATTCCCACTTTCACAAGTCAGATTTCATTTGATGTATATTTTGTAGACTGATACCACTCGCTCAGTATCGGAATAACACAGGACAAATAACCAGTAAAATTTTTTTTATGTGGATTCATAAGGACTTAAAAAGAAATTCAAATCAAAAATACAGATACAACATTGAGTGATACCACAACACTGCACAAGAGCTGTCAACTGAAGATTACTCACCTGTGTTGCAGTACTGGATTCCGTCTGCGATTGTGAAAGCCAACTCGAGGATGGCATCAGCACCAGCCTCTTGCATGTGATAGCCAGATATTGAGATGGAGTTGAACTTTGGCATGTGCTGAAAACAAGCAAGCTCAGTTAGTTTAGCACAGCACATGGCATACATGGTCATTCCATCTACTGGAGCCAGATTACTATTTTACTTCAAGCAACATCAATTAGTTCAAAAGTCCTTCAATTTTATTATTCCACTCGTCTCATTTCAGAATCATTTCACAATTTTTTTTTACCTATCTAGTAATGACTACGACATGCCAGCTTGTTTGTACAAAAGTGTTATTTAGTTTTGATGAAATTATCGGACAAACTACTGAATTATTTTTTACAGAGTTGAGTCAAAATTCTATATGCACACTACAGATTAAAATATCAACAAATCCCTTTTGTGACGGGTACAATTAATTTAAAATTGGGTTAAATTAATTTTAAATTAAACGAATTTCAAGGAGAACTTTAATACAGCACGTGTACTTGACAGACGGGTTCTCATAAAAAAATCATACTCTGCCTCATTTCCTCACATATACCTCAAATTGATAAGGTGGCTGGGAAAAAGTTATATATATTTACTGAGAAATCACGGTTCAAGGATAAATGACACTCAATCCTAAACACTAAACTAAGAGGCACAACAAACCAGAATCGTTAAGTTTGATATCATGAACAGTGATACACAAAAGTCATCATCAGTATACCATAAAGACGCAACCATCAGCAGATACTTACATGCGACAAGTACGAGAATATGTCTGCAATGATCTGGATAGACGGCGCTGGAGGGTAGATGTACGTGTTTCGCACCATGAACTCTTTCAGAATGTCGTTCTGGATGGTTCCCGCAATCTGCTCTTGTTTTGCCCCCTTCAACGTTCAAAATCAGCTGACCCCCTCAGCCACCAAAAAGATTTCAACTGCACCCATTTCTCCTCTCCATCACGATTAAATACTGTCTGACATGCAATGTTTAATTATATGCATTTTGATGCATTTGTTAGGTGCGTTACTGATACAAAATATAGTATAATCATACTACATAAACTTTGTTTTACACAAATGCTTTTTTAGTACAACTATAAAGCAGTAATAATATCCAGACAAATTGTAATCATTACATGGAATTTATATACACTGCTTTCTGACTTTATGTATATTTTAACAATCGTGCAGCAAATTCTAACAATGATACACCAGAAATACCAACATAACGATGATACACCATAACCACTTGCAAATTAATTTCATGGCATGCACCATTGTGTTATACAACATTACGTCATTAATGCATGCAGTCTGACAATATTTTTCACCATATGAAAATTTATTTGTAATATCCTACTCCTATATTTGCTAATAGGATATGGCCAAACGTAACACATTTTGGCCTTTGTTTTCTAAACTTATGCCATTCTGACTTAGCAGCTCGCTGGATTGAGAGTTTGCATTGCTTTTGATAACTATTTGATTTCGGTCGAATGCACTTGATGTGTTTCACCGGAGTCAATTTCTTAGAATTGCTCTTATTGGTCATCCAATTAACATGTCAGCTCCCAGGATAATTATGACCTGACCAGAACCTCCCACTTTTAGAACCTGTTCTGAGAAAACAACAAGCGTGATATTCTTTACTGTAGTTACAAAAGGTTAGTTTTTGTTAAACTCGTTTAGGTGCACTGCCCCAGTACCATGAGCTTTGTTTCACTTTAACTGTGTCGCCACAACACATAGCAGTGTGACTGCACAAAATAGAACTGATCCTACTGCGTGCAACGCGACTTTTTCTTCCCCCACCTGTTCCTCTGCAGCCACAATGTACATGGCAAGGATCGGCAGCACGGCGCCATTCATTGTCATAGAGGTTGAGATCTTCGTCAATGGGATGCCGTCGAAGAGCAGCTGCCAACAAGTGATATGTGTAAGACAACTTCTACAGCAGACAATGGGTCAAAAAACATTGCAAGTCAGGTTGTTGTTAATGATCAGATATGTAGTGTGCGAATAGTTTAATATGTGCACAGTTAGTTTTTGCAGCATTACGGGCTAAACGACAGGTAAAGTAAGGCACAGTCGAAGTTCGCATATATTTTATAATTATAATCACCAAAAGAATTTGTGTTGATCACTAGATCTGGTAACATGGGAAAGTGAATTTAGCCTGAAGCCAACATAATTGCAACACAAACTACTTTACTCCTTTTCTGTTTACTTTTGTTAAAAATTAAATACCAGATTTACACAAGTGAGCAAGCATGTCACAGTTGACACCAGATACGTTTGATTTTTTGCAAAAAGAATTTGTAATGAGATGAACAAAACATTGAATTGAGGAGGATCCTTTAACCCTTTTCAAAATGTTTGTGTTTTTGCTACCTTCATGTCTTCAACTGAATCAATGGCCACACCCGCCATGCCAACATCACCCGTCACTCGAGGGTTATCTGAGTCGTAGCTGTGAAAACAAGAGGCCAAGGGTTAACAGTAGCGTTGCATGACATTACTGGTGTATCGGTATATCACAGCATTTTTTCTACATGATGTGTATCACGATACACCTTTGACATACTGATATATCACCTTTATATTTTTATTTTTGCATTTTGGTGTTTTCCATGTTCAGGTTTGAGTAATTTATTCTCAGAGCTTAATGTCTACCAGACAGGATGTCTTTGTATGCTTAATTAATTACTTAATACAATAATAATCAAACAGTCTTTGTATTTTCTATATTTTACAATTCTGGTTAACTATGTCTAAAATCACCAACCAAAATTACTTATACAGTTAATGTTTAATATAAATTATTATTATGTTATTCTGTGTCAAATCAAATACGATCAAAAAGTTGATGTCTCAGAATTTGCTAAAATTTTAAACAATGAATAAGTAGTTATACCTGAGCATTTGTGCAAAAAAACTAAGGATTTACATACAAGTCGTGTCTGTAACGCCCTATAATGTAAACGGGGTAAGCGCCCCAAAACACACTCATTAATTTATCTGTTTTCCGGTGCTTCTAACTTCAGAAGTTTACAAGCTACATATCTGCAATTTGCTGTATATGTAGACATATTGGAACAGATTATCTGTGCAAAATTCAAGAACGATAGGGCAAAGGACAATTACTATATTGGGTGCACGAAAATAAACTTTTTTTCAG
This sequence comes from Lamellibrachia satsuma, assembly GCA_033239005.1. NCBI lineage: Eukaryota > Metazoa > Annelida > Polychaeta > Sabellida > Siboglinidae > Lamellibrachia > Lamellibrachia satsuma. Next base: position 455,981 of record BSQZ01000102.1, read on the forward strand.
AGAAGGAATTCAGCAGTCTGTACTGCACTGTTGTGTTACCGGGTACAGTACAATGTCCAAATTGCTACCATCTATTGTCAGGGATACTGACAATAACATATTAGTTCAGTAGACATCTAGTTGCTATACTTTCAGAATAATTCAGCCTTAAACTTTAAATTTTACTATAATTTTACGAATTTCAGCACCCAAAATAAAAATGTGGGACAAGTCCTATGACCACAATTTTTTTTTAACTGTGCAATCCTTTATTAGGAAAACAACACATTAAAATTTCAGGATGGAAAATTGGTTGATTTTACACGGAATGACCAATATAAGTCAGGTATGTTAGAATATAATATAACACAACTGATCAAGTCATCTTATATCTTAACCAAAACAACCACAATATATTGCGATATGTATCACAATACAGTCTGCATCGCGATATATTCCGATACAACATGGACATGTGATTATAAAACAACTGGTACAAATGTGTGACAATTTTACTGAATGCAGAAACTGCAGAGTAGGTTTCTAATCTTTCAAAATAAAAGCAGAGAAACAAATTTGGCCATGGTAACGAGAACCTATTTTATTCTGCCCTATTAACAATGGAAAAACTATCAAAAAATTATACCGTCCCAATTTTTTGTGATAATCCAAGTGTACCACTAACCCACACATCCAATTTTTTTATTATTGGACTTTTTTATATTTACAAAGCCCCTCTTGTGGACCATATATGAAGAAATAAAAAACGTGTTTATCTGGAAGCATACATGAAGAAATAAAAACCGGGTTTATCTGGAAGCATATATGAAGAAAAAAAACCGGGTTAATGTTGAACAACAAAAGGAGTAAGCCGACATAAGTCACATGACTAACATAGTTACCCTCTGTGCGTGGCAAGGTCAAAGGCCACACTCAGTCCTTGTACCCCAGCCTTGATGTTTGCTTTGTAGAACCTGTTACTCTCTTCCACTGTACTGAAACCTGCATACTAAAATAACAATAACAACGAGATATGACCATTATCCATTCAGTGACTGTCAAATTACAATGTGTCTATGACCAATATACAACATTTTCTTTTACGTTTGCTTTGTATAAATTTAAATGTAACCCTTGGTACAAAGTTGTTTTATTTTAAAAATGATGTGTGACATAATATATAACAACTTGCAGACGTGGGTAAAGTTTCTAAAATGTAATAATTATATTAATACACACCAACAGTTTTAGTCTTGCTATGTGTCTTACCTGTCGTATTGTCCAGGGCCTCTGCGTATACATGGTGGGATAAGGTCCCCGGGTGAAGGGAAACTTCCCAGGGAGCTCGTCACCATACCCTTTGAGATCATCTAGCGTATACAGAGGCTTCACGTCTATTCCCTAGAAATTAGATAACAATGAAGATACACTAGAATGAGCAATACAATTGCAAGATGCATTTGGCTCCTTTCCACCATAAGAATGGTGAATTTTCTTTAAACTATTTCCCTTCACAAATGCCCACTGATTTTCTACGTTTTCTACCAATGAGGGAAGTAGCACTGGCTTCTCAGTGCTGTAAACATTATTTGTATTCTCTGTAAATAAGTAAAACCATTCTTTTATGGTTAAACTACTTGCATTGCCATTTTGAGATACTGACCGGAACTGATTGGATGTGAGAAGATATGGCGAGTGTTAAGGAAAAACTGACGTGGCACTTATTTCATTTTGGAATGAAAGTATATAAACCAGTGTCTACAATAATGGTTCATAATGTACTGCTATTTGGCCAAAAGTGTATACATGTCTACGGGCACACCTAGCTACCATTAAATGAACCTTTGGATGCAGTATATAATTTTTTTTATTTGCTGTTTATCACATTTTCATCACTTAAAACTGCATCCTGTGTGTAAATAGTTAAGTTAATAAGTAACATCCGCAGTCAATTTAATAAAACGTGCATATTTTCGTTTAAATCATTAAAAAATTGACTGTTGTTAGATCTGGTAAGGCTCAAAATAGTGGATATCCAAAACAGTAGACACTTTACAGGGTCAAGGCAGATCATGGGCGTGACTTCCATCCTCTCGTCGATCACATGACAGTTACGAAATTTCACCAAGGGCAACATTTGTGAGTTTTCAGCATTTCTAGTTTAAAACTACATACAAAAGTTGCACAAACGAGCTAGCATGTCGTAGTGGATACTAGGTACATTTGAATTTTCGCAAAAAAATTAATTTGAAATGAGACTAGCACAAAAATTCAGTTGATGAGGCATCTTCAAGTGAAACAGCCGCTTATTAGAATCAAACTGCCTGGTGATTATATTAAGTAGAGTCTACTGTATTACCAGGATATATATCACTATAACTTGGGTGTTATATATTATTACTGAATGTCAATTAACTATTTAACATAATAGTAACATATCTATAGAAAATAATTCTTTCATGCATTCAATATTAGTATCCCAAGTTTGCAATGAATTTCTTCATCTATTTTTGTCAAGGTTTTTTACTAAGAGGGCTTTTTCCATGGCTTTTTTTGGGGGGATCTTACGTCCACTGTCAATAGCAGCATACCTCTGCCGTGTGCCAGGTCAACTTCTCCTCAGGGTCAGCCCCTTTCAGCTGTTTGGTTGCCAGTTTGCGCCAGTCTTCATTCAGTGGCACTCTGTACTGCCGTCGCTGGTGGCAACTGTGCAGCCAGCCCGTTGCCATGGGCAACAGTGCCTGGAAGAAGTTGTTGCAGCTTAGAGTGGCACAATGATCATGGCTAATCCCAGTTATTTGATATCTATTATGATTGACTGACCTAATGCAGTGCTATAATGATCTGAGTAAACAATGGTTACACATACCGCTAAGTGAGTAAACCCAGTAAACCCACCAACAAGTCGGTGAAGTCAAAGGGAATGGATTTCCATTTGTTAACTCACTTAACTGATACACAGCTAGTCGGGGTTTCGTATTTATAATTAACATGCCCCAATTCTCTAAATATTTTGATCTTAACTTACATCTAAATTAGCAATATTATACATCAAGTTTTACTCTTAATTGCCGTAGTTTATTTACCATAAGAAATTCTACAAAACAGGAATCTGACAGACTGATAAATCATCCAACTGATAGGGGAAGATTCTGCAAGAAGCAGTAGTTCAAATGAGATTTCATAAATAATACTGATTATTGGCTGGCAGCAATGACTAATGCCGAAACCCATCATCCTATCAGACCTACGTGCTGATTCTATCGTAGATGGGCAAGAATTGTGATTGTCATATGGGTTATACAGGTAATACCAGAATACGGTAATCCACAGATTCAACAAGGGCAACATCATCTGGCGAACTTGTAGATGTCCACCCTGGAATCTGGTGTGACAAATTGTCTCAAGTTCCTGCAGCTATCACAGTGGTGAGGGCATGACACAGAATGGTTGGGACATCTACAAGCCATTCAACGACTTTGTAGAACATGTCTGGTCTGGAGACGCTCACTTCAACTCATTCTGTGCCATGCCACTGACTTCTGAGCAGCCTACATCGATATGGATGGTTGAATACACATCTTGCTGCCCATCTCTACCTATGTTGGCATGGGTCCCAAACCAGCAGAAGTACATCAATATCTTAAGTCTCGAGTGAGTTTACTCCATACAGTTCCTTCAGTGGATAAAGTAGGACTTTTCATGTGGTCCACATGCAGTAAAGTAAACATGAAAAATTATTTTAATACCAAAATATAAACTTGCAAACAATATGTGTAGTTAAAATCAGATAGCCTTTTTTACAGTTGAACTGTTAATAAGTTGTGTTGTTCATAAATACGGCTTTATTAGACTCAGAGTGGGTATCATACAGCTGAAATCGTCTAGACTGTACTGGTCGAGTGTCACTGGGAGAGGTTCCCAAGTCACACTAGTACATCAGCTGGACACATTAGTCCAATTAGTGGACAGCTGCTATCGTACACCACCAGAATATCTCCACATGCCTCTTTCTTAAGAAATCAACAGAGTGATTATATGTCCATATTATAGTCCTTCACCCAGCTGGGCGGGTGTCATGTCCTCGTCGGGCTTGCTTGAACTCCAGATGTCTCAGTGGATGCATCTGGTTTCTATAGGGTCAGGGACCTCAGGACTTATCGATAGCTAATTGAAGATGTCAACCAGTGACACTCAGTCGTCGCTGAATCTTTTAGGCTGTTCCATTGTCGGAGGAATATCATTGGGGCTGATTGTCAGACAAATGTCGCCAGGGTTCATTGCCAGACGAATGTTTGCAGGTTTCACTGGTATATATATATATATATACATACATATATATATATACACACACAGAGAGACATATATATACATATCGATTGTATTTAGTGAGTGCAGATGCATGTGACTATATGGTGTTATGGCAGCATAATGTTCAGGAACTTGTTTTATTTTTGGCCCATTTATGTTTGCAGAAGTGTAAGGCTAAGGCCTAAGCCTAAGCCAAGGCTAAGCGCAAGGCTTAGGCTTTAGTCTTAGAAGGTAAATAACATGAAAATGCATTTATGATAAGCACACCACAGCACATTATTTCACTGCACTTTTCACGACGTTCACGTTATAAATGATGATTAACAATTACATTAGATCGTGTTCAACATTTAGGGATATTCCGGCCTAACTGACCAACTTTCTAGCCCAACTGTGGTCACGTTTTTCGAGTGCGACAAACATCACAACTTTTAACTTTAGATTAATGTTACCTTTTGCCCATGACGCAACATTTCTTCACGCACTACCGATGCAACTGTCAACATGGTAATGGGGGCTGGTCAAACAATACCAACAGAATACATCTAAAGTATTTAAACAAGAAAAGTTTCTTGAAAACCTGGCTTCGACTACCGTTATTCCAGGCACCGAAGTTGTTGTCTAAAAGGACCTTGACCTCAAATCACGGTATGTTCGTCATGTTCCCAGCCGCCAAATAAACAAAATTATTAGTATAAAAGTGTGCACCAGGGGACTCTCGAATTTCATGTATTTAATATTTAGTGGGTGATTCCATAATTTCGGTACATTTGGTGTCCTTGGTAAAGGCAATTTTTTAATACAATACAAAATCGAAATATTTATTTTTTAATCATACAAATATATCCGTTTTATGTAACTATTTATCAAGTTGTTTTTGTTAATAAATTAAAAATAAAACATGCGTTTTATGTCAACCATATCAAAAATCGCCTATCCAGAGAACTAAATCGGATAATGATATTCCCTGAAGTCGGTGCAGCTTAAACAATTTTGACAGTCTAGACCCACTGGGAACTAAAACAAAAAGTAATATATATATATATATATATATATATATATATATATATATATATATATATATATATATATATATATATATATATATATATATATATATGATAATGCAAATATATATAATATATATTTAAATTACTGTTGAACTGGCAATTTCAGGTTGTCAACCGACCGACTAATATCGACACATTTAAAACTTTTTTATATGCATGTTTCTACTTTGGTATATTTGGTATTATTTGGTTTAATTTTATAACTGATCCAAATTACTGCCTAATGTCGTTTGTATAGTAATTTGTGTGTGTGTATATATATATATATATATATATATATATATATATATATATATATATATATATATTTAATACAAAACATTCCTCCATTATTCGCGCATTTGTATGTTTTTCACTATTACTTTAATAATTTTGCAAAAATAGCGAACGTAATGAGCACTTGTTTCGAAAACAATAATAATACTGTAGCGTACAATATTTCGCAATTATAACTCTCAGTAAACAACAACTGACTCGAAAACAATAATACTGTAGCTTACAACAAGTCAACAGCATTTCGCTAAGACATGCAAACAGTTGAAACTAGCGAAGAATTCGTTAGTCGTTTCGGCTCACTTCACGGTTCACTGGTCGCCCCGTTGGATGGTTCGGCCCATGGGCCGAACCTGTTATGGGCCGAAACATCCGACACCCGCAACTTTTACCGTGTAAAAACTGTATGCCGCATCTTACAATTGAAATAAGTACGGCAGACGGCAGTACACAATACTGGCGGGAAATTGTTCTGAGAAGAATGGACAGAATTTGTCGTAAGTAAAATCTTACTTTTTGCAGTTATAACTAACATGGAAAAGCCAAACATGTCCACTCTGTCACACGATTCTATAAAAGCCCGTGAGTGACATAGCATGCTACCTTAATTACGTATTACTTTAAGTTTATGTCAGTTAAATTATGGAATAGTGGGCAGTGTTTATGGGCGCTAATGTGGCGTAGGTGAGCGGCAAATAAAAAATAAAATAGAGATTGTCCACTCCGTCACGACACATGATGTGGCGGAGTAGCAGTGGCGGATTAAGGCATTCGTGGGCCCTAGGCATCCGACACTTTCGTGGGTCTCAAGTAAACCCACCACAAGATTTTCAAGTTAGCATTTCACTATTTATATTTACACAGCATATAGTACATGAATGAATCATCAATAAAGCTAATACACGAACAGTTCTTCTTTTAAAAGTCAACCATTGCAAGTTACAGATCGCAGATATTGTAGGGGTGTACGGTAGGCTGGTAGCGACTGTCGAAGTCGACTAACATCATTTCACACTTAAGGCTTAGCGATGCGTAGTCTACAGTTTTACCTTGCGTATTTTCTTGATGGCAAACGAGCTAATAATGTCATCAACCGTGAACGCATCATTTTATGCCGACAGTGCCGACAAGCGCGATTGACCCATCGTGGAACGCTGGTAGTCTTTGATACGTTTCAGTACCGAGAAAGATCGCTTGCCTTCGCAGCTTGAGCCGAAAATTTACAGATAGATCCGTAGCGCAATGTGAACGTTAGGGAAACTGGTAATAAGCTTATTTTCATGAAGAAAGGTTATCATCTTGACACCTGTCTTGAAGTCTCCATATTTTGTGAAGAGACGGAAATCCTTCTCAAAATCAGGCTCAATATCATTATCGTAATACCGAGTGAGCTTTTTGCACTTCGAGGTGATATCGCTGTCGGCGAGAGATCGAATCTCGGTCAACACGTTCACAGACAGTCGTGCAGGCTGCCGTCCGTTTCTGGATTTCGGATTGTAATATGTCAATGATGACTAGGTACGTGTTCGCTCGGAAGTTCTCTCGACAGTCGCTCACTTTTACCTCTTCTGGTGTTTCGTCGTTGAACAACTTTCTCTTTTCTTCCAGCCAATACGTCTCATATATATATATATATATATATATATATATATATATATATATATATATATATATATATATATATATATATATATATATATATATATATATATATATATATATATATATATATATATATATATATATATATATATATATATATACAGTCGCGCCTCGTTATAACGCGGTAGTCGGGGTCCACGACTTCGGACCGCGTTGTAAGCGAGGCGCGTTAGGTGTTCTCGTATCTGCCACCAGGGAGCTTCTAAACAACAGCGATCGCCGCCCGCTGCACCAAGTCCATGAACCCTGTTGAAGCCCTGTGTGCTTGCAACATTGTCTTATACGGCAATATGCAGTTTATGGAACTTATTAAAACGCGTATACTAGCATCAAGGTGTATTATTTTTTAATGTCACACCCTCTTGACTCTTGAACTGAATAAAACACATGTACGTATTCCGTTATGGAATAGATCTACTACGATGATGATGTACTGGACCAACAGGCCTACGAATCGAAAATAATAACCTGGACCTGAGCAGCCGAAAACGTATATGATTTGACAAACGTAGCATGCAAGCTGATAAAACACAGAAAAAGACAATAGGTAGAATTAATAATTGTTTCACTTCGTCTTTCAACTGATCTCGACCGAAGCATAAATTTATTACGCACCACTTAACATCGATTCATCATTTTATATGCGGATGACGAATTCGTATTTTCGCCACCGGTAGCGCCTTGGGTTAGGAACTTGGCATGTAGGTTTCGCGTCGCAAAAACGATTAAATTTACGATGTAACGGAAGCATGTAATTTCACCCAAGTGTTATATTGGTACTGCATGTTAAATGCATTTAAAACGGTTGATCTGATTCTTACGCGAGGCATATTTGTGAATCTCGATTGCAATTTACAAACCGTCGAAGCGAAGCCAGATGGTTTCATAAGAAAATATTCATTCTCAAAAGCCATTAAATATGGACAAAGGGTTGTGGAGTTCGACACAAGGGATGATGTGTCACAATGCACAACAGATAAGAAGGAACTACAGCGGAAAAAAAATCCAAAAGAACCTTTGAAAAAAAATTGGCAGGTAATGTAAAAAAATTACAGCAAGAGTTTCTATGTATGAAAGGAGTAAACAGAAAGTACGAAATAATGTAGAACCACTGGAAAGCAACAGTGGAAACATAATTTAAGACGGGTTTCAAATGGCAGAAGTCCTGAATGAGTATTTCAGCTCAATTTTTACCACAGAAATTATCAACTCATTTCCAGTTCCAGTTACTAAATTTGAAGGTGATGAATCAGATCATTTAGAGCAGTTATTTGTAACTCCTGAAACGATTGCAAAGAAAATTAAGAAGAAAGATAATATATCACCTAGAGTTGATGGTTATACCACCAAAACTGCTTAAGGAAATTGTAGAGCAAATTAGTAAGCCATTTGCACAAGTTTTTAAGTTGTCACTAGAACAAGGCATAGTTCAGAATGGAAAGAAGAAAATATTGCTCCACCATTTAAGAAGGGATCGAGGAGCAAGTCAGAAAATTACAGACCAGTGAATTTAACATCAGTTGTAAGCAAATTACCAGAAACATTAATTAGAGACCACATGGTGGAATTCCTTGTAAAACATAAATACATCTGAACATGGGTTCCTAAAAGCAAGATCATGTCTAACCAATCTCTTATGTTTCTGGAAGAAATTGCAAAGTGGGTAGATGGTGGGTCACCAGTGGATGGTGTCTACTTGGATTTGTGCCACATCAAAGATTTTTATTTAAACTAAGAGCCCATTGAGTAGGTGTAATCGAATGGATGGTAAAATGGCTTACAGACAGAAGACATAAAGTAATAGTAGATGGTGAGATTTCAAACTGGAAATCTGTTTTGAGTGGGGTACCACAGGGATCAGTATTAGGACCTATGCAATTTTAATATATAGACTATGTTATATATATATATATATATATATATATATATATATATATATATATATATATATATATATATATATATATATATATATATATATATATATATATATATATATATATATATATATATATATATATATGTATGTATATATATATATATATATATATATATATATATATATATATATGTATGTATATATATATATATATATATATATATATATATATATATATATATATATATATATATATATATATATATATATATTACTGAACTTTGCAGATGACACAATAGCTTTCATAAAGGTAACAAATATTCAGATAAACAAAGTTTACAGGATGATCTAGATGTTTGGTAAATGGTCTGAAAAATTGCCAATGTCATTAAATTTTGGGAAGTGTAAATGCATACACATAGGATATGGAAACATGGACGAAGAATATAAAATTGGGATGCTATACTAGGTAGAACCACAAAATAAAAGCTCTTAGGATTAACATTTAGTGGTGACATGACATGAAAGAAAAAAACAGCTAACCTCTGTACAAAGTACAAAGCGGTAGTTAGGCCGCATTTGAAATATTGTATACGAGCATGGAGACCGTATCGTAAAAAGGACATAGACAAGCTAGAAACAATACAACAAAGAGCAACTAAAATCGTTCCAGAATTGAGAGACATAAATTAAGAAAACTGCTTATTAGAATGTGGTTTGACAACCCTAGAGACAAGGAGACTAAGAGGAGACCAAGTAGAAGTGTTTAAAATAGTGAATGGTTATGAGGATGTCGAGGAATACGTTCTTCAGACTTAAAGAAGGCAGTAGAACCAGATGAGCATTAGTTAAGGAACAGTGTTGGTTGGACATGAGAAAGTACTCATTCTCACCGAGGGTGATAAATGAATGGAACAAACTGTCAAATGATTGTGTTAACGCTAGTAGGCTCTTAGTGTGAATATGTTTAAAAATATAATTGACAGATATACAAAAAGGCGGGCTATGCATAGATAATATTGTTGGAGTCCCGATAAGCCAATGGCTGCTTTGGCCACTTTCCATCTGGAACTTGTAGTTTAGGAAGGCATTTTTAAAATCTTGTTAAACCTAAAGAAAAAAAACAAATATTGATTTCAATTATACAAAACGTACATTGTGCTTTTGAAAACGCTTCAGTGTAAAAAGGATGCTTGTTCATTTATGCCTATTTATTGTTCTGTCTCATGATAGACATATATCGTTAAATGAAGATGGAAATGTAATATTGCATTACTTGCACTTGATAAATACGAGCGATCGGAAACATAACCAAGCATTGCCGATTCCCGACCACAGTGTGGCGCCACTGTTGTGTCGTCTGCTTCCGAGTTTCAGTGACTCGGCCTATGCAGTTGACTTTCATATTCGTGGCCATGTTAATGTTTTGCATGATTATACGAAAACGTGACTATCAAAATGACAAAAATGGCAATGTCCCTGCTCAAATGCATCTATGTCAGATCATATGATTTTTTTTAAACTAACTCAAGCATGACTTCTCAAGTCTCAACAGATTTACTCCAAATTGGCAGGCATGCATGCAGGAAGAAAAACTGACACCCACACGCACAAGCCAACGCGCGCTCACGCACGCTGGCTGGTTCGCACACGAATGCACATACACACATACGCACGCACAAACACACGCAAGACATCGGGAAAAAAAACAAATGTGTGAGGAATGATGCAGATTTACGGGAAATTGACAAGATATTTGGTACGAACTCGCAAAAGTTAAGTGTAGCAATAGAGTCAACCAAAAAGTGCCTTGTTAAGAGCCGGACGACCGATTCACCACTAAGACACACTAGAAGGATACATTGCTGAGATGTCAGAATTCGCCGCAGAAACTGATTGAAATGTTTTTTCTTCCAAATGGAGTTGTTTACTTTGGAATTGGAGTCACCATGTTCAGTGGTCGCAAGGTGTAACTAGTGAGATACACAAAATACTGGATTACAATAACAAATGAGTGATAAACATAGTGAAGGTGGGCGCACTGCTGGCTGAATAAGGGATTTCTCGAAGACGTTTTCGGATTGCCGTGTGACCGGCTTTGCCTCAGAAAACTAGCGGGACAATTGTGTGCAAGACAAAAGAATGTTCTTCAAAGTCAAGATTTTACAACTCAAAAATACAGACGGAAATGTGATAATACGGAATCCTAATTAAGTTCCCATACACGCCATCGGCAACGGTATGGATATTGTACTGACGTCGTTATTGGTCTTGTAGTGATGTCAGTGGCGGTGGGCTCCATGTCCGTAGATCAGTCATGTAGGGGTCAAACTCCGGTAGACCATGATTTTGGAATAAACAGTCATAACATGAAATTTGATAAATTTATGTAATGTGAGAAGTGCAGACTCACTAGTCATGTTTTGGTAGTAAAAGTTCCTGGTAGTGAAAAGGTGCATTTTAACCAAAACATGGCTGAAGAATGTTTAGCGGTAATTTGGCACTGTTACATGTGGGTATATTTGTAAACATTGTCAATGATTTTGTCTAAGGTTCCCCAGCATATGGATCTGAAAATATGACTGTCAATAAATTTCCGGATTTGTTTTGCTAGGTAGTTTGGTTTGGTTTTGTCGAGGCTTCCATGTGCGCACCCCTACAATCGACCCGATTGAGTGAGTGATTGAGTGAGTGGGTGGGTGAGTGAGTGAGTGAGTGAGTGAGTGAGTGAGTGAGTGCGTGCGTGCGTGCGTGCTTGAGTGGGTGGGTGGGTGGGTGGGTGGGTGAGTGAGTGAGTGAGTGAGTGAGTGAGTGAGTGAGTGAGTGAGTGAGTGAGTGAGTGAGTGAGTGAGTGAGTGAGTGAGTGAGTGAGTGAGTGAGTGAGTGAGTGAGTGAGTGAGTGAGTGAGTGAGTAAGTGGACTAATGTACTTACAAGCAGACAAAATGTTACCGCAGCTACCAATGCATAAATGCAAAGCGATATGATAGCGTGTTTCTTTGGACCAGAATATGACACTTGCGACCTGTTACAAAGATTAAATGAAGTAATGAACTATAATATGAATTGGCCTACTGTTGAGTGCAGGCAGGGAGAGAACACACATGCAATGTTAAGAAATACATGCAACTGGTGACGGAACTGAAATATTATTAAATATCCGTGTGAGTTGGATCGTTTTTCCTGGGATTGCCAGTAAATGGGAGAATCGAGTAGAATTACTATAATTTGTGTGTACGTGGCAATCAATGCAAATTGAAAAAAAGTATGCAAAGACAGTTTCGTTCACTGACGTAAGAATTGAGTCATTTGTTAGGAGACGTTATTTATGAGGAACGGGTTTAACAGTATTTGACAGAAGTAGCAATTCGGGAGAGGAATGAATAAGAATCTTCGAATGTTGCTGAACAGATCGACAGTAACTAGTAACTCTTAGTGCAGTTCGACACGTTTTATTCAATCTTCATATGTCAGCCTCTTTCTTGAATGCAGTCGAGTTCTTTCGTAAATTGCCTTTTTTGCGGAAATGAAAAGTTGATATTGACATAATATTATTGATGACATTTCGTAGTAGTGACTGTGGACGGCGGATCATGATTTATAGGGTGAGTGCCCTTGTCCTCAACTACCGCAGCTCTAATGGGGTCGCGGTAGCATTGTAGTTAGAACATCGGACCCTCAATCGAGAGGACCGAGGTTCGAACCCTCTTGCAGTTGGCTCGAAACTTGGGCAATTTCGGTCACTCCGGGATACCCTAGTTCACTTATCTGTATAAATACGTACGTGGATATAGACAGTGGTGGCAATATAATTTATGTTAAATAATACGTTTTTTACAATAAATACATCGTGGCTGAATGATCCCAAGAGAATTCGAGTTGGCGTTTGAATGAAGAGGACTGCCAAGGCGTGTAAGTGAATCGATATACAAAACATTCATTCACACCAATTTAAATTTCTCTCTCTCTCTCTCTCTCTTTCTCTCTCTCTCTCTCTCTCCCTCCTCTCCCTCCCTCCCTCCCTCCCTCCCTCCCTCTAATTGTAAAGCAGCTACGCATGATGCATGCACAGCGCATGTAAATTATTGTTGTACATAAAAACATGTTGTACATAAAAACACATTTAATCAACTTTTTCTAAAATCGAATTCGCATATTATTTTTACCGGCATTGAACCCCATCTTGCCCGTTTTATACGCAAGATGGCGACACTGAAAGTAAGTTAAATACACGAATTCGAGCATCGAAAAAGGTGATTAAGTGTGTTGTTATGCACACCATGTTTAATAATTTGCATGTTCCATAGTACAGTATGCATTGTGCATGGCTACTATACAAATTGTTTGCTGTAACGGCGACATTGAAGTGGGTTTCTATGCGGATTCTAGACTAGTGCCCAATTATGTAGTTAACTATTAAACGATATCAATCAATGTAGAAATCATTCTAAAGACGTTGACGAGTAGAACCGATACAGGTAGGCGTTTTGTTACTGTGGTAAACAACCTGGAATACTGGACATTGTGACGTAGCTTGGTGGGTGGCCGACACTAGCGATATTTTTATTTCGACGGTTTGAGTGCGTGAATGGCCTGGAACGGTTGCCTTCGTGCGCACACCAGCTATCACGGAAACACGACACATGGTAGGGGAGACCGGTGCTAGTTGTGTACAGGGGCACAACACGTTACATTCGACGTAGTTGGTTGGAAGTGCACCGGCGGACACACTGTCCAAACATAGGCGTGAAGAAGACGAAAGTAACGAGGTTTAGATGAAAAATGACTTTTTAACCACCTAAAACTTTGTTTGGGGCAAGTTGTACAGCTGTGTTGGGGCCAGTTGTTACACCTGTACATCGACGGAGTTGTGTGCTGACAGTCACTGAAATTAATACAATAATTTATTTCACCACAATGTGTGAACGCCTTATTTCACATATGAAGCCTAGCCTACTAGCCTAGTGTACTTTACGAGGGCAGGCTCGATAACAAACAGTGTTTGTCTATGTAGTGCGGGAACATAAGCTAGTTTAGCTAGCATAACATTGGGCAACGCCAACGTATGTACGCTGACTGATAAGTTAAACATACATTCTATCCATGCCAGTATTATTTACAAACATCTATATGTCAAGAGTTTCCGTGCTGACCTTGTAAATAATTGTATTAACCTTGGTGACGTCAGATATTGTGGGGCGATGTAGCACAGTTGACCGACCGACCGACCGACCGACCGACCGACCGACCGACCGACCGACCGACCGACCGACCGACCGACCGACCGACCGACCGACCGACCGACCGACCGACCGACCGACCGACCGACCGACCGACCGACCGACCGACCGACCGACCGACCGACCGACCGACCGACCGACCGACCGACCGACCGACCGACCGACCGACCGACCGACCGACCGACCGACCGACCTTGAGCTCCTCGCACCGGGATATAAACCCCAATCCCCTTTTTTCAATTTATAAATTGACACATATTTTATTATGCATGCTGTAGCGGTTTCGGGAAAAAACATCAAATTGTTCTGAAACAATTAAAATAACGTCATATTGATCGCTCGTACGACCCAGTGTGGAATACGCAGAAAGAAAGAAAGAAAGCACACTCGGAACCTACCTCGCATGCCACCGCCGACAGAGAACAATAGTTGATGGTGGAAATCTGTTTTGAGTGTGGTATCTCAGGGATCAGTATTGGGATCAGTATTTGGACGATTACATTTCTAGTAAAGTACTGAACTTTGCAGATGACAACATTTTTCAGAAAGTTTAAAATTATACATCTTAGCAAAGTATACAAAAAGATTGAGATAACTTCGTTAAATGGTCTGAAAAGTAGCTAATGTTGTTCAGTTTTGGGAAGTGTCAATGCATACACATATGACATGGAAACATGGAAAAAATATATAAAATGATGATGCTATGCTAGGTAGAACCACCAAAGAAAAGTAGTAACGTTTAGTGCTAATGTGAAAGTTTCAGAGCAGTGTGGGGTTGCGGCTTCAAAAGGTAACCAGGGTATATCGCTAATTAGGAGAAGTATCACTTATAAGGAGAAACCGCTAATTGAACCCCTGTACAAAGCGATAGTTAGGCCGCATTTGGAATGTTGCATATAAGCATGGAGGCCATATCGTAAAAAACACATAGACAAGCTAGAAGGAATATAACAAAGAGCAACTAAAATGATTCCAGAATTGAGAGACCTTAGTTACGAATGCCGTTAATTAGAATGTGGTTTGACAACACTAGAGACCGGGAGACAAAGAGGAGACCAAATAGAAGTGTTTAAAATAGTAAACGTTTATGAGGATGTTGATAGGAATGTGTTCATCAAACTTAAAGAAGGCAGTAGAACCAGAAGACACAAAGCAGTATTGGTTAAGGAATATTGTAGGTTGGACATGAGAAAGTACTCATTCTCACAGAGAGTGAGCAATGAACGGAACAAACTGTCAAATAATAATTCTTGTGCTAATGCTAGTAGTGTGAATATGTTTAAAGATTAAATTGACATATATCTGATAAGGGCGGTCTATACATATATTATGCAATTGTTGGACTCTCGATAAGCCAATTCCTTCCTTGTCCACTTGTTAAATCTTGATAAAATATCAATCAGTCAATGGGAAACACAACTAACTTAATTAATGAGTTTCCGCACCCGCACCCGCTGCTGGCTGAAACACTGCACATGTACGTTCATTTGAAACACATCGGATTGTCACCAGGTGGATCTATGACGTTGTTTTCTAGCGAACCTTCCGATAACAAGAAATCTCCTTACTCATGAGCGAGGTCATTGTTGATAGAGATACGTTCTTGAGCGGCATCCAGTCCTTAAACCTGTTCAAAGCGCTTTACAGTTCACTCCATGTCAGACCTGTTCATTCCAACGCCATCTCGACTTTTATGTGAAGCATTCAGCCACGTTGCGATTAATGCGCGAAGACAATTCGTTCGCATTTCCACCTCTGTCTGTAGCCATGTACTCATTTAGACAGCTGAGTGGGCGGGCGGGCGGGCGGGCGGGCGGGCGGGCGGGCGGAAAGGACGAACGAATGAATGAATGAATGAGGGGTAAGGAGGGAGTGGAGACGGGTGAAACGACACCAATGATGAAGGAGCGAAAATCGACGACCAATATGGGTGCCAGACTCACCTGGACTTCAGGGATAAAGATGAGAGCAGCAAACAAGCCAGTGACACAGAACGGTAATACTTCACTGTATATAAATATGGCTCGTTATAGAAATGGTCACAAAGTATTGTGGATCTGGTTGAAACGTGTTTGGGGACGGCAACATATTAAACCTTTCAGAGACACAGGTGTAATGTCATACCGTCCATACGTGGTCTGAAACACGTCTTACTAAATTGGCACCGCACAAAGACATTTTGCCACGGCGTAGTTATCTACGTTTACATGTGCACATGATGATTGATCAATTGTGATAAATGCTACCTGCTTTCTAAGAAGTGTTCTTAAACGTGGTGTTCCGAGTATATAATTATATTATGTAGTACATCAATCGTTTTGCCGAGTGTTTCATGTGTAATTACAACTGGCAAGACTGAGTCTAGAGTGTGGCTCAATTATCGAGCCTGTGATTTACCTCCAGCTTGGAACGACAATCATACAACAGTTGACGCCATTGCGGTGTATCTGGACAATATACAAGGAGACGACGACTATCATATTCAATTACACGTTTGCACCACTGAATCGCTTCGTGTTAAGAATCCTGAGAGCATGGTCGCGGTTCATTTTCAAATAACTGTTTGACCGATGGTAGAGTTTTGACCACCTACCACAGAACTCAAGCAGCACCTCAATGATGGACACATGATGGGTCAACACCTTTCTCTTCAACAAGTGTTGATGTGTGAAACATCACATTTACAGGAGTTCAGATGAATAGTTGGAGTTGGAGGAATGTGCGTTATGAGTTGGAGGAATGTGTGTTATGAGTTGGAGGAATGTGTGCTATGAGTTGGAGGAATGTGTGCTATGAGTTGGAGGAATGTGCGTTATGAGTTGGAGGAATGTGCGTTATGAGTTGGAGGAATGTGTGTTATGAGTTGGAGGAATGTGTGCTATGAGTTGGAGGAATGTGTGCTATAAGTTGGAGGAATGTGCGTTATGAGTTGGAGGAATGTGCGTTATGAGTTGGAGGAATGTGTGTTATGAGTTGGAGGAATGTGTGCTATGAGTTGGAGGAATGTGTGCTATGAGTTGGAGGAATGTGTGTTATGTTCATTGGAAGCTCCCGTTGTTGTTTATGTAAAAGTATACATTGTTTGGTTTTGTAGACACCAGCAGTGAATGAATTTGTGCTTTTTATCATGTCGTTACAAATACATGTCATGAATCGGCACACGCATGTGTAACATATCAATAATTTTGCTAATGTGTGTTTTAAATTTTTGCTAATAAATTATCAGTTGTGCAAACCCCTAGTCTGACGACCAACCTGTACACATTTAAACTTTTAACTGGTGTGCAAAAGAATGATCGTACCCGTCAACGTCAATTAATGTGATATACATCAGCAACGTAGGTGCACGTGTACTCACAATAACCTACCTCGTGAGCTGTTGACTTGTGCGGATTACTGACGCCGCACTGATACCTTGATCGTCGAAGTTATAACCTAGCTATGATACTAACATGAACCTTATAATACCTCTGCGAATCACTCATACCGATATGACCAATGTTATTAACTGCATAAGTAATAATTAAACATTATGAAATAGTCAACATTGTTCTGATTTATTGGTTTAGTAGCTTTGACTGGGAAAGAGGAACATTTCCGTAATACGGAACTGAATTTTTGCAACTTGATCAGAGAGGATGTGTCGAGTCACAGCAACAATGGCGATGCTACCAAATCACTGTTTTTCAGTGTTTACGCAGTGGTTGTTGTTGCCAAGACATTCCACGTCGTTACCTTAATAACCCTTTGTCGGCTGTTATACCCTAGACAGATAAGGCTACATTGAACTCATCATATACTCTAGACAGCCTATGGTGTGTTCAGTGTAGCCTTATATGTACCTGTACTTATCTGTATGATTCGTCTGCTACGACGACTTCAATAAACTTATACCTACGTCACTCTGGTTGGCACACATAATATATTAAAGGGGCTCGAAACCACAGAACCTGTTGCGCCACCTCATGGTCGCATGCGAAACTAATGGGTGACTAAGCTTTACCCTCTTTCGCCTCCCCTTTGGCCTCCCCCTTTACGAGATCACAGATACGATCGTGTGGGGAAAGACGACCCGCGGGGCACATACATTGGTATGTTCAGATAACCATACCATTGTATATATGTACCTACTATGACCTTTATCTGAAAATGCAAGTTATGACTCCTGACACCGACAAACTCGCCAATCATGGCCTGTTGTTATTGCGCACACACATAGCAGAGTGTAGATGTGTCCAACTGCGCATATCAACAAATTATCTAAAACTACAAACAATTATAAAATTGTATTTCTAACGGACTCAGCTACACTTCTTATTGTGTCGTTTTCGGACTCAAATATTCACATCAGGCACATTTCTACCAGAATAGCGGGGCTCATGAAATAAAAATGTTGTTTGCTCAATAAAGTGTGAATAGTAAACCACTGGCGTGATATTTTTGACTGTAGTTGCAAATGATTATTAACGAGATACGTAGGCCAAAAACCATGTTTCGCTTTACACATGCGCATAATCCTCCAATGCGTGGGTTAGCCTATTAATGGATTGTTTATACAATTAATACATCAGAGTGAGCGCTCGGTCGCGGACAATTTGTTTTTGTCTTGTGTACGTGAACCGTGACCTGAGCTGACGTAGAAGGTGCTACCTGTTAAATCAGCCACCACTACCGTGTGAGCGTACAAGGGAACTTGAACAGTTTTACGGCGCCTTACAAAGGACAGAATGTAGAAGTGAATAATGACAATGTGAGTAATATATATTAATATATAATTATAACTGTATTGTTTTTTGTTGTTTTGAACCTGTGTAAGGAGCAAAGTGTCTATATCTGTAAACTTCAACTGTATTTGATTACTAACATAAATCTATATTTGTACCCTGTCCTAGTCCTTTCGTTTTGGTGCGCCCCAGGTCTCGGGTTTCCAAGGATTCCGGAGCGACATAAGTTGTTGTATTATGTTAACTTTGGACTCCGCTTAACGGAATCATTTCGGACCAGAGCAATTTGATTTTGTTAAGCGGCCGATTCACTTAAGCAGCGCAAGTTAGTACAGTGGGAATAGGGAATTATTTCGTCCCAGACAATACAATCGATTCTACTTAAGCGGCTGATTCTGGTATCTGTGATTCTGTTATCCATGATTCTATTATCCGTGATTTTGTTATTTTCCTCAGCGGAGTTATCGGATCTAACGATCAAAGTAAATTCTTATTATGATTTCAACAAAAGTACATGTTCTTTTAATAAGCCGATTGCCCATAATAGTTAAGGCTATTAAAACAATATTTTAACACCAACAAACCTGATTCACGACGGACTAAATGAACTGAGGGGTGAGAAGTAACGTTAGCGTTCTTAGCTAAGACAATGTAAATCACTGACAATGTTGCAATTATTGCAGAGAATTGAGTGTTCCTTCAATAGTATTACTATCATTTGGGGAAGGCAGTGTTAGTTGAGCCATGTTTCATTCTTTTTGATATCTAGAACACAATCATACTCCTAAGTCAAACTTGTTTATACTCGCATAAACTTTGATTATTAATGTATAATTTTAAAACACGATAATATATCTAGTATGCATAGATAATTATATGTACATAATTTAAACAGGGTTGGTAAACTGGCTCACATAACATTTGGTGTACGATAAGCCACAGTGTACCGTAAGTTGGGTCACAACGCGCCATTGATTTATTTTGTTTAAATTACACAGGCTTTGTACAAAAAAATTCACAACTCAACCAACACATCTACACAATGGGTACAACACATCAATCAAATCTCAACACGCTTAATTAATAAATTAACACCCTTACTTAATACAGACTTACAACATTTCAACAATTGATCATAATACACACCAACAATGTCATTGTCATTACAACAAATGTTACTTTACACATAAGTGAACATCCCTTGACATTTCAACAATGCATCGCATCTATGTCTGCAGCTATATAGATGTGTATGTGATAGTGCCCTGCGCGGGCCTAGAATTTTATCCCAAGCCCGGCCCGCAATTAGCAGTTAGAGTCCTGGCCCGGCCCAGGCCCGCAATAATTTTTCAAGCCCGGCCCGGCCCAGGCCCGCAAACTAGAATTTAGGCCCAGGCCCGGCCCAGGCCCGACCCAGACCGTGAATGTTTGGCACAGGCCCAGCCCGGCCCGCAAGTTTCATGCCCAGGCCCGGCCCATACCCGCGGGCCAAAGATGGGTAAGCCAAGTCAAGTTTAGAGCAGACAAACCTATAATCTTATGACAAAGACGAGGATGAGTTCTGAAACTCCAGCACCACCAACTTCTTAAAACTTACGAATATCCTGAAGAAAAATAAAGAAAAACTTCTTAGTGTCGTTACTATTAAATATGATAACATTTGTTATATTTGGCTTTAAAGTATTAGCTTATGGTTAGGGTAGGAGATTTGTTTATCTAACCCTGACTTAACCCATATGCAAGCCATAACCCCAATTTTTATTGTTAATTGAATTAGCTCAACTACGTTAACATAATTTAATATGATATTTCAATTAAATTGAAAATTACCCACTGGCACTGACACCCAGTGGCATTTCCAGCAGGCCTGCAGTCACTAGCCTGAGACAGACACGTTCAGACATGTGTGAATGAATTAGGACTGGGGAGAAATACCAATTACCAGCTGCATTGGGTAGTGGGCTAGTGTCCTAGTGGGCACTTGTCAGTGGGCAGGTCATTCAGGTGGGCAATGTTTGGAGGGAAGACCTAGACAATAGAATGTCCACTGGTTAGTGCCCTGCGCGGGCCTAGAATTTGATCCCAAGCCCGGCCCGCAATTAGCAGTTTGAGTCCAGGCCCGGCCCAGGCCCGCAATAATTTTTCAAGCCCGGCCCGGCCCAGGCCCGCAAACTAGAATATAGGCCCCGGCCCGGCCCAGGCCCGACCCAGACCGTGAATGTTTGGCCCAAGCCCGGCCCGGCCCGCAAGTTTCAGGCCCAGGCCCGGCCCATACCCGCGGGCTAAAGATGGGTAAGCCCGCGGCCCGCAAGCCCGCGGCCCGCTAAGTTTAGAGAAGATAAACCTATAATCTTATAACAAAGACGAAAAACAAATAAACTGTAACACAGACTTATTGTTTTATTAAATAAAAAAACCATATATACATATATGGGATGGGGCATAATATCCTTAGCTCTTAGTGGAGTACTACTCTTATGCTGATGTTCCATAGTGTGCTGGATGAGTTCTAAAAATCCAGCACCACCAACTTCTTCAAAATTACGAATATTCTGAAGAAAAATTAAGAAAAACTTCTTAGTGTCATTACTATTAAATATGATAACATTTGTTATATTTGGCTTTAATGTATTGGCTTGTGGTTAGGGTAGGATATTTGTTTATCTAACCCTGCCTTAACCCATATGCAAGCCATAACCCCAATTTATATTGTTAATTGAATTAGCTTAACTAAGTTAACATAATTTAATATGATATTTCAATTAAATGTTACCCACTGGCACTGACACCCAGTGGCATTTCCAGCAGGCCTGCAGTCACTAGCCTGAGACAGACAGGTTCAGACATGTGTGAATTAGTACAAGTGTGAATGAATTAAGACTGGGGAGAAATACCAGTTACCAACTGGGTTGGGTATTGGGTAGTGGGCTAGTGGGCACTTGGCAGTGGGCAGGTCATTCAGGTGGGCAATGTTTGGAGGGAAGACCTAGACAATAGAATGTCCACTGGTAGGGTCAAAGGGTGATAAGTTGATGGTTAATCATGGCTTGATTGCCTCTGCAAATATTTCTAAAGTAAACATTTGGGGCTGGCTACTTCCAGCCAAGTGAACTTATGGGGCCATTAGATTCCATGCAAGGTCTCAATTTGCAACTATATGATATTAAAGAAATAATTTTAAGCATTCATTAACCGGAATTACAATTTATAATAAGTTTTTATTAAAAAATAAAGTAATAATCGGTGTTTTGTATGAATATTTTTATTATGTCCAGGCCCAGCCCAGGCCCGGCCCGGCCCGCTCACACTAGGCCCAGGCCCGGCCCAAGCCCGTTGTGTTTAAATTGTTTTCAGCCCAGGCCCGGCCCGGGCCCGCAGTATGTAGGCCCAGGCCCGGCCCGGCCCGGCCCGGCCCGGCCCGGCCCGCGAAATTATGTAGAGGCCCGGCCCGGCCCGGCCCGCGGGCTGCGGGCCGGCCGGGCTTGGACCCAAAGCCCGGCCCGCGCAGGGCACTACTAGACAATAGAACCACTGGTAGGGTCAAAGGGTGATAAGTTGATGGTTAATCATGGCTTGATTGCCTCTGCAAATATTTCTAAAGTAAACATTTGGGGCTGGCTACTTCCAGCCAATTGAACTTATGGGGCCATTAGATTCCATGCAAGGTCTCAATTTGCAACTATATAATACTAAAGAAATAATTTTAAGCATTCATTAACCGGAATTACAATTTATAATAAGTTTTTATTAAAAAATAAAGTAATAATCGGTGTTTTGTATGAATATTTTTATAATGTCCAGGCCCGGCCCGGCCCGCTTACACTAGGCCCAGGCCCGGCCCAAGCCCGATGTGTTTAAATTGTTTTCAGCCGAGGCCCGGCCCGGGCCCGCAGTATGTAGGCCCAGGCCCGGCCCGGCCCGGCCCGCGAAATTATGTAGAGGCCCGGGCCGGGCTTGGACCCAAAGCCCGGCCCGCGCAGGGCACTAGTATGTGACACACATCTAACAGGGCACTAGTATGTGACACACATCTAACAGGGCACTAGTATGTGACACACATCTAACAGGGCACTAGTATGTGACACACATCTAACAGCCAACAGCCAACCACAACCACAGTAGGAAGAAAGACAACCAGTACAGCGTGATCATATCCAGTGAACACAAGGTAGAACAAATAAACGATAAAATAATAGATTACAATAAAAACTGAGCAACAATTAGACATAGTGAAGGCGGGCATTCTCCTAGCTAAATCGGTCTTTGCCTTCGACTTCCTAACCAAGCCCGAAATTAATATCGTGAAGAAGCTTAGGGACTGGCCTCCATGTCATCGACTTCGTATCTGAAATCTAATTAATAAAATAAGCTTATTTCCATGCACAAGCTGACATTTGACCAGAATCTGCCACTTTCAGAATAAATAAAAAATTAAAGTGACCTTTGACCAACACCAAATTATACACCTAAATGTAATTATTACTTTACATCTAAAAAAATCATGTTTTTTTCCATGAAATAGTTACCAAAGACTAACAATTTGCTAAAATATCGAGAATATAGTGCCAGTGGTTTATTCATAATGTGATCAGAAAGTGGGAAGTTCTGCGCACAACCCCCTCCCAATGCATGGGTCCGCCCAATAATGGGTTGTTTGACGAATGAATACGTCAGAGCGAGCAATCGGCCGCGAGCAAATTTGTTTTTACATTGTCTGCATGAACCGTGACAGCTCAGCCAAGACATACAGGCCAGGTTTTTCAGCACGCATGATGCCCGAAGGTTGTTATGACACGTGACTTAAGTAGGTGCTACCTGTCAACTGACGTATCGCTGCCGTGTGAGCGTAAAAGGGAACTTTAGCAGTTTTACGAAGCCTTAGGAAGGAGATAATGTAAAAGTGAAGAATTGTAATGTGAGTAATATTATGTTGGTGCTTATCTCTAATTATAACTGTATTGTTTAAATTTGTGATGTGTTGTTTTGAACCTGGTAAATGAGCAATGTGTTTACATATGACCTGCAGCTTTATCTGATTACTAACATAAATCGTATATTTATTATCCATTGTCCGCAGCAATCATAGTTTCCAGTTTGCCTTTTCGTTTTGTTGCGTCTCTCAGCTCGGTCGGTTTTTCATGTATTTAGGAGCGACATGTTTTTATTATTATTAGCATTAAGGTTGAACATGGAAATAAATAGTACAAAGCAAAATTTTTTTCAGGATAGTTACAAAATGCCATATTGAACAATATATAAAAAGTCCCCTAGTTTCCCAGTGTGCTTTTGTCACAACGAGGCTAGATGCATGAGAACTATTATAGACTGTAGGCTATTGGGTTGAAATAATTTCCGTTCATGAATTCCACCATCCAGTCATTCCAGCGATACAAAATGTTGACAAAAACTATTAGCCATAACACTACAACTGACAAACACAATTTAGTTTTCACTGAACAGTATCGCTAATTAAGGAGAAATGTGTAATGTGTGAGTCAGAATGTCACATTTTTATTTTTGACATTATGGCATCGTGGTTGGTATAAATTTAAAGCTAGTGACCAAAGATAGCTATAAAACTATCTAGTATGTAAAACATACGTACCCCGGTTGGTCAGATTTAAGGCCAAAAGTGGTGTAGTCACTTAGGTATCAACACTTGACTTGACGCCAAAATAGACTAGCTCACTCACTCACTCACTCACTCACTCACTCACTCACTCACACACTCACTCACTCACTCAGTGCTTTTTTCATTCCACGGGAGCATAAGGCGCCAACAAATCTTCTCCAGCCAGCGCCGAAGACGCCGACAGAGAAATGATGACTAATTTTCGTTTTTTGCTCCCGATGATGTAAAATGACACGGACAGAAAGTGGATGCTATGTTTTCCTAACCCTGCACGAAGAATTCCTTGTTATCCCGTGAAAACGAGCAGTCGTTCATAGGCCCATTCGCACGTTTCTAAGTCGGCTCAGCCCACACATGAAATGTGTAGGTCAAGCTTTTTATGCGACACGTGGTGGAGGGTAAATCGTAACAGTGGTACTTGGTACTATTCATGTTACACACTAGGCGTGGGGCGATTAATATGACACGTGGTGGAGGGTAAATCGTAACAGTGGTACTTAGTACTATTCATGTTACACACTAGGTATGGAGCGATTAATCAAGTAGATTTATTAGTTATGTTAAGTTAATATTGCATTTCTTTGTATTAATTTAAGTTAACAAGTGTTGTGAAAGTTAAGTAATTTAGTTAACGATAAACTTTTGGTGCCTTTTGAATCACCCTGTGAGCAGCAAGAACAACAAGAACAACATATATGTTCTACTTTTATATTCTACTTGTTTCTGTTCGACATCTTTAGTGATTCTGTTTATGTACAGTGTACAGTGCACTGCCTCATGATACGCTGTACGTACGTCTGTACCATCAATCACACCAATATCCTGTCCACAATGTCTACATTTCATCATGCCTTTGACGGATTCCACATTTTGACAAACATCAAATTCACTACGGACTGAAGCTACACTCGTTTTTATATTCAAATCAACATTGTTGCAACACAATTGTATTAATCAATGCAAATTTGTAACTTTTTATATCAACGATCTTTCTTGTACTATTTAGTGCGTGAGGAAAGTGAAAAGGAAGATACGATGAATGTCAGGTTTGTCTGTGTTGGGCAGACAGTTGTTTGTAGACATTCATTTATATCGACTAGATAGATATTTATTCTGCGTAGTTTGATGCTACTTTTTACCCACCCATCCGGTACATTTTAGCCGACGTGGCGGGTAAAAGTATTGATTAGCTTTTTTTTAAAGTTGTAATAAAGTAAGATATTCGTTTTTGTTCAGCATGGTTCCCGTGTTGCTGATGCCAATTGGGCACCACTTTGCCGCATAGACAATATCGTTCCGTGAATTTGTAAAAGTTGCAATAATTATTTAACATTTATCATCTTTGGCATTGCACTATATCTGAACGTTTCAATAATTTATTAGGGTAGGGTGGGGCAATGAGCCCCCTTAATGGAAAATGGCTACAGTTTTTCATAAACGTTTTATTTTGGGGTATCTGTGCTGGCATGCGATTGTTGTGTGGTTGTATCATATAACACCAAAACATTAACGACGATTGGCATTACCATCATCTTTATCTAAAAATGCAAGTTATGATTCCTGACACCGACAAACTCGCCAATCATGGCCTGTTGTTATTGCGCACACACACACACAGCAGAGTGTAGATGTGTTAAACTGCGCATTCCAACAAATTATCTAAAACTGCATACAATTATAAAATTGTATTTCTAACGGGATCAGCTCCACTTCTTATTGTGTCATTTTCGGACTCAAATGCTCACATTCGGCACATTTCTACCAGAGTTGCGCGGCTCATGATATAAAGATGCCGTGTGCTTAATAACGTTTATATAGTAAACCACTGGCGTGATATTCTTGACTGTAGTTGCAAATGATTATAAACGAGGTGCGAAGGTCAAAAACCATGTTTCGCTTTATATTACATCAACACATACACACAATCCTCTAATGAATGTTTTAACCCAATTGTGGGTTGTTTGGATAATTAATACGTCAGAGTGAGCGTTCGGCCGCAAGCAATTTGTTTTCGCATTGTGTCCATGAACCGTGACTTCTTATATGACGTGAGCCGAGCTGACGTAGAAGATGATACCTGTTAAGTCAGTCAACGCGTGAGCGTACAAGGGAACTTGATAAGTTTTACGGCGCCTTACAGTCAAATCAAGTCTAGTCAAGTGATGTGAAGTCAATTGAAGAATAGTAGTGTGAGTAATATATGTTGGTTCCTAATTATAATTATAACTGAAATTTGCGGGTGACACAAAAGTGTTTAGAAAGGTTAACAATGATGGTGATAAGCAACATTTACAAAACTGGACAAATTAGTTAAATGGTCTCAAAAATAGCAGTTGTTATTCAGTTATGGGAATTGAAAATGCCTACACGCAAGACATGGGAACTTTGATATAAACTATAATATGGGAGATACTGTTTTAGGTGCTACTGTAAAAGACTTAGGAATAACAGTAAGTGCTGATATGAAAGTGTCAGAGCAGTGTGGTATTGCAGCTTCAAAGGTTAATCGAATTCTTGGGTTGATTACGCGAAACATAACATACAAGGACAAAACTATTTATGCCTCTGTATAAAGCAATAGATCTCATTTATTAAAATACTGTATACAAACGTTGCGTTTTGCAACCCTAGAAACAGTGAGGTTAAGAGGAGGTGAGATTGAAGTTTTTACGACATTGAATGGGTATGAAAATATTGATAGAAATATTTTTCTTACTCAAGAAAGATAGTAGAACTAGAGGACATGAGGTAACATTAGTGAAGGATCAGTGTAGATTGGATATCAGGAGATACTCGTTCTCACAGAGGACAATAAATTAATGGAACAAATTATCTACAGATTGTGTCACTGCTAGCAGCGTGAATATGCTTAAAAACAAGGTTGACACATATCTCAGGAGGGCGGGTTATACGTAGATGAAAATTGTTGGAATCTCGATAAGCCAATGGCTTCCTTGTCCACTTGCCATCTGGGCCTTTGCCGTGGATGGGAATCTTGTTAAATTTTGCTAAATCTTGTTAAACTGTAATGTTTTATGTTGTTTTGAACCTGTGCAAGAAACAAAGTGTCTACATGTGACCTTCAGCTTTATCTGATTACTAACATTATTCAATACTTTTATCCTATCCGCAGCTATCAAAGTTTTGATATAGCCTATCCCTTTCGTTTTGGTGTGCCCCATATATCGGGTTTCCAGGGATTTAGGAGCGACATAAGATTTTGCAATTAAGCGTAGTGAAGGCGGGCATTCTTCTAGCTAAATTTGTCTTCGACTTCCTAACCAAAAAAAAAAAAAAATGAATATCTCGAAGGAGCTAAGGGATTGGCCTCGTTGTGACAGACGTCGCATCTCAAAACTAATTGGACAATCGTGTGTAGGGCGAAGATAAATTCTTCAAAGTCAAACACCCTCACGATTTGTTCAGCCTTTTAGGGGCACCCGTTTGTCCACACACGAACTTTTAGCCGAAGACGAGGGAACGGCGGTGGTATTGTACCTAAATCCGATTCAGCATGTATATACAAATTTAACCCCGACATTTTAATATGTCTACATAATGCAATATCTCGAAAACTACTGTTTAGATTAGATATAGGGTTTAGGTTAGGGAATCCTTAGTGTTTAGTTGTACTAAATGTTTCAGTGAATAAACCTTGTCTGATAGGTAGGTCACGGTGAAAATGTCATGACAATGAGTTCAGCAGTTTTCGAGATATTGCATTATTGTATATATATATATATATATATATATATATATATATATATATATATATATATATATATATATATATATATTGGAATTTCAGGGGTTGTATATAGAATGTATAATGATACACTGTATGCCATTTGAGCGGTCTCTTCTTCAAATGTGTTGCCTATATCCATGGTTGTTTGGAGAAACGGTTTTTTGTTGGTAAATACATATTGAAGATGTAATTCTGACTACATTTGCTCAACATGTCAATACGATTATACCAGAAGCATATAAGTCCATCAGATAAAACGTCCGACACAACGTCTTGTTCAGTCTTCCTTTTTCAGTTTCTTTCTTGAACATACAATCGAGTCCTTTCGTGTATTTTTATTTAATGAAAATTACAGCATGACTAAATAGATTACTTCGACCTACAATTTGGCGAATATGTTTGCGCGGTATCCAGTTTTTAGGAATGCTCAAAGCGCGTTACACTTCAGCCCCTGGCAGACCTGTTCATACCAAGGCCATTTCAACTTCTCTGGGAAGCATTCAGCCACGCTGTAATTACTGCGCGAAGACTATTCGTTCACATATCCACCAATGTCTGTATTGCCAGGTGCTCATTTATACAGCTGAGTGAACTGTGGCAACGTGGGGTGATCAAACTTGCCAAAGCGACCGCAGTGGGATTTGAAACCGGGTTCTCTCGATTGAGAAAC
Source organism: Lamellibrachia satsuma (assembly GCA_033239005.1). NCBI lineage: Eukaryota > Metazoa > Annelida > Polychaeta > Sabellida > Siboglinidae > Lamellibrachia > Lamellibrachia satsuma. Next base: position 485,168 of record BSQZ01000102.1, read on the forward strand.
ATTCTAACCGGTATGAAATCGCGCCCCTTCTCGGTTCGACACAATGTCTTGTTCGATCTTCCTTTTTCAGTTTCTTTCTTGAATATGCAATGGAGTCCTTTCGTGTTTTTATATGAAAATTCGAGCATAGATTAGTTCGACCTATCTGTGACGCTGTTCACTTGTTTCACCATACAAATGACACTTCTACAGATACAAGAACTGCTGCGCATGGCAAACAACACCTTTCTTAACATAATGCATAGGTATATTAAAATTAAAGCAAACTCATCGTAGACATCACGACCACCACCATCTTTATCTGCTTTGGTGGTTTGCACCGCATGGGTGGCTTTGAGCCTCAATTCCTGTTCTTCTCAGCCTGGAGTCAGTTCGTTATTGGAGTATATGTCAAGATCAGCTTCTGTCCCTTTTCCTGCCCCATTTTGCTCAACCACAAGTGCCAAGGTAGCCTCAATAGGACATGCACATTAACACGGGATAACTCGTGTTGGATTTATGTTACACCCTAGATATGCCTGTCATTCTGATCAGACCGGAGAAAGGGGCAGACAAAAAGAAATGGAACAAAGAACAGCTAATAATACAAATGTAAATGCCTAAGTTTTACACACCGACGTGCAACACTAAACGAAATCGAAGTGGCACAATATCACACAAAATACACTGCTACATAAAAATTTGAACTATACGTTGACATGTGGCAACCCGTGAACACGTCTTCGTCCGTCATCCTGCAAAAGTCATACCACAAAACTGCCTGCAAGCAGTCAAAGTGAGCAGCTCTATGACCTGTGCTTGGATAAAGAAATTATGTTTTGGATTAAATACATCGACGCTACTCGAAACAGTTTTAACCACTCCTCCCCCAATGATACCAATTTCGGTATTTTGAGACCACCCCTTGACTTATCGTAGTTCGCTCCGCAGAATGTGCTGTGCAGCCAAAACACATCCTGCTAGTTCTCTACTGATATCATCTGGTCATCTCGTGTACCTTTCCCACCGCAGGCTGGACAACGTTTATTTATATTGTGCATGAAGCTATGTCATTTGGACTCGTACAACACTGGACCAGATATACGCTGGCTGATATTGTAAACAGTTCTCTATTATTTATAAAGTATGTCTTTCATGTTGGATTTGTGGCACAGAGTGACTCGACGTTTAGGTAGTTGATGTCTTTTCTAGTTCAACATCCTAGTGATATCGTAATTGAAAATGAATCGTGACGTCAGTAGGGTAATCTGGGGCAATGCGGCCCCTCGATGTAAGACGACCAATATAAAACTCTGAACGTCCCCAGATCTGGTGCAAAATTATGCTAACATCTATCTCATACCCACCCCGAAGACTCAGCAGCACGAGGCAGACGTAATTAAATCAGTGTGTTTTTATATGCTCTATTATATGCACCGATCTAATATTTCGCCATTAGTAAAAAAGTAGCACAACTCACTATGTAACGGTGTGAACCATGAACGTAGTTGGTGAAATGAAAGTATTGTTATTCAGTTGACAGGTCAGATGATGCAAAATGGGCAATAGTATGTGTTTTATATGCATCGTGTCTTGCCCCACGTTGTGCACGTGGGGCAAGACGATCCCCACGCATGTTGGGCAAGACGGCCCCTGTGTCTTATCTTATGCCAATCATGTGCAATACATTAAATATAATGTGAACGTTGCATAATTTACGTTTTGCTAGCCTGTATGCTGTAATCATGATATAACAATACTAAACTAATATAATATTATATTATGTAAGGATTGAAAGGTGTATGTTAGCTTCAATTAAAATTTAACAACTATAATAATATGATATAGTAATAACATACAATTTGTATGGGTACATTTTATTTCTAGGCAATGGTCGTTCATGACAGGATGCCGTCTAGTCCCATTGATGGGGCAAGACGGTTTTTTTTACTATTACTATTTTTCAAATCCAACCCAGCTAAGTCGTATGTTTGCTGAAACTTGTTTTACAATGGGTAACACACATCTATCTATAATATGAACACATTAAAGACATGCAAATATTGTTTAATGGTGTACAATTTGAACGTTTTCCTTAGGGGTCCGCCCAGCTCCAGGTCACCCTAGTATTATGTAGTGATCTAGTCATGCGTTTAGCTGCATCGTTTAATTTTTAGCCTAGGAAGCCATCAATATATGTATAGCCATACTGTCTAATCTGATTGTTGAATACTGGTTTGAGAGGATTATAGAGTACCCGTACATCGCTACTAAGGGATGTGGCTGGGGTCTCAACCTCCCATTTCCCACCTGTTTTGGGGGCCAACCTTTTATCTCTCATTTGTTTTCAGAGAATCCGCCTTTATTAATATGTACTGACATCTACATATCAATCTGTATAAAACATAGCAAGAGAGACCCATGCCTAAATCACTAATCACGACTGATATGAATAATATGTTATAGTGTTGACGTCCATATATATATCCAGTCTTGAAACACGTTACTAAAAATGAAGTTTCGAAAATGACACAATACAAAGGGAACAAGGATTTGTAGTTATGACGTCTACGGGGGTAGGAGAGGCAGGGGTCAGCATGGTGGAAGTAATGTATAACTAGCCAACAACGGTGGTGGGGGTTAAGGGAGGGATGTCAGACGAATGTTCAGTAGGAGTCGAACGAACTTAGCGATGAACCTGATATGCCCCTCACAACGCCAAATGAGGGATTAAGGGGACAGTAACAATGGAACCATAAATTTGCAGATGGCAAAAAAGTAAACAGAAAGGTAACACATGATACATATAAACAAAGTTTACAGGATGATCTAGATAAATTGGTTAAATGGTCAGAAAGATGGCAAAGGTAATTCAATTTTGGGAAGTGTAAATGCATGCACATAGGACATGGAAACATGGTCGAAGAATATAAAATGGGGGATGCTGTACTAGGTAGAACCACACAAGGAAAGGACTTAGGAGTAACATTTAGTGCTGACATGATACGAAAGTTTCAGAGCAATGTGGGATTGCTGCTTCAAGAGGTAACCAAATTCTAGGGCTAATTAGGAGAACTATCACATATAAGGAGAAACAGCTAATTGTACCCCTGTACAAAGCAGTAGTTAGACTACATTTGGAATATTTTATACAGGCATGGAGGCCGTATCGTAAGAAGGATATAGACAAGCTAGAAAGAATACAACGAAGAGCAACTAAAATCATTCCAGAATTGAGACCTTACTTATGAAAGCCGCTTATTAGAATGTGGTTTGACAACACTAGAGACTAGAATACCAAATAGCAGACCAAATAAAAATGCTTAAAAGAGTGAATTGCTATGAGGATATTGATAAGAACATGTACTTCAAACTTAAAGAAAGCAGAATAACCAGATGACACAAAGCAGCATTAGGTAAGGAACAGTGTAGGTTGGACATGATAAAGTACTCATTCTCAGAGACGATGATAAAACTGTCAAATGAGTGTGTGAATATGTTTAAAAATAGAATTGACAGATATCTGATAAGGACGGGCTATACATAGATGAGACAATTGTTGTATTCTTGATAACCCAATGACTTCCTTGTCCACTTGCCATATGGAACTTGTAGTTTTGGATGACAATCTTGTTAAATCATGTTATAGAATCAATCAATCAATCAATCAATCAATCAGTCAGTCAGTCAGTCAGTCAGTCAGTCAGCGGGAAACACAACTAACTTAATTAATCAGTTTGCGCACCCGCCTGCTGGCTGAAACACCGCACATGTTTCGAAACGGCAGTAAGAGGATTCGAACTGGGGCTCTCTTGATTTAGAGTCCGATCTTCTAACCACAACGCCATTGCACCACTGTGCCCCGTGTTTTAATGATAACGTGATCTTGATACGAACGGACGGGAGAGCGGGCGGACGGTCGGACGAACGAATGAATGAGGGATAAGATGGAAGTGGAAACGGGTCTCGGAGATCTGAGTGAAACGAGATCAGAGACAAAGAAGGAGAGAACAAAAATCGACGACCTATATCTGTGCCAGCCTCACCCGGACTTCGGGGATAAAGAGGAGAGCAACAGAACGCTAATACTTCACTGAATATAGGTGGTCAGGGCTCGTGGCTTATTGTGGAAGTTGTCATAAAGTGTGGATCTGGTTGCAACGTGTTTGGGGACGACAACTTATTTAACCTTTCGGAGGCACAGGTGTAATATCACACGTCTTCCTAAATTGGCACCGCACAAAGACATTTAGCCACAGCGTAGTTACCTATGTTTACATGTGCACATGGTGATTGATCAATGGTAATAAATGCTGATCAATTGTGATAAATGCTACCCGCTTTCTAAGAAGCGTTCTTAAATGCGGTGTTCCGAGTAAATAGATTATGTAGTACATCAAACGTTTTGCCGAGTGTTTCATGTGTAATTACAACTGGCAAGACAATGACCTGAGTCTAGAGTGTAGCTCAAATATCGAGCCTGTGATTTACCTCCAGCTTGGAACGGCAATCATATAACAGTTGCCGTAATTGCGGTGTATCTGGACAATATATAAGGAAACGATGACTATCATATTTAATTACACGTTTATTTTTGCACTGAACCACTCGTGAGATTAGACTACATGACTAAGTTACTGGAGTTACAATATCTTTATGTGGCGATAACTGACATTTAACAGGATCGGCTATGTGTGTGGCCTCGGTAGAAATACAATATATGCATAGTTAGACTTATGTATGTGTAGCCGTTGCCAAGCAACAACAGAACAACAAAGAAACTATTAACTGCAATTTGGTATAGCAAGTCACGACCTGCCTCACACGCGGACACAGCACCAGTGAAACGCTTCGTGTTAAGAATCCTGAGAGCACGGTCGCGGTTCATTTTCAAATAACTGTTTGACCGATGGTAGAGTTTTGACCACCAACCACAGAACACAAGCAGCACCTCAATGATGGACACGTGATGGGTCAACACCTTTCTCTTCAACAAGTGTTGATGTGTGAAACATCACATTTACAGAAGTTCAGATGATTAGTTGGAGTTGGTGGAATGTGTGTAATGTTCTTTGAAAGCTCCCGTTGTTGTTTATGTAAAAGTATACATTGTTTGGGTGTGTAACACCAGCAGTGAATGAATTTGTGCTTTTTATCATGCCGTTACAAATACATGTCATGAATCGGCACACGCATGTATAACATATAAATAATTTTGTTAATGTGTGTTTTACATACATGTCTGACGACCAACCTGTACACATTTCAACTTAACTGGTGTGCAAAAGTATGATCGTATCCGTCAACGTCAATTAATGTGATATACATCAGCAACGTAGGTGCACGTGTACTCACAATAAGCTACCTCGTGAGTTGTTATGACTTGTGCGGATTACTGACGCCGCACTGATGCTGTGATCGTCGAAGTTATAACCTAGCTATGATACTAACATGAACCTTATAATACCTCTGCGAATCACTCATACCGATATGACCAATGTTACTAACTGCATAAGTAATAATTAAACATTATGAAATTGTCAACATTGTTCTGATTTACTGGTTTAGTAACTTTGACTGGGAAAGAGGAACATTTCCGTAATATTGAACTGAATTTTTGCAACTTGATCAGAGAGGATGTGTCGAGTCACTGCAACTATGGTGATGCTACCAAATCACTGTTTTTCAGTGTTTACGCAGTGGTTGTTGTTGCTAAGACATTCCACGTCGTTATCTTAATAACCCTTTGTCAGCTGTTATACTCTAGACAGATAAGGCTACATTGAACACAGTATATACTTTAGACGGCCTATAGTGTGTTCAGTGTAGCCTTATATGTATCTGCACTTATCTGTATGAGTCATCTGCTACGATGAATACAATAAACGTATGCCTATGTCACTATGGTTGGCACACCTAATATATTGAAGGGGCTCGAAACCACATAACCTGTTGCGCCACCTCATGGTACCATGCGAAACTAATGGGTGACTAACCTTTGCCCTCTTTCGCCTCCCCCTTTGGCCTCCCCCTTTACGAGATCACAGATACGCCAATGGGTGGATACCTTTCGGGTTGCCAGAGTTGGAAGTTAAACAAACGAACGCAATGAATTAATGTCTTTCCGCAGTGAACGACTAACGAATTCACCATATAGGTTTATTAGGAAACAATAAACACTCAAAGGGTTGTAGTTTTTTATGACGTGACACCTTTATAACACGTATTACGTAATGTGCACTCATTCATTAGGTAATACAGTGTATTCCGAATAATCACGTATCATCGATGCGAAATGATTGATCGAACACACACACGTAGCTTTTATCAAAGTAAAACATTTTCCACTTCCTAATAACGACTTTAAATTGACAAAATCGTGTGGGAAAAGACGACCCACGGGGCACATACATTGGTATGTTCAGATAATCATACAATTGTATATATGTACCTACTATCACCTTTATCTGAAAATGCAAGGTATGACTCCTGACACCGACAAACTCGCCAATCATGGCCTGCTGTTAGGCATAGCACAGTGTAGGCGTGTTCAACTGCGCATATCAACAAATTATCTAAAACTACAAACAATTATAAAAATTCAATTTCTAACGGAATCAGCAACACTCCTTATTGTGTAATTTTCGGACTCAAATATTCACATTAGGCACATTTCTACCAGAATTGCGGGGCTCGTGAAATAAAAATAAAAATGTTGTTTGCTCAATAAAGTGTGAATAGTAGACCACTGGCGTGACATTCTTGACTGTAGTTGCAAATGATTATTAACGAGATACGTAGGCCAAAAACCATGTTTCGATTTACACATGCGCATAATCCTCCAATGCGTGGGTTAGCCTATTAATGGGTTGTTTATGCAATTAATACGTCAGAGTGTGCGCTCGGCCGCGGACAATTTGTCTTTGTATTGTGTACGTGAACCGTGACCTGAGCTGACGTAGAAGGTGCTACCTGTTAAAACAGCCACCACTATCGTGTGAGTGTACAAGGGAACTTGAACAGTTTTACGGCGCCTTACGAAGGACATAATGTAGAAGTGAATAATGGCAATGTGAGTAATATATATTAATTTATAATTATAACTGTTGTTTTGTTGTTGTTTTGAACCCGTGTAAGGAGCAAAATGTCTACCTCTAACCTTCAACTTTATCTGATTACTAACATAAATCTATATTTGTATCCAGTTCTAGCCCTTTCGTTTTGACTGGGCCCCAGATGTCGGGTTTCCAAGGATTCCGAAGCGACATAAGTTGTTGTATTATGTTTACTTTGGACTTCGCTTAACGGAATCACTTCGGATCAGAGCAATTTGATTTTGTTAAGCGGCCGATTCACTTAAGCAGCGCAAGTTAGTACAGTGGGAATAAGGAATTATTTCGTCCCAGACAATACAATCGATTCTACTTAAGCGGCTGATTCTGGTATCTGTGATTCTGTTATCCATGATTCTATTTTCCGTGATTCTGTTATCCGTGATTCTCTTCAGCGGAGTTGTCGGATCTAACGATCAAAGTAAATTCTTATTATGATTTTAACAAAAGTACATGTTCTTTTAAAAAGCCGATTGCCCATAATAGTTAAGGCTATTAAAACAATATTTTAACACCAACAAACCTGATTCACGACGGACTAAATGAATTGAGGGGTAAGAAGTAACGTTGGCGTTCTTAGCTAAGACAATGTAAATCACTGACAAGGTTGCAATTATTGCAGAGAATTGAGTGTTCCTTCAATAGTATCACTACCGTTTGGGGGAAGGCAGTGTTAGTTGAGCCACGTTTCATTCTTTTTGATATCTATAATACAATCATACTCCTAAGTCAAACTTGTTTATACTCGCATAAACTATGATTATTAATATATAATTTTAAACCAAGATAATATATCTAATATATCTAGATAATTATATGTAGCTAATTTAAACTGGGTTGGTAAACTGGCTCAAATAACATTTGGTGTACGGTAAGCCACAGTGTACCGTAAGTTGAGTCACAACGGGCCAATGATTTATTTTGTTAAAATTGCACAGGCTTTGTACAAAAAACATCACAACTCAACCAACACATCTACACAATGGGTACAACACATCAATCAAATCTCAACACGCTTAATTAATAAATCAACACCCTTACTTAATACAGACTTACAACATTTCAACAATTAATCATAATACACACCAACATTGTCATTGTCATTACAACAAATGTTACTTTACGCATAAGTGAACATCCCTTGACATTTCAACAATGCATCGCATCTATGCATGCAACTGTATAGATGTGTATGTGACACACATCTAACAGCCAACCACATAGTAGGAAGAAAGACAACCAGTACAGCGTGATCATGTCCAGTGAACACAAGGTAGAACAAATAAACGAGACATACAAAATAATAGATTACAATAAAAACTGACGGACAATTAGACATAGTGAAGGCGGGCATTCTCCTAGCTAAATCGGTCTTTGCCTTCGACATCCTAACCAAGCCCGAAATTAATATCCTGAAGAAGTTTAGGGACTGGCCTCCATGTGACCGACTTCGTATCTGAAATATAATTAATAAAACCAAGCTTATTTCCATGCACAAGCTGAGATTTGACCAGAATCTGCCACTTTCAGAATAAATAAAAAATTAAACAGTGACCTTTGACCAACACCAAGTTACCTACCTAAATGTAATTATTACTTTACATCTAAAAATTCATGGTTTTTTCCATGAAATAGTTACCAAAGATTAACAATTTGCTAAAATATCGAGAATATAGTGCCAGTGGTTTATTCGTAATGTGATCAGAAAGTGGGAAGTTCTGGTCCAATCTCAGTTTCCTGGAGGCTGACATATTTATCAGGGCGTTTCAGAGCTGCCAAGTTTTATCGAGAAAGCTTGGTTGTATGTACCCCAGTCCCCAGCGCATGCGCACAACCTCCTCCCAATGCATGGGTCCGCCCAATAATGGGTTGTTTGACGAATGAATACATCAGAGTGAGCAATCGGCCGCGAGCAAATTTGTTTTTACATTGTCTGCATGAACCGTGACAGCACAGCCAAGACGTACAGGCCATGATGTCCGAAGGTTGTTATGACAAGTGACCTAAGTAGGTGTTACCTGTCAAATGACGTATCGCTGCCGTGTGAGCGTAAAGGGGAACTTTAGCAGTTTTACGAAGCCTTAGGAATGAGATAATGTAAAAGTGAAGAATTGTAATGTGAGTAATATTATGTTGGTGCTTATCTCTAATTATAACTGTATTGTTTAAATTTGTGCTGTGTTGTTTTGAACCTGGTAAATGAGCAATGTGTTTACATGTGACTTGCAGCTTTATCTGATTACTAACATAAATCGTATATTTATTATCCATTGTCCGCAGCAATCATAGTTTCGAGTTTGCCTTTTCGTTTTGTTGCGTCTCTCAGCTCGGTCGGGTTTTCATGTATTTAGGAGCGACATGTTTTTTTAATTATTATTAGCATTAAGGTTGAACATGGAAATAAATAGTACAAAGCAATTTTTTTCAGGATAGTTACAAAATGCCATATTGAACAATATATAAAAAAGTCCCCTAGTTTCCCCTTGTGCTTTTGTCACAACGAGGCTAGATGCATGAGAACTGTTATAGACTGTAGGCTATTGGGTTGAAATCATTTCCGTTCATGAATTCCACCATCCAGTCATTCCAGCAATACAAAATGTTGACAAAAACTATTAGCCATAAAACTACAACTGACAGACACAATTTAGTTTCCACTGAACAGTATCGCTAATTAAGGAGAAATGTGTAATGTGTGAGTCAGAATGTCACATTTTTATTTTTGACACTATGACATCGAGGTTGGTATCAATTTAAAGCTAGTGGCCAAAAATGGCTATAAAACTATCTAGTATGTAAAACATACGTACCCCGGTTGGTCAGATTTAAGGCCAAAAGTGGTGTAGTCACTTATGTATCAACACTTGACTTGACTCCAAAATAGACTAGCTCACTCACTCACTCACCCATCACTCACTCACTCACTCACTCACTCACTCACTCACTCACTCACACACACACACTCACTCACTCACTCAGTGCTTTTCTCATAAGGCGCCAACAAATCTTCTCCAGCCAGCCAAGTTCGATCCAAGTCTTCCGAGCCATCTTCATCACTTCTTCCACATTCCTTCTCCATGTGCCAGTCGTCTGCCTATACTCCCTTTTCATGTGGCCATTCCGTGAAGCAAACCAAAATGTAGCCGAAGACGCCGACTAGGAAATGATGACTAATTTTAGTTTTTTGCTCCCGATGATGTAAAATGACACGGACAGAAAGTGAATGCTATGTTTTCCTAACCCTGCACGAAGAATTCCTTGTTATCCCGTGAAAAGGAGGAGTCGTTCATAGGCAACATTCGCACGTTTCTACGTCGGCTCAGCCCACACATGAAATGTGTCGGTCAAGCTTTCTATGCGATACGTGGTGGAGGGTAAATCGTAACAGTGGTACTTGGTACTATTCATGTTACACACTAGGCGTGGGGCGATTAATCAACTAGATTTGTTAGTTGTGTTAAGTTAATATTGCATTTCTTTGTATTAATTTAAGTTAACAAGTATTTTGAAAGTTAAGTAATTTAGTTAACGATTAACTTTTGGTGCCTTTTGAATCACCCTGTGAGCAGCAAGAACAACAAGAACAACAAGAACAACAAGAACAACAAGAATAACAAGAATAACAAGAACAACAAGAACAACAAGAACAACAAGAGCAGCAAGAACAACAAGAACAACAAGAACAACAAGAACAACAAGAACAACAAGAGCAGCAAGAACAACAAGAACAACAAGAACAACAAGAACAACAAGAACAACAAGAGCAGCAAGAACAACAAGAACAACAAGAACAACAAGAACAACATATATGTCTTTTTATGTACAGTGTACAGTGCACTGCCTCGTGATATGCTATACGTACGTCTGTATCATCAATCACACCAATATCCTGTCCACAATGTCTACATTTCATCATGCCTTCGATGGATTCCACATTTGGACGAACATCAAACCCACTACGGACGTGAGGAAAGTGAAAAGGAAGATACGATGAATGTTAGGTTTGTCTGTGTTGGGCATACAATTGTATGTGCAGATGTGGACATTCATTTATATCGACTAGATAGATATTTATTCTGCGTAGTTTGGTGCTACTTTTACCCACGCATCCGTTACTTTTTAGCCGACGTGGCGGGTAAAAGTATTGATTAGCTTTTTTGAAAAATTGTAATAACCTAAGATATTCGTTTTTGTTCAGCATGGTTCCCATGTTGCTGATGCCAATTGGGCACCACTTTGTCGCATAGATGATATCATTCCGTGATTTTGTAAAATTTCACCTATGCTCAATTCGCTTTTTTGCGCACCCGCCTGCTGGCTGAAACACCGCACATGTACGATCATTTGAGACAAATCGTATTGTGACCAGGTGGATTTTCTCGCGACCCTTCCGATGACAAGATAGCTCCTTACTCATGAGCGCCAACAGCAGTTCTGATTAGGTTATGTAATTTTTGATAGAGATACGCTCTTACATATCGCGGCATCCAGTCCTTAAGGCTGTTCAGAGCGCTTTACAATTCACCCCCTGACAGACCTTTTCATTCCAACGCGATCTCGACTTCGATGTGAAACATTCAGCCACGTTGCAATTACTGCGCGAAGACTATTCGTTCACATATCCAACACTGTCCGGGCGGACGGACGAACGAATAAATGAATGATGGATAATGTGGAAGTGGAAACGGGTGGCGGAGAAATCAGAGAAACGGTATCAGTGACGAAGAAGAAGGGAAAACAAAACTCGACGACTTATATTGGTGCCAGCCTCACCCGGACTTCAGGGATAAAGAGGAGAGCAACAAACAAACCAGTTGCACAGAACGCTAATACTTCACTGAATATAGGTGGTCAGGGCTCGTGGCTCGTTGTGGAAGTTGTAATAATGTGTGGATCTAGTTGAAACGTGTTTGGGGACGGCAACATATTAAACCTTTCGTAGACACAGGTGTAATGTTATACGGTCCATACGTGGTCTGAAACACGTCTTACTAAATTGGCACAGCACACAGATATTTAGCCAAAGCGTACTTTTATATGTTTACATGGTGATTGATCAATTGTGATAATTGTTAACTGAAGTGTTCTTAAATGTAGTGTTCCGTGTAAATATATTATGTAGTACATCAATCGGTTTGCCGAGTGTTTCATAAGTAATTACAACTGACAAGACAATGACAAGAGTCTAGCGTGTTGCTCAATTATCGAGCCTGTGATCTACCTCCAGCTTGGAACGACAATCATATAACAGTTGCTGCCATTGCGGTGTGGACAATAGGCAAGGAGACGATAACTATCAAATTTATTAATACGTTTATTTTTGCACTGAACCACTCGTGAGATTAGACTGCATGACTAAGTTACTAGAGTTAAAATTACTTGATGTGGCGATAACTGACATTTAACAGGATCGGCTGTGTGTGTTGTCTCGATAGAAATACAGTGGGTGCATATTTAGACTGTTCTTAAATGTGGTGTTCCGATTAAATAGATTATGTAGTACATCAATCGTTTTGCCGAGTGTTTCATGTGTAATTACAACTGGCAAGACTGAGTCTAGAGTGTGACTCAATTATCGAGCCTGTGATTTACCTCCAGCTTGGAACGACAATCATACAACAGTTGACGCCATTGCGGTGTATCTGGACAATATACAAGGAGACGACGACTATCATATTCAATTACACGTTTATGTTTGCACTGAACCACCCCTGAGATTAGACTGCATGACTAAGTTGCTGGAGTTACAATAACTCGATGTGGCGATAACTGACATTTAACAGGATCGGCTATGTGTGACCTCGGTAGAAATACGGTGTATGAATATTTAGACTTATGTATGTGTAGCCTTCGCCAAGCAACAACAGAACAACAAAGAAACTATTAACTGCAATATTCGGTGTAGCAAGTCACGACCTGCCTAACACGCGGACACAGCACCAGTCAAACGCTGAATTCGTGTTAAGAATCCCGAGAGCACAATCGCGGTTCGTTTTCAAATGACTGTTTGACCGATGGTGGAGTTTTGACCACAGAACACAAGCAGCACCTCAATGATGGATACGTGAAGTGTCAACGCCTTTCTCTTCAACAAGTCTTGATGTGTTAAACATCACATTTACACGAGTTCAGATGAATAGTTGGAGTTGGAGGAATGCGTGTTATGTTCTTTGGAAGCTCCCGTTGTTGTTTATGTAAAAGTATACATTGTTTGGTTTTGTAGGCACCAGCAGTGAATGAATTTGTGCTTTTTATCATTTCGTTACAAATACATGTCATGAATCGGCATACGCATGTGTAACATATAAATAATTTTGCAAATGTTTTTTTTTCAATTTTTGCTAATGAATTATCAGTTGTGCACACCCCTAGTCTGACGACCAACCTGTACACATTTCAACTTTTAACTGGTGTGCAAGACAATGATCGTACCCGTCAACGTCAATTAATGTGATATACATCAGCAACGTAGGTGCACGTGTACTCACAATAACCTACCTCATGAGCTATTATGACTTGTGCGGATTACTGACGCCGCACTGATACCTTGATCGTCGAAGTTATAACCTAGCTGTGATACTAACATGAATCTTATAATACCTCTGCGAATCACTCATACCGATATGACCAATGTTATTAACTGCATAAGTAATAATTGAACATTATGAAATTGTTAACATTGTTCTGATTTACTGGTTTAGTAGATTTGACTGGGAAAGAGGAACATTTCCGTAATACTGAACTGAATTTTTGCAACTTGATCAGAGAGGATGTGTCGAGTCACTGCAACTATGGCGATGCTACCAAATCACTGTTTTTCAGTGTTTACGCAGTGGTTGTTGTTGCCAAGACATTCCACGTCGTTATCTTAATAACCCTTTGTCAGCTGTTATACTCTAGACAGATAACGCTACATTGAACACCTTATATACTCTAGACAGCCTATAGTGTGTTCAGTGTAGCCTTATATGTACCTGTACTTATCTGTATGATTCGTCTGCTAAGACGACTACAATAAACTTATACCTATATCACTATGGTTGGCACACCTAATATACTGAAGGGGATCGAAACCACCTGTTGCGCCACCTCATGGTAGCATGCAAAACTAATGGGTGACTAAGCTTTGCCCTCTTTCGCCTCCCCTTTGGCCTCCCCCTTTACGAGATCACTGGGTAGCTACCTTTCGGGTTGCCCGAGTTGGACGTTAAACAAACGAAAGCAATGAATGAATGTCTTTTCGCAGTGAACGACTAGCGAATTCACCATATAGGTGCTACTATGTTTAATGGTCAGCAAATAAGAACCATGCATAGGCATGTGGGCGCAAGTTGGAGGTTTGGCTAAATCGGACCGGATTCTCGTCGGTCTGATCGGGGCCGCTTATTGACATCCCTGCTTAATGTTAACTAAATATGTCGTTTTTAGTACGCCACTAGACATATTAGAATATACATCAATACATCTTACATAACTGAAAGTGGCATAACCAGCTGATAAAATATCACAAAGAACGTTAACAAACGGTGGACCGAGATCGACATGGACCGAGATAGACTGATATACTTGCCTACTGAAGCAAACCTTTTGCAGTAAGTTTGATGGAACTTTTTACTTACCCATCCGGTACTTATTAGCCGACGTGGCGGTTAAAATTACTGATTTGATTTTTTCGAAAAGTTGTAATAACTTAAAATATTCGTTTTTGTTGAGCATGGTTTTCGTGTTGCTGATGCCAACTGGATACGGTTGCAAGGTTGCAATAATTATTTAACATTTATTATCATTGACATTGCTCTACCTCAGAACGTTTCAGTAATGTCATTAGGGTAGGGTGCAGCAAAGAGCCCCTTCTCCCATTGAAAATGGCAACAGTTTTTCATAAACGTATTATTTTGGGGGATCTATGCTGACACATGATGGTTGTGTGGCTGTTGTATGCAACACCACAGCATTAATGACGATTGGCAATACCAAAATGTCAGTTAATTAAATATGTTGTCTATGTGCGTCTTGCCCCATAACAGTAGACTTCTTTCTCCATTGTATGAAATACGAATACTGAAATGAAACAAGCTATTGCTGAGTGTAAAAAAACCAATAACTTTTATTTTATCCAGACCGGCATCAAACATGCACAATTTAATTACTCTCCGACGCGCTGTTGTGGCAGAAAAACGCACTCCTGGCGTGTAGTCTTTGTACAACTGAAACTGTACCCACGCCTCCAGATGTCTACAGTTCAAAAGGGCTCGCCGTATATGACATACGACCATGTTTCATCTTCCTTGCTGGTACTGACTCGTTTTCTCTTTGGCTTGTTCACTGCGTCTTTGGTTCCGTTCTGTGTCCTTCGTCTTGCCGCCAGTGACTTTCGCTTTACTTTCCCCTTTTCGTTTTCTTCCTCTCGATCAACGAGCTCAACTTGTGTGTGATGAATTCCAGTTTATTAGGAAACAATAAGAACTCAAATGGTTGTAGTTTTTTATGATATGACACCTCTATAACAAGTATTACGTAATGTGCACTCATTCATTAGGTAATGCAGTGTATTCCGAGTAATCACGTATCATCAGATGCGAAATGATTGATCGAACACACACACGTAGCTTTTATCAAAGTAAAACATTTTCCACTTCCTAATAACGACTTTAAATTGACCAAATCGTGTGGGGAAAGACGACCCGCGGGACACATACATTAGTATGTTCAGATAATCATACCATTGTATATATATATATATATATATATATATATATATATACCTACTATCACCTTTATCTGAAAATGCAAGTTGTGATTCCTGACACCGACAAACTCGCCAATCATGGCCTGTTATTATTGCGCATACACATAGCAGAGTGTAGACGTGTTCAACTGCGCATATCAACAAATTATCTAAAACTACAAACAATTATAAAATTAAATTTCTAACGGAATCAGCTACACTTCTTATTGCGTCATTTTCGGACTCAAATATTCACATTAAAAATGTTGTTTGCTCAATAAAGTGTGACTAGTAAACCGCTGGCGTGACATTCTTGGCTGTAGTTGCAAATGATTATTAACGAGATTCGTAGGCCAAAAACCATGTTTCGCTTTACACATGCGCATAATCCTCCAATGCGTGGGTTAGCCTATTAATGGGTTGTTTATACAATTAATACGTCAGAGTGAGCGCTCGGCTGCGGACAATTTGTTTTTGTATTGTGTACGTGAACCGTGACCTGAGCTGACGTAGAAGGTGCTACCTGTTAAATCAGCCGCCACTACCGTGTGAGTGTACAAAGGAACTTGAACAGTTTTACGGCGCCTTACGAAGGACAGAATGTAGAAGTGAATAATGGCAATGTGAGTAATATATATTAATTTATAATTATAACTGTATTGTTTTTATTGTTGTTTTTAACTCGTGTAAGGAGCAAAATGTCTACCTCTAACCTTCAACTTTATCTGATTACTAAAATAAATCTATATTTGTATCCAGTTCTAGCCCTTTCGTTTTGACTGGGCCCCAGATATTGGGTTTCCAAGGATTCCGGAGCGACATAAGTTGTTGTATTATGTTAACTTTGGACTCCGCTTAACGGAATCACTTCGGATCAGAGCAATTTGATTTTGTTAAGCAGCCGAATCACTTAAGCACCGCAAGTTAGTATAGTGGGAATAGGGAATTATTTCGTCTCAGACAATACATTCGATTGATTCTGGTATCTGTGATTCTGTTATCCATGATTCTATTATCCGTGATTTTGCACAATTCTCTTCAGCGGAGTTATCGGATCTAACGATCTTATTGTGATTTCAACAAAAGTACATGCTCTTTTAATAAGCCAACTGCCCATAATAGTTAAGGCTATTAAAACAATATTTTAACACCAACAAACCTGATTCACGACGGACTAAATGAATTGAGGGGTGAGAAGTAACGTTAGCGTTCTTAGCTAAGACGATGTAAATCGCTGACAAGATTGCAATTATTGCAGAGAATTGAGTGTTCCTTCAATAGTATTACTATCATTTGGGGAAGGCAGTGTTAGTTGAGTCATGTTTCATTCTTTTTTTTGATATCTGGAACACAATCATTCTCCTAAATAATTTTTTTTTATACTCGCATAAACTATGATTATTAATATATAATTTTAAACCAAGATAATATATCTAATATGCATAGATAATTATATGTAGCTAATTTAAACTGGGTTGGTAAACTAGCTCAATTAACATTTGGTGTACGGTAAGCCACAGTGTACCGTAAGTTGAGTCACAACGGGCCAATGATTTCTTTTGTTTAAATTACACAGGCTTTGTACAACAAGTTTCACAACTCAACCAACACATCTACACAATGGGTACAACACATCAATCAAATCTCAACACGCTTAATCAATAAATCAACACCCTTACTTAATACAGACTTACAACATTTCAACAGTTGATCACAATACACACCAACAATGTCATTGTCATTACAACAAATGTTACTTTACACATAAGTGAACATCCCTTGACATTTCAACAATGCATCGCATCTATGCCTGCAGCTGTATAGATGTGTATGTGACAAACATCTAACAGCCAACAGCCAACCACAACCACAGTAGGAATAAAGAAAACCAGAACAGCGTGATCATATCCAGTGATCACAAGGTAGAACAAATAAACGAGACATGCAAAATAATAGATTACAATAAAAACTGAGGGACAATTAGACATAGTGAAGGCGGGCATTCTCCTAGCTAAATCGGTCTTTGCCTTCGACTTCCTAACCAAGCCCGAAATTAATATCCTGAAGAAGCTTACGGGCTGGCCTCCATGTGATCGACTTCGCATCTGAAATCTAATTAATAAAACCGAGCTTATTTCCATGCACAAGCTGAGATTTGACCAGAATCTGCCACTTTCAGAATAAATTAAAAAATAAACAGTGACCTTTGACCAGCACCAAGTTATACACCTAAATGTAATTATTACTTTACATCTAAAAAAATCATGGTTTTTCCATGAAATAGTTACCAAAGACTAACAATTTGCTAAAATATCGAGAATATAGTGCCAGTGGTTTATTCATGTGATCAGAAAGTGGGAAGTTCTGGTCCAATCTCAGTTTCCTGGAGGCTGACATATTTATCAGGGCGCTTCAGAGCTGCCAAGTTTTCCCGAGAAAGCTTGGTTGTATGTACCCCAGTCCCCAGCGCATGCGCACAACCCCCTCCCAGTGCATGGGTCCGCCCAATAATAGGTTGTTTAACGAATGAATACGTCAGAGCGAGCAATCGGCCGCGGGCAGTTTGTTTTTACATTGTGTGCAAGAACCGTGACAGCACAGCCAAGATATACAGGCCAGGTTTTTCAGCACGCATGATGCCCGAAGGTTGTTATGACATGTGATCTAAGTAGGCACTACCTGTCAACTGACGTATCGCTGCCGTGTGAGCGTAACAGGGAACTTTAGCAGTTTTACGAAGCCTTAGGAAGGAGATAATGTAAAAGTGAAGAATTGTAATGTGAGTAATATTATGTTGGTGCTTATTTCTAATTATAATTGTATTGTTTAAATTTGTGCTGTGTTGTTTTGAACCTGGTAAATGAGCAATGTGTTTACATGTGACCTGCAGCTTTATCTGATTACTAACATAAATCGTATATTTATTATCCATTGTCCGCAGCAATCATAGTTTCGAGTTTGCCTTTTCGTTTTGTTGCGTCTCTCAGCTCGGTCGGGTTTTCATGTATTTAGGAGCGACATGTTTTTTATTATTCTTAGCATTAAGGTTGAACATGGAAATAAATAGTACAAAGCAATTTTTTTCAGGATAATTACAAAATGCCATATAGAACAATATATAAAAAGTCCCCTAGTTTCCCCGTGTGCTTTTGTTACAACGAGGCTAGATGCACGAGAACTATTATAGACTGTAGGCTATTGGGTTGAAATCATTTCCGTTCATGAATTCCACCATCCAGTTATTCCAGCGATACAAAATGTTGACAAAAACTATTAGCCATAACACTACAACTGACAAACACAAATTAGTTTCCACTGAAAAGTATCGCTAATTAAGGAGAAATGTGTAATGTGTGAGTCAGAATGTCACATTTTTATTTTTGACACTATGGCATCGTGGTTGGTATCAATTTAAAGCTAGTGGCCAAAGATGGCTATAAAACGATCTAGTATGTAAAACATACGTACCCCGGTTGGTCAGATTTAAGGCCAAAAGTGGTATAGTCACTTAGGTATCAACACTTGACTTGAGTCCAAAATAGACTAGCTCACTCACTCATTCACTCACTCACTCACTCACTCACACACTCACTCACTCACTCACTCAGTGCTTTTCTCATTCCACGGGAGCATACTTACTTACTTAATCCTCTTCGTGCGGGATCACACATAAGGCCGACACCAAAGAACGCCAATGTTGCCTGTCCGTTGCAAACTTCGTCACCTGGCCCCAACTCCACCCGAGAACCTTCATCTCCCGCTCTACTGATCTCCTCCACGTCTCATTGGGTCTCCCCCTCGCTCTCTTTCCACCAGGGTCCCAGCGCATGGCCACTCTTGGAATGGATGTCAGCGGCATTCTGCAGATGTGTCCGATCCATTTCCATCTGCGGCGTTTAACCTCGAGAGAGAGATGGGCTGCATACCTGTTCTTTCATGGAGTTCCGTGTTGGAGATTTTGTTTGGCCAGTAGATTCGCAGTATCTTCCTGAGGCACTTGTTTTGGAAAACTTCCAGCATCTGGCATATGCCTTTGGCGACCTTCCATGAGTCCGCCGCATATAGTAGCACACTCAGGACGTTGCTCTTGAACAGGCGGATCTTTGTTCTGTTGCTGATCTTGTTTGTCTTCCAGATATTCTTCAGTGCCGCAAATGCCCCTCTTGCCTTTCTAATCCTTGCCTTAATCTCAGATTCCGAGTTTCCATCTGTTGACACCTTGGCCCCAAGGTAGGTGAACTCGGTCACCTCTTCAATATCCCTTCCTCCAATCGTGATGGGGTCTGCTGTTTGGCTGTTGTTTCGCAGCATCTTTGTTTTGTTTATGTTTATCTGTAGCCCAATTTTTCCGGCATTTCTTGCAAGTTCATCGCTTTTTCTTTGGATGTCACTGTAGCGGTGCGACTGAAGAGATATGTCGTCTGCAAAGTCTAGATCACCTAATGTTTTTGTGAAGGTCCATTTGATGCTGCTTTTGTCTCCTAGTGCTGTTTCCTTCATGACCCAGTCGATCCCGAGGCAGAAGAGGAAGGGGGATAGTATGCATCCTTGTTTCACTCCGGTCTTGATTTCAAAATCTTCTGTCATGTATTGGCCGCAAATGACCTTGGTCCTGAAATCGCCATATAGCAGTTTGATTATGCTCACAATCTTGGGGGGATTCCATAGTGCCGGAGTATACGCCAGAGAGATTCTCTGTGAATGCTGTCGAAAGCCTTTTCAAAATCGACAAAGGTTGCGTAGAATGGCGTGTTCCATTCCTGGCACTGCTCCAGGATCTGCCTTAAGGTAAAGATGTGGTCCCCACAGGATTTTCCTTTCCTAAAACCTGCCTGTTCTTTGCGCAACAGTGGGTCAAGGGCTTCCGAAATTCTGTCAAGGATCACCCTGCTGAAAACTTTGCTAGTGATAGACAACAGAGTGATCCCTCTCCAGTTTTTTTGCAAAGGCTAAGGTCTCCTTTCTTTGGTAGTTTGACGATCAGCCCCATCTTCCAGTCGCCTGGTGTTTCTTCCGTCTCCCATATTCCTTCAAAGATCTCTGTCAAGGCTCCCATGGTGACTTCTCCTCCAGCTTTCAACATATCTGCACTTATACAGTCTGCACCCGGTGCTTTCCCAGACTTCATGTTCCTGGTTGCTTTTCTCACTTCTTCAGCAGATGGTGGGTCTGTGTTGACCTTTAGGTCCTCTTTGCTTTCTGGAATTTCTGCTTGATTTCTTGGTGCTTCCTTGTTGAGGATGGTCTCGAAGTGTGTTTTCCATCTCTGGGTCTGTTTTGCTTCACAGGTGACAACATTTCCATCCACATCTTTCACTGGAACATTACTATTTTTAAAAACGCCAGTCAGCGTTTTGGTTATCTTGTACAGTGTGGCCATGTTCTGTGTCTGTGCTGCTGCTTCTGCTTCATCTGCCAGATTTTCGATGAAGGCTATCTTGTCTGCTCTCGTCTTCCTTTTGACTTCTTTGTCCAGTTCTGAGTAGCTACTGTGCAGCTGTTCCTTCAGTCGTTGAGATTTGGCGTCGTTTAGCTTCTTTTTTTTTGCTTTTCTTTCATCAATTGTTGTCCATGTGTCTGACTTGATCCATTCTTCCTTCTTTTTTCTTCTGTACCCTAAAAGTTCCTTGCTTGTTTCCATCAGTGCCTGATTGAAACTGTCGATGCTCAATTCTTGTTCCTCTTGGAGTATGCGAAAGCGGTGTTTTAAGTCCAGCTGGAAAGCTTTCTCTGTGTTTAGGTTCTTTAACTTTCCTGTGTCAAATCGCCGTTGTCTCTCTTCTCTTCTTTGTGTCTTCCGTAGCTTCAATGACAATGTTGCTACTACCAGCACATGATCACTCCCCACATCAGCTCCGCGTCTGGCTCTAACATCCTGAAGTGATCGTCTCCACTTCTGACTGACTATCACATGGTCGATCTGGCTGACAGTGTTGTTATCATGGGACCTCCAGGCGGTTTTGTGAATGTTTCTGTGCTTGAATAGAGTTCCACCTATGACTAGGTTATTCTCAACACATAGGTCAGAGAGTCTCTCGCCTTTGTTATTTATGCATCCAAAGCCCTCGGTGCCCATGGCCCTTTCTCTTCCTGTGTTTTCCTCTCCAACTCTTGCGTTTAGGTCTCCCACCACCATGAGTACATCATGCCGGGGTGTTGTCCGGATTTCCCCCTCCAACTGGTCATAGAACTCATCCTTGATCTCCTCCTCCGCATCCTCAGTTGGTGCATAGCATGCGATCACTGTCAGCTTTGCAAACTTGGAATTGAATCTTGCCTTGAGTAGTCTGTCGTTTATTGGCTTCCACTCCAGCATAGTTTTTTTTCCATCTTCCTCGTCACAATGATGGCAACTCCACCTCTGTGCTGGTTATCTGATCGGCCTGAATAAAGTATGGTGTGTCCCGAGGACAGGGTCCTCTTCCCTGAGTCTATCCATCTTGCCTCGCTCACACATAAAAGTTCCACTTTGTAATTTTCCATCTCCCGCAGTACTTGCTGAAGCTTTCCTGCTTGACAGTGTTCTCATGTTCCAGGAGCCCACTCGTATTTTGTTTTTCGGCTTGAGGAGCTTCGCTGTCGTGGTGTCAGCTCCCGACCGGGTTTGGCTGCCATCCTTCATGATCCCAGTTTCCTGGGTTACTTCACCCCTCGCACCATTGACGTATTGTTCTTTGGTATTGGTTTCTGTAGCTTGAGTTTTTCTTACATCGTGAGGGTGCTAACCTCACGCACAGCCCTCCTCCTTTCTCATCCGGGCTTGGGACCGGCAATGGCGGAGCATAAGGCGCCAACAAATCTTCTCCAGCCAGCCCGATCTTGGACGAGCCAGCCAAGTTCAATCCAAGTATTCCGAGCCATCTTCGTCACTTCTTCCACATTCCTTCACCAGGTACCAGTCGTCTGCCTATACTCCCTTTTCATGTGGCCATTCCGTGAAGCAAACCAAAAAAATGTAGCCGAAGACGCCGACCGGGAAATGATGACTAATTTTTTCGTTTTTTGCTCCCGATGATGTAAAATGACACGGACAGAAAGTGGATGCTGTTTTCCTAACGCTGCACGAATAATTGCTTGTTATCCCGTGAAAACGAGCAGTCGTTCATAGGCCTATTCGCACGTTTCTACGTCGGCTCAGCCCACACATGAAATGTATAGGTCAAGCTTTCTATGCGATACGTGGTAAATCGTAACAGTGGTACTTGGTACTATTCATGTTACACACTAGGGATGGGGCGATTAATATGACACGTGGCGGAGGGTAAATCGTAACAGTAGTACTTGGTACTATTCATGTTACACACTAGGTATGGGGCGACAATCATATAACAGTTGCCGTCATTGCGGTGTGGACAATAGGCAAGAAGATTTATTAATACGTTTATGTTTGCACTGAACCACTCGTGAGATTAGACTGCATGACTAAGTTACTGGAGATACAATTACTTGATGTTGCGATAACTGACATTTAACAGGATCGGCTGTGTGTGTGGCCTCTGTAGAAATACAGTGGATCCATATTTAGACTGTTCTTAAATGTGGTGTTCCGATTAAATAGATTATATAGTACATCAATCGTTTTGCCGAGTGTTTCATGTGTAATTACAACTGGCAAGACTGAGTCTAGAGTGTGGCTCAATTATCGAGCCTGTGGTTTACCTCCAGCTTGGAACGACAATCATATAACAGTTGCCGCCATTGCGGTGTATCTGGACAATATACAAGGAGACGACGACTATCATATTCAATTACACGTTTATGTTTGCACTGAACCACCCCTGAGATTAGACTGCATGACTAAGTTGCTGGAGTTACAATAACTCGATGTGGCGATAACTGACATTTAACAGGATCGGCTGTGTGTGGCCTCGGTAGAAATACAGTGTATGAATGTTTAGACTTATGTATGTGTAGCCTTCGCCAAGCAACAACAGAACAACAAAGAAACTAGTAACTGCAATTCGGTGTAGCAAGTCACGACATGCCTCACACGCGGACACAAACGCTGAATTCGTGTTAAGAATCCTGAGAGCAGAATCGCGGTTCATTTTCAAATGACTGTTTGACCGATGGTAGAGTTTTGACCACAGAACACAAGCAACACCTCAATGATGGATACGTGAAGTGTCAACGCCTTTCTCTTCAACAAGACTTGATGTGTGAAATATCACATTTACAGGAGTTCAGATGAATAGTTGGAGTTGGTGGAATGTGTGTAATGTTCTTTGGAAACTCCCGTTGCTGTTTATGAAAAAGTATACATTGTTTGGATTTGTAGCACCAGCAGTGAATGAATTTGTGCTTTTTATCGTGTCGTTACAAATACATGTCATGAATCGGCATGTAACATATAAATAATTTTGCTAATGTTTTTTTTCTTCAATTTTTGCTAATGAATTATCAGTTGTGCAAACCCCTAGTCTGACGACCAACCTGTACACATTTCAACTTTTAACTGGTGTGCAAAACAATGATCGTACCCGTCAACGTCAATTAATGTGATATACATCAGCAACGTAGGTGCACGTGTACTCAAAATAACCTCCCTCGTGAGCTGTTATGACTTGTGCGGATTACTGACGCCGCACTGATACCTTGATCGTCGAAGTTATAACCTAGCTATGATACTAACATGAACATTATAATACCTATGCGAATCACTCATACCGATATGACCAATGTTATTAACTGCATAAGTAATAATTGAACATTATGAAATTGTTAACATTGTTCTGATTTACTGGTTTAGTAGATTTGACTGGGAAAGAGGAACATTTCCGTAATACTGAACTGAATGTTTGCAACTTGATCAGAGAGGATGTGTCGAGTCACGGCAACAATGGCGATGCTACCAAATCACTGTTTTTCAGTATTTACGCAGTGGTTGTTGTTGCCAAGTCATTCCAGACAGATAAGGCTACATTGAACACACCATATACTGTGGACAACCTGGTGTGTTCAGTGTAGCCTTATATGTACCTGTACTTATCTGTACGAGTCATCTGCTACGACGACTACAATAAACGTATGCCTATGTCACTCTAGTTGGCACACCTAATATATTGAAGGGGCTCGAAACCACAGAACCTGTTGCGCCACCTCATGGTAGCATGCGAAACTAATAGGTGACTAATCTTTGCCCTCTTTCGCCTCCCCTTTGGCCTCCCCCTTTACGAGATCACTGGGTAGCTACATTTCGGGTTGACCGAGTTGGACGTTAAACAAACGAAAGCAATGACTGAACGTCTTTTCGCGGTGAACGACTAGCGAATTCACTATATATGTCCTACTGTGTTTAATGGTCAGCAAATATGAACCATGCATAGGTGTGTGGGCGCATGTTGGAGGTTTGGCTAAATCGGACCGGATTCTCCTCGGTCTGATCGGGGCCGCTTATTGACATCCTTGCTTAATGTTAACTAAATATGTCGTTTTTAGTACTCCACTAGACATATTAGAATATACATCTTACATAACTGAAAGTGGCATAACCAGCTGATAAAATATTACAAAGAACGTTAACAAACGTTGGACCGAGATCGACATGGACCGAGATAGACTGATATAGTTGCCTACTGAAGCAAACCTTTTGCGGTAAATTTGATGGAACTTTTTACTTACCCATCCGATACATATTAGCCGACGTGGCGGTTAAAATTACTGATTTGATTTTTTCGAAAAGTTGTAATAACGTAAAATATTCCTTTTTGTTGAGCATGATTTTCGTGTTGCTGATGCCAATTGGATACGGTTGCAAGGTTGCAATCATTATTTAACATTTATTATCATTGACATTGCTCTACCTCAGAACGTTTCAATAATGTCATTAGGGTAGGGTGCAGCAAAGAGCCCCCATCCCCCATTGAAAATGGCAACAGGTTTTCATAAACGTATTATTTGGGGGGATCTATGGTGGCACACGATTGTTGTGTGGCTGTTGTGTGCAACACCAAAGCATTAATGACAACTGGCAATACCAAAATGTCAGTCAATTAAGTATATTGTCCAGGTGCGTCTTGCCCCACAACAGTAACATTATTTCTCCATTGTATGAAATACGAATACTGAAATGAAACAAGCTATTGCTGAGTGTAAAAAAAACAATAACTTTTATTTTATCCAGACCGGCATCAAATATGCACAATTTAGTTACTCTCCGACTCGCTGTTGTGGCAGAACAACGCACTCCAGGCGGGTAGTCTTTGTACAACTGAAACTGTACCCACCCCTCCAGATGTCTACAGTTCAAAAGAGCTCGCTGTATATGACACACGGCCATGCTTCCTCTTTGTTGCTGGTACTGACTCGTCTTCCCTTTTGCTTCTTCGCTGCGTCTTTGGTTCCGTTCTGTGTCCTTCGTCTTGCCGCATGTGACGTTCGCTTTACTTTCCCCTTTTCGTTTTCTTCCTCCCGATCAACGAGCTCAACTTGTCTGTGATGAATTCCAGTTTATTAGGAAACAATAAGAACTCAAATGGTTGTAGTTTTTTTATGATGTGACACCTTTAGAACAAGTATTACGTAATTTGCACTCATTCATTAGGTAATGCAGTGTATTCCGAATAATCACGTCTCATCGATGCGAAATGGTTGTTCGCACATATACACGTAGCTTTTATCAAAGTAAAAACATTTTCCACTTCTTAATCACGACTTTAAATTGACCAAATCGTGTGGGGAAAGACGACCTGCGGGACACATACATTGGTATGTTCAGATAATCATACCATTGTATGTATGTACCTACTATCACCTTTATCTGAAAAAGCAAGTTATGACTCCTGACACCGACAAACTCGCCAATCATGGCCTGTTGTTATTGCGCATACACATCGCAGAGTGTAGACATGTTCAACTGCCCATATCAACAAATTATATAAAACTACAAACAATTATAAAGTTGTATTTCTAACGGAATTAGCTACACTTCTTATTGTGTAATTTTCGGACTCAAATATTCACATTAGGCACATTTGCGGGGCTCATGAAATAAACATGTCGTTTGCTCAATAAAGTGTGAATAGTAAACCACTGGCGTGATATTCTTGACTGTAGTTGCAGATAGTTATTAACGAGATACGCAGGCCAAAAACCATGTTTCGCTTTACATTCCCTCAGTACATGCGCACAATCCTCCAATCGTTGGGTTAGCCTAATAATGGATTGTTTATACAATTAATACGTCAGAGTGAGCGCTCGGCCGCGGGCAATTTGTTTTTGTATTATGCATATGAACCGTGACCGCACAGCCAAGACATACGTGCCAACTTTTTCAGCACGCTTGCCTCCTCGCGGTTTGTTATATCACGTGACCTGAGCTGATGTAGAAGGTGCTACCTGTTAAATCAGCCACCACTACCGTGTGAGTGTACAAGGGAACTTGAGCAGTTTTACGGCGCCTTACAAAGGACAGACTGTAAAAGTGATTAATGGCAATGTGAGTAACATATATTAATATATAATTATAACTGTATTGTTTTCTGTTGTTTTGAACCTGTGTAAGGAGCAAATTGTCTATATATGTAACCTTCAACTTTATTTGATTACTAACATAAATCTATATGTGTACCCTGTCCTAGCCCTTTCGCTTTGGTGCGCCCCAGATGTCGGGTTTCCATTGATTCCGGAGCGACACAAGTTGTTGTATTATGTTTACTTTGGACTCCGCTTAACGGAATCACTTTGGATCAGAGCAACTTGATTTTGTTAAGCGGCCGACTCACTTAAGCACCGCAAGTTAGTACAGTGGGAATAGGGAATTATTTCGTCTCAGACAATACATTCGATTCTACTTAAGCGGCTGATTCTGGTATCCGTGATTCTCTTCAGCGGAGTTATCGGATCTAACGATCAAAGTAAATTCTTATTATGGTTTTAACAAAAGCACATGCTCTTTTAATAAACCAACTGCCCATGCTAGTTAAGGATATTAATATTTTAACACCAACAAACCTGATTCACGACGGACTAAATGAATTGAGGGGTGAGAAGTAACGTTAGCGTTCTTAGCTAAGACAATGTAAATCATTGACAAGGTTGCAATTATTGCAGAGAATTTAATGTTCCTTCATTAGTATCACTATCATTTGGGGAAGGCAGTGTTAGTTGAGCCATTTTTCATTCTTTTTGATATCATGATCACAATCAAACTCCTAAGCCAAACTGGTTTATATACTCGCATAAACTATGATTATTAATATATAATATATCTAGTATGCATAGATAATTATATGTAGCTAATTTAAACAGGGTTGGTAAACTGGCTCAAATAACACTTGGTGACGGTAAGCCACAGTCTACCGTAAGTTGAGTCACAACGGGCCAATGATTTATTTTGTTTAAATTACATAGGCTTTGTATAAAAAACTTCACATCTCAGCCAACACATCTGCACAATGGGTACAACACATCAATCACAAATCAACACGCTTAATTAATAAATCAACACCTTTACTTAATACAGACTTATACGCCCATCACAACTAGTGTATCTAACTGACAATATGTCACGTTGTAGCTATCCCATGTCCCAATTTGCTCGGAAAGATTATTTCCAAAATGTATTTTTGAGTAAAGCAACACTCGTCTTCGTTTTTAACTGCTGCTCAAATTACACTTCCCTGGGCCTTGCCTGGCACAACTAGCCCTGTTTCCACAATTAAGCTTTTTAATTAACTCCTCATTAAGAACCCTAGAGACAAGAAGGTTCAGATGAGATGAAATTGAAGTTTTTAGGATATTGAATGGATATGCAAATATTGATAGAATTTTTTTTTTCTCACTCAAGAAAGATAGTAGAACTAGAGGATATGAGGTAAAATTAGTAAATGGTTAGTGTAGATTGGATTTCAGGAAATACTCGTTCTCACAGAGGATAATAAATGAATGGAGTAAATTATCTACATATTGTGTAACTGCTAGTAGCGTGAATATGTTTTAAAGCAAGGTTGACACATATTTGTGGGGGGAGTTACACATAGATGAAAATTGTTGGAATCTCGATATAAGCCAATGCATGCATGGCTTCCTTGTCCACTTGCCATCTGGGCATTTGCCTTGGATGGCAACCTTGTTAACCTTACCTTAGGAAACCTTGTGATGTTTCTGGTCGCAGGATTCTCGTCTCCCCATTGATCAGATCTTCATCATCCTGTAGAAATTGTTTGAGAGTTCCGGTTCCAATTTTTAAAGTTGCTTCAAAGTTGTATATAAAATTGCCTGATTTTAACAGAATTTGTGTAGGCGGTTTTTAAATGAATTTATGGATTTTGCCTGTACGACCACTCTGAGTGAGAAAGCATTTTTCCTTATATTTGTGTTTGCTCTTTGAGTGAACAATTTTAGTATTGATAAATCTTGTTGAACTATATTGTTTTATGTTGTTTTGAACCTGTGCGAGAAGCAGTGTCTACCTGTGACCTACAACATTATCTGATTACTAACATAATTCAATATTTGTATGCTGTCCACAGCTATCAAAGTTTCGAGTTTGCCTAGCCCTTTCGCTTTGGTGCGCTCCAGATCTCGGGTTTCCAGGGATTTAGGAGCGACATAAGTTTTTTGCAATTAATTCTCCTACCTAAATCGGTCTTTGTCTTCGACTTCCTAACTGTGGTGAGCTAGAGACGTGGTGGCGCCACCTTGTAGGTTGTGTTATAACAAACGTAGTGTAGGCTGGTGTAACTAGAGGGCGGGGGCAGCGGAGCACATGTCATGCAATGTATATCATGCAGAGACAATAGAGCAAATATGTTATACAAGACATGTATATTCTTTATAAGCAAATACTACATGGTGGCAAAAGAAACACGAGATATTCAATGCTCACTAGGTATTGAAGTTGGCTAGAATGGTGAAGTGTTATCACTGAAAGAACTGAGATGGCGAAATCGCGCACAACCAGTGGGTGATAATAAGTGATAGTAGCGTCACAGGCAAGTGGCTGAAGTGTGGGCCAGATTAATTTGTAACGGGTGTTGTTCTGACTCTGTACAGTGAACTACGGATAAGTTGCCTCCACCACCTGGGTTACAGCTCACATAGGATGTCTCTGACAACTGGGCTAAGTTCAGACAGAAGTTTGACATCTATTTAAACGCGACAGGTGCAGCAGGGAAAACGGAGAGTTAAGTTACTTAGACGTCCATACTGCTACACGTCATTGGGGAAGAGGCACGAGAACTTTACAACAATTTCATATGGGACATAATAAGTAGATAAAAACTGGGTTGAGATATGGGCGAATTATAAAAGGCTTATCTTTAGCCTTACAAATGCTCATTATTTGTTTGAGTATAACAGGTGACTAAGATCACATGATTGTGAACCGGTCGATGATATTGCAACATGTTGAAAAAGTTTGAAGATTTCTGCACGCCTAAGAAGAACCTGACATTTGAAATACATACATTCTTCACCTACCACCAGGAACAAGGGGAGACAATTGACCAGTTTGTTCATGAACTGAAGTCAAAAATGAGGTCATGTTTGTTGTCTCAACTGGAAAATTTCTTGATTCTTACCCAATTGGTGCGAGGGGTAGGTGACAATTCAGTGCGGGAGAAACTGTTGCGAACTGTAGATCTAGATTTGGAAAAAGCTATCCAGATCTGCAAAGCATCAGAAATAGTGAAGATGCAAGCACAAGAGCTACACCTTGCTGCTGAGGGGACGTTGGTGAATACAGGAAAGAAGTGTATGAAGCAGCCAGGTCCCAAGCAGCAGAATGCTAAGCAGCGGTATACTTCTCAGCAGGATGGCGCAGCAGGTGGTCGACAGGATGAGTACTCATGTAGAAGGTGTGGACTTGTACATGGACCTGCAATGTCCGGCATATAACAAGATGTGCATCAACTGCCAGAAACAAGGGCACTTTATCAAACTTTGAGGTAGGTGAATGTCGTAGATGATGAAGATGATTAGGGAGAACTGTTTGTTGACATTGTTGACATGAAAACTGAGAACTGATGGTGAATGGATGTATTGTTCCCTGCAAGCTTGATACATGAGCACAGGCAAATGTACTGTCTTGGTGTATACTGCTTATAAGCTAATACTACACTAACCAAGTCCGAAATGAATATCCCGAAGGAGTTTATGGATTGGCCTCCTTGTGATCGACATCACATTTAGTTTCTAATCATTCCCATAGGCACAGGTTGATAGGAAAAGTGAACAGTTTGCTTGAAAAAGGCAGACAGCAGTAGCAATCACAAACATAATGATACAGATCGGATGCCAAAATGGAAAGTTTGCGAAAATTAGGGGGTATGACATAAGTATGTGACGGAACAGGTAACCATTTTGGACTAGAGCGGTCATTGGTGATATTTGTCTTGTGGCCCAGTGCGTTAGCAACATTGTGTAACAAATTTGGACAGAATAGTTGTATTTTGGTTGTGTCACACCCACTGGAAGCACTGCGTAGATCAGCATTTTCATATCTGGCCGCGACTGGCATCTGGTCATGTGATACCCTTTTATGGTGGCGTATCGAAATCAAGCCGTTCGCCTTGTATCTTATCAACTAGAAGTATGAAAGCAGTCACATAAATAATAAAATTTGACAAACCTGACACATTGGAATTTACCCTAAATCCTGTTAAATGTGAAAAATTTCCAATTTTCTTACAAAGTTATGCCATGTTTGGTTTAAAAATCAAGCAATTATATGAATACTAATTTAAAAATAAACTCATAAGTATATTCAAAGGGACAGTAAGCAGGCTTCATTGGTTCGCAGTGCTATGTAAATCTAGTGTACATGATCTATGATTTATCAAGTGTCAAAATCGACCTATAATTCAATTAAGTGACTGGTTTTCAGCTAATAATACGGGCAAAGCATTGTTTAGACTTGGCTGTCAAACAAATAATAATGACTTCACAAGTAGGAGTGTTCCATAATGTGTCTACATATACACTGTGCCGCAACTTTATATAAAATTTGACACTTTCTGCAACAAAAAATTCCCTATTTGGAGTAAGACCACAGTTGACCTTCCTGTTTATTGTTTCACATGAATGTAGGGCGTATTAAATTGCGATATGTGAATTTAAAGAATTCATATGATGTGATATAAGTGCAATTGAGCAGGCATATTCACAGGTTTGTTTGTAGAAGCTATTGGCTGTGAAATGGTGCATTTTTTTGGAGAGTTTAACAGGCGGATGGATTTATGGGAATTTTTCTGCTATGGGCCACATGGGCGCATGAATACAAGGCTATTTTTGTCAAAATTGATGGGCATCGCACGTCGGGACGTTTTAAAAGAGCTGGAGGTATGTGATTTTGATAAAACTTGGTCAGCCTGTCAATGAGATGATGGCAGTTGCTGTGAAAAAGTTTCAGAATTTTTAGTGGTCACGTTTTCTTATAATCTAATAAAACGTTAACATGGCCACCAATGCAATTTTCAACTGTGGTCTGACTCCTAAGAGACAGTCGTCCACAGTATATTTTTTAAAAGCAAACTTAAAAAAAGGTACCGTTTGTTAAAGCATATCCCGAAATGTTAAAGTCACTGAACTTGGCCAACATTATCCTTAAATAGTGCCTGAATATTCAATTATTGCCAGAGTTTTATGAAACTGGTCAGCGTATGCTGCTGTAGGCAGAATCGTCCGCCCCATCATTGAGTTTGGGACGGAAATCGCGCCCGCGAAAAACGTAAGCGCAGCTTTTGGGTTTCCGTAGCCAAATGGCTACGGAACTAATATTAGTAGTAATAACTTAGGTTTTAAAACCAATACGCATTAACCATTTCACATGTGGGTCAAGAAGCAGAAGAAATGTACTCCAAATAATTATGAGTACATTTATCGGTCACATAGAAAAGATTTCATAAATAGCCGTCATACTGTGCACGTGATGTTGCCTTTGGGTCACGGTCTAACGCGATTTCGTGTAGAATGAGGCCAGAGTGGGCCAGCAGTACAGACATAAATAAAACACCCGTTAGTAAGTTAGTAGTTAGTAGTTTATAGGGGGATGATTAATGATATAACTCTATGGCCAGCAGACTGCAATTATTAGCGTAACCTTATGTTGTCCTACAAGATTCTCGTTTTGTAATTGCGCTCACACAACATCCGGTAATCTGTCAAATGTCAGAAACTCATGCATTCTGACAAAAAGGTAATCATTTTACACTTTTACAAGGTTATTGTCAGGTAACTTTATTGATATACATATAACAATGCATACAGACATGAAATACGTGTTTATTGCTCTGTTTATGGCATTTTTGTAAGGTTTCACAACGTTTTTGTCGAGCAAGTCCTTCGCCTATACAACAGCAAAAGCCAGATAGAAAACAATTGTATGGCGATTGACTGCCTAATGCTGCTGGCATGTGGCGAACACTGTTAGTGCCTATTCTGGCACTATACTATTATGAAATGGCAAATGGGATCAAGTGACGACGACGGACTATTTGACTATGTGTATTGATAAAAAATTATTTGTATTCTGGTTGCTGCACCATTTGCTATAGCCTAGGCCCTGGCCTAGGACTAGGTTATAGCCTAGGCCATGGCCTAGGACTAGGTTATAGCCTAGGCCCTAGCCATAGGACTAGGTTATAGCCTAGGCCATGGCCTAGGACTAGGTTATAGACTAGTACATAATATAATTTGTGTCAATCGATAATCGTTTTTTCTAAACAACTTTTCTAACAACTGGTTTGCACTGCAACAATTAAATAATTGTTAGTGATTTAAAATATGGATGTCTGAGGCAAACATTTCTTCTGATTTTGTGAAAACGGCATATTCTATTACGTATAGCGACCGGCTTGGCGCAACGATTCTTGCCTAAGTTACAATATTGTTTATGACGTTGATTATTTGGTGACTTAATGTCACTTGCTTCCTTTTGAAACATTGTGTGACATAAAGAAGCAAGTGCTATCAAATCAACCTTGAATAACCCCCTTAACAAACACCAAAGCAAGACAATTATGTGACCAATTGTGGCAAACGATATACATTTTAACAATTATGTAATGCATCAAGTTTTTTTTTATTTGGAAAAGCACGAAGTTTGGACACGCGACCATTTCCAATGGTCATGTCAACAAGGTACTATTAGTAACCTTTGCTATTTGTTGCTGTGCGATAATTCGTAATATTTTCATTAATTTGTTACGCCTTCATGAACATGTGTATATGGGCATTATTGGTCTATTTGGGAGAAAAAGGCAATTAGGCAAAACAGTAATTTTCTATTGCTATATAAACTAAACTCCTGAAATTTTAATATGTTTTTCTAATATCTAATAAAGGAATGTGCACAACTTGCAAAAATGGTTATCATAGAACCACATTCTCATTTTGGGTGTTGAAATTCATAAAATATCAGCAAAGTAAAACGTTAAGGTAGAATTTATGTATTATTCTTAAAGTATAGTAACTACATTCCTATTGAACCAAGAGGTTATTACCTGTGTCCATGACAACATATGATAGCAAAATGAACCTTGAAATGTACCACAACAATTAAACACAGGCTGCTGGAATCACTCTGGGAAATTAAAGCAATTATATTTTTTTTTTCGTGCACACATTGTCCTTCTGCTTATCATTCATTGATGCTACATCCTAAAATGCAGGTTCAATTACATTATATATAAATTGCTGGTGTATCCACACTGATTGCTGGTGTATCCACACTGGTCTGTGATACGTAGTGACTCGGCCACAGGCTGAGCATGATAAGTGGTCCCTGCTTTGGGGTTCATGGTCCCTGCTATAGCCACACTTAACAAAAACCCTTGTGTGTGTGCGTGCGTGTGGTGTGTGTGTGTGGTGTGTGTGTTTGTCCACTAAAGGCACAACTATGCCACGATGACAAGAAATCAGTAATAAATATCCAAGCCAGAATCCCTCTGTCCAACATCCCTGGGATTTAATATGTGGGAGTTGTACTACTTGTAGCAATTGGTTGGACTTCGTCAAGTCAAGGTGTGTAAAATCCTGGGCTGAGGTTCAGGCGGATAGTTTTAGTTTTGAGTGTAGGGGATGTGCGAAGAAGATGGAACTAGAGGCGTAGTTGGAACAGCTGTGGCTGCTCGTTGTGACAATGGTTGGAAGGGAAGAGAAGAAGGGTTGTGCCAGTGGTTGCGGTGGGGGAAACAGTGGATGGTAAAATGGGGAAGGCAATGAGACAAATACTAGGGCGAGCTCACCTCAGCCTGGGAGGAGGTAAGGTGATAGGAAGTAAGGTGATAGGTCATAAAGAGGAGTGTAGGGGTTATGTCCGTAGGGGTTTTGTCTGTGAGGGGTTATGTCCGTAGCCCCGTAAAGAGACAGGACGTAAGGAGAAAGGAGTGACTAACGGGATAGAAGGCGAAGGGAGGGAAGGCGATGGGAGTGAGGGAGACAGGAGGGAAAGGTGACATGTTGATGGGCGAGAGGGACATGGACAACAGGCTGACGGGTGACACGACTGCAGGACGGAAAGCGACAGAAGAGATCCAACGCAAGAGCTATTCTGAGGTAGTGATAGAGGGGCGAGGAGGAGGGTGAGGGTGTTCGTGGAGGACTGGGTAGTTAGGAAGACTTACATAGTGGTAAATAAGGGGGACGACAAGGTGGTTTGCTTGCCTGGGGCAAAAATAAAGGCTGTAACAGAGAGGGTGGAAAAAAATCTTGGGTCCGAGCAAGGGAGGATCTGTTTTAGTACATGTATGGACTGCTTGATGCAGTAGTGGCTTGATTTTGGTGTATTACACATATCTGTTTACCACATATCTTATACATAAACTTGTTATAGACCTATATTTTTGTTAACAGAGGCAGTATTTTGAGGTAGCTATTTCCGGACTCAAATTCAGCGAGTGATAAAGGGGTTGTTTACAGTTCGTGAATTAAATTGGTGTATCAAACTATCGTCTACATTGTTGAATATATATGAGATGAAGTGATACGTTTACATACATTACATACATAAGGTAGTATCTGACATAACTGTATTAAACGTTTTCTGTAAAAAGGAACTAACAGCAGGATTTTAGCCTAAACTGAGTCATTGTTTTGTTTACAGAGTGTTCTGCGTATTCGCTAGGTGGCAGGCGACGCGAGCTTAGTAGATAGAACATAGATAGCAAGTATATTATTGTCAAAAGTAAATTAAAACCTTAATAATCCAGCCTAAAATGTTCTTTTGAACACAGAAAACAGCCTTATTCAAGGCTAACGTAGCAATCTAACTAAATTCTGTGATGGCGCTGTGCAAACGGCAGGTAAAGGCCACCAGGCATTTAATATGTGGCAGTTGTAGCAACTAGGTAGACTTCGTCAAGTCCGGGTGTGAGAAGTCCAGGGCTGAGGTTCAGGCAGATAGTTTTAGGTTTGAGTGTAGGGGATGTGCGAAGATGAAGGAACAAGATGTGGAGATTGAACATCTGAGGCAGCTTGTTGTGGCAATGTTGGGAAGGAAGAGGTGGGTTGTGCCAGTGGTTCCGGTGGGGGGAGAGTGGATGATAAAGTAGGGGAAGACGATGAGACAGATGCTAGGGCGAGCTCAACTCAACCTGGAAGGAGGCTGAGAGGAGGTAAGGTGACAGGTTGTAAGGAGACTTGACGTAAGGAGATGGGACGAAAGGAGGCAGGAGAGAAGGCACCAGGAGGGAAGGAGATGGGAGGGAAGACAAAAGGAACAGAGGCATCAGGAGTGAAAGCGACATGAGCACAAGATAGCCAGGAGATGGGAGGGAAAGGTGACAGGTTGATGGGTGAGAAGCAGATGGATAAAAGGCTGCCAGGTGACATTACTGTAAGACAGAATGCGACAGAAGGGATCCAATGCAAGAGTTACTCCGAGGTAGTGGTAGAGGGGGTGAGGAGGAGGGCGAGGGTGTTTGTGGGGGACTCAATAGTTAGGAAGACTGACATAGCACTGAATAAGGGGGGTGACGTGGTGGTTTGCTTGCCTGGGGCGAAAATAGAGGCTGTAACAGAGAGGGTGGAACAATCATGGGTCCGGGCAAGAGAGGATATGTTTTAGTAAACGTAGGGACTAATAAGGGAAGGTTCAACTGCCATAGTTAGGAACTACAGGCAGTTAGAACACTAAAGCAGATGCTGGTTGAGCAGATAATTATGTCGGGGATTTTACCAGTAATGGGAAGGAGGGGTCAGGGATATCGAAATTGCCGGAGGATGGCAATTAACATGCTAATCCAGCAGCTATGTAAGGAAGAGGTAGTTGGATTTGTGGACTTGTGGGGAAGTTTTGTTAGGAGGACTGATACGTACGAGGGATGGGCTTCATCTAAGTGGAAAGGGGGCAGCAGTGTTTGCGGACGAACTTTCAGCAGCAGTAGACAGAGATTACTCAGAGATGCCTCAAACAGAACTAGAGGCCACTAGTACACACAAACCAGGACACAAAATGTCTGGAAAATGTTACTGAAGCTGGTTATAAATGCGTGTTTAAATGCAAGGTGCATAGTAAATAAGAAAAATTAATTAAACATTATGGTAGAAGATAATCACATAATTGGTATAACCGAATCAAGGGCGAACAAAGACATTTCAGATGCTGAATTAAGACTGACAGGATACGTAATGTTTAGGAGAGATCAAATAAGAAGAAGGGGAGGGGGAGTTATTTTATAAATTAAAGAATATATTCAGGCTTATGAAAAAAACTAGAAAGGGAAGTGGATTGCGATGAAGTTGTTTGGTGCAATATAGTTTCTGGAAATTCAACATTAACTGTTGGATTAGTTTACCACAAAAATACAAAATGCTATAAAGGAAGTGAGTAAAGGGGAATATATCATACCATGAGATTTTAACCTCATACAGTGGAAATCTCTAGAGAGTACAGGGGGTGAGTACCAACAGTATCTATTTTTAATTAGCTTCCTTACTCAGCATGGTTAGGTTAATTACAAACCATATGGTGGACTTCCTTGTTAGGCATAAAGTATTAAATTCATCTCCAAATGGATTCCTAAAACTAGTAAAAGCAAGGTCATGCTTAACAAATGTTTTTTTTATTGAAGAAATTACTAAGTGGCTAGACGAGGGATCACCAGTAGATATTCAGAAAGCTTTTGACAAAGTGCCACATCAAAGATTACTACTTAAATTAAAAGCCCATGGTATCGGGGATGGCATAATCGACTGGATAGAACAATGGCTGACTGACAGAAGACAGCATGTTGTAGTAGATGGAGAGGTTTCAAACTGGAAATCAGTTTTGAGTGGGGTATCACAAGGATCAGTATTAGGATCTTTATTATTCGTAATATAAATATCAATGACTTGGATAATAATATAACAAGCAATGTACTGAAATTTGCGGATGACACAAAAGTGTTTATAAAGGTTAACAATGATGGTGATAAAAAACAGTTACAAAACGATCTAGACAAATAATATTAGTTAAATGGTCTGAAAAATGGCAGATGTTATTAAATTTGGGGAAATGTAAATGCCTACACACAGGACAGAACTTGGATGTAAACTATAATATATATATACTGCTCTAGGTACCACTGTAAAAGAAAAGGACTTAGGAATAACAGTAAGTGCTGATATGAAAGTTTCAGAGCAATGTGGTATTACAGCTTCAAAGGGTAATCAAAGCCATCTGGGCCTTTGCCTTCCATGGCAATCTTGTTAAATCTGGTTTGCCTGCATCACTTAATATGTCACGCATAGCCTAGGTTACCTGATTTTCGTAGAACTGCATATGCGCTTATCAGTCGCGCTGGTTAACATGTCAGCCCCTAGTCAACTGGAGAAATGACCGAAATCTCTCAATTTTAGAACACATTCTGTGTCATATTCTTAATTTCAGTTGCACATTGTTAATTTGTATTATCTCTTTTAGCTGTATATCCCACAAATCATGACTTGTTTTGCTTTAAGCGCATGCAGCTGCGCCTCTAGGTTTTTAAATGATAATGGCCAGGCAGGCCTCGACATTAACACTGGCCCGCTGGTCCGGCGCCCTTTTTGGGGCTTTAGAGCCGCAAGTTTCCACATTTTACTGGCCCGGTGGGCCAACATAGTTTCAGGTTGTTTTTATCCAATTAGTCACAGCCATAGGTCATCATTTCAATCGCTTGTCCTTGCCCCCCAGCGCTACAATTAAACGCAATCTTCATCTCATCTGATTTTGTGTTGTCGCTTCGTATAGTTGCCATCTTGTTTTGATATGTACAAGTCTCACAAAAAAGTCAGCATGACATCGGTACTAGTGATGACGTGCGGACTTTTTGTGAATTGCGGACACCTATATTTTACAAGGGTTGCCCCGAGTTACCAGTATAATATCGGTATATTGCAGCATTTTCTTCTGTGCGATACGTATCAGCTATCACGACAGGCCTTCGACGTACCGAATTCCATCATACCATTATTTAAAAAGGGTTCGAGAAATAAGTCAGAAAATTACAGACCAGTGAGTTTAACGTCTGATTTGTAAATTATTAGAAAGGTTAATTAAAGACCATATGGTGGACTTCCTCGTTAAGCATAAATTATTAAATTCATCTCAACATGGATTCCTTAAAGCGAGGTCATGCTTAACAAATATGTTATGTTTTTTGGAAGAAATCACTAAGTGGATAGACGTGGGATCGCCAGTAGATATTATCTACTTAGATTTTCAGAAAGCTTTTGACAAAGTGCCACATCAAAGATTACTACTTAAATTAAAAGCTCATGGTATCGGGGATAGCATAACTGACTGGATAGAACAATGGCTGACTGACAGAAGACAACGAGTTGTAGTAGATGGAGAAGTTTCAAATTGGAAATCGGTTTTGAGTGGGGTACCTCAAGGATCAGTATTAGGACCTATATTATTCTTAATATATATCAATGACTTGGACGACAGTATAACAAGTAACGTACTGAAATTTGCGGATGACACAAAACTGTTTAGAAAGGTTAATACTGATGGTGATAAACAACATTTACAAAACGATCTAGACAGATTAGTGAAATGGTCTGAGAAATGGCAGATGCTGTTCAATTTTGGGAAATGCAAATGCCTACATACAGGACATGGGAACTTGAATGTAAACTATAAAATGGGAGATACTGTTCTGGGTACTACTGTAAAAGAAAAGAACTTAGGAGTTACAATAAGCGCTGATATGAAAGTTTCAGAGCAGTGTTTTATTGCAGGTTCAAAGGGTAATCAAATTCTTGGATTGATTAGAAGAAACATAACATACAAGGGAAAAAAGTTAATTATACCTCTTTATAAAGCAATAGTTAGACCTCATTTAGAATACTGTATACAAGCATGGAGACCATATCATAAGAAGGATATAGATACGCTTGAACGCATACAAAGGAGAGCAACTAAAATGATTCCAGAACTTAGAGACCTTAGTTATGAAGAACGCCTGAAAGAATGTGGTTTAACAACTCTAGAGACAAGGAGGTTAAGAGGAGATCAGATTGCAAGTTTTTAAGATATTGAATGGGTATGAAAATATTGATATAAATATGTTTTTCTCACTCAAGAAGGATAGCAGAACTAGAGGACATGAGGTAAAATTAGTAAAGGATCAATGTAGATTGGACATCAGGAAGCACGTGTTCTCACAGAGGACAATAAATGAATGGAACAAATTGTCTATAGATTGTGTAACTGCTAGCAGCGTGAATATGTTTAAAAACAAAGTTGACACATATCTCAGGAGGGCGGGTTATAAGTAGATGAACATTGTTGGACTCTCGATAAGCCTATGGCTTCCTTGTCCACTTGCCATCTGGGCCTTTGGCTTGGATGGCAAATCTTGTTAAATCTTGTTAAAATTCATATAAATCGACTGATTCATGGACTGTCCGCTAGGTATCATGACAGTGCCTAACATACATTCCAGGACCCGCTAGGGCGCAGATACCTAATTTACCATAACTTTGTACTTCAGTCGAAAAGTTTATATTCGAAAGAAATAAGTCAATTGTAACAGTCGTAGTTATATACAGTGTCAAGTCCGGTTTGCCGTATATTTTTGAGTATAACTAGCTGTAACTCAATACGCACGCGGCGGCATCACCCATCATTCTCAAAACACGACCTGCTGCGCCTGCGACTTCGACAGAGGGCATATAATTCTCAAACGATTCCTGCAGCAACATTGTCTGCCATACTGAATACTGACTAAAAGGATGAAAGTAAATCACCAACGGCAAAATAAATAACGGCCAAACTTGCATCCTTCAACTTGTAATGCAATGTATTGCAAAAAATTGTGTTTTTTAATAAGTAAAATAAATTTCTCAGGCCAGTAACTTTTTTGGGGGGCCAGTAACTTTTAACATCTACTGGCCCGATGGGCCACTGGGTACAAAAGCTTGATGTCAAGGCCTGCCAGGTGTTCGCAAACCTGAGACCTTAGAAGGGTTGCGGACAGTACTGCTCGACGATAAATTGCAACAATGGACGGGAAAAATTAATACCAGATTCATATAAATTATGGTGACTAAATTGTCGGAAGATGATTACTGACTCTCCTTACTATTAAAAATCTGTGAATTTTTAAAGAGTGTCATGGATTTATTATGAACTGTATCCGTGAAATGTTTTTCAGGTTAAATTTAATGTTGATAACCTGGTAATGTGTTACATAATTACTCTAATAATTAAGGCTCTTTAAACGAGACATCCAAGCAATCTTGATTACCTTTCTTGAAATTGATTGTACTGTTTTTACAGTAATTGTGACTATGGTGTGGTGTGCATGTACACGGGTCCGTGTGACGTCTCTAGTGCTGTAGTGTAGTCAGTAGTTTGTAGTGTATGTACACGGGTCTGTGTGACATGTCTAGTGCTGTAGTGTAGTCAGTAGTTTGTAGTGTATGTACACGGGTCTGTGTGACGTGTCTAGTGCTGTAGTGTAGTCAGTAGTTTGTAGTGTATATACACGGGTCTGTGTGACACGTCTAGTGCTGTAGTGTAGTCAGTAGTTTGTAGTGTATGTACATGGGTCTGTGTGACATGTCTAGTGCTGTAGTGTAGTCAGTAGTTTGTAGCGTATGTACACGGGTCTGTGTGACGTGTCTAGTGCTGTAGTGTAGTCAGTAATTTGTAGTGTATGTACACGGGTCTGTGTGACTTGTCTAGTGGTGTAGTGTAGTCAGTGGTTTGTAGTGTATGTACACGGGTCTATGTGATGTGTCTAGTGCTGTAGTGTAGTCAGTGGTTTGTAGTGTGTACACGGGTCTGTGTGACACGTCTAGTGCTGTAGTGTAGTCAGTGGTTTGTAGTGTATGTACACGGGTCTGTGTGACACGTCTAGTGCTGTAGTGTAGTCAGTGGTTTGTAGTGTATGTACACGGGTCTGTGTGACACGTCTAGTGTCAGTGGTTTGTAGTGTATGTACACGGGTCTGTGTGACGTGTCTAGTGCTGTAGTGTAGTCAGTGGTTTGTAGTGTATGTACACGGGTCTGTGTGACACGTCTAGTGCTGTAGTGTAGTCAGTAGTTTGTAGTGTACGTACACGGGTCTGTGTGACACGTCTAGTGCTGTAGTGTAGTCAGTAGTTTGTAGTGTACGTACACGGGTCTGTGTGACACGTCTAGTGCTGTAGTGTAGTCAGTAGTTTGTAGTGTATATACACGGGTCTGTGTGACGTGTCTAGTGCTATAGTGTAGTCAGTAGTTTGTAGTGTATGTACACATGTCTAGTGCTGTAGTGTAGTCAGTAGTTTGTAGGTAGTTTGTAATGTATGCGTTTTACATTCTCGATTTCAGCTGCAGCCACCAGCTAGCTCTGTTTTTGGGAGGTACATAGCCTTTCTATAGATAAGACCCTAACTTAACAAGGCTAATCCATTAGGGATCCGGGAGCAGGCTGGAGTCCCACAGCTACGGTGTGAATGATCCTCCTGTGCGTGAACATGTCCTGACGCTCACTAGTCCAATACCCAATTATGGGCAAATAGTAATTTTGGGATGTCCTAGTCATATGTAGCTATGATTTTCTGGGGTCATAACAACCAAGTACTTGTACGTCTGAAATAGATGGTTATTATTATAATATACTAAAAATAAAAAATTTCAAGCAATGCCGCATTAAA
This sequence comes from Lamellibrachia satsuma, assembly GCA_033239005.1. NCBI lineage: Eukaryota > Metazoa > Annelida > Polychaeta > Sabellida > Siboglinidae > Lamellibrachia > Lamellibrachia satsuma. The sequence continues at coordinate 528,044 of BSQZ01000102.1, forward strand.
GTGTTTATACAATATTATGGCATGTACATTCCATTGTGTAGCGCAACTATTCTGGCTATAACTGTCTTTTTTTATGTAATCGACCTTAGCCTTACATTTGTGTAACAATGGTAATTACAATAATTACACAGTCAGTGTTTAGGTGTTTCATATGGACTTACATATATACAAACGAAACACTACATCTAATGCCCATTGTTGATATTATATTTTGTAGCACCACAACAGGATGATGTGATACACCACAGTGACAGCGATTGTAATAAAGAAAGCAGATCCCAGGACCTACTGACCTACTATATAGTACATGATGGCGATGTCAACCCTTATGGACCGATTCAGTGACCCTGAGTATGTTAATTGGGTAAAACTTAGCCAGGCGCTGCTATGCGTCCGTGACGGGCTGGCACCCTTCTGCGAAGGTGTGATTCGTGAAATCCACGATTCGCTCAAGTTGAAAATTGATCCCGAGCTTCAGGACAAAACATGCACCGTTGGAAGTCATAAAGTTGTCAAGCGTCTCAAGACTCCCAACAAGAAGCAACAGTGGTTCAGCGGCTGTTCTAACAATATTTGTAATGCATGGTTGGATGTAATCGTTGAATCCTTCCCTACAGAATGGTATACCTGGAATAACTGCGATGTAAGCAAGTTGCCTACTGAATCTTGGCAACTTGCCAAGCTTTGCATGAAAAAGGGGCGAGTCCCATCGAATGCAGCCGAAACTGAACCATTGGGTCTGCTGCAGTTAGTCATAAATTGCAAGGCATTCCATTCTCGGTTGGAAAAGCATCTCGTGGAAAACGTAAGGTTCTGAAGTCATATTTTGCAATAGTACATGTTATTTTAAATGATTTGAAGTTATAGCTGGTGTTGATTTAACGTATCTTGATTCGATTACAGTCTTCAGGGAATTCAAACACTAGCTGTAGCCCATACACGCTTATACATGTATGCCAATTACCAATCTTAACAAAGGTTTATAAATACGTGGCAAATTGTAAGAAGTGAGTGATGTGATGTTTTAGTTATGTAGCATGACACTATGTTTAGGTTATTATAATTATTAGGTTATTATATAATGTGGTATCCAATCATTAGGACCACTCAAATCACTTTACACTTCATCTCCTGGCAGAGCAGTTCATTAAAACACCAACTCGACTTCCCTGGGAAGTTAAATAACCACACCAAAATTACTGTGCGTAGGTAACTCATTCACATACATCATTTTATATATATATATATATGTATGTATATGTATATATGTGTAATTATATTCCTTTGTGTTCAGGTTAGATTGATGAGAAACAAGTTATTCCACTCAAAACACTTCACGGTGGAAGATGATGACCTGAAAGAATCCATAGCAGACATGGTGAAACTGCTTCAAAGTGGAGAACTGGCCAGCAACAGTTCAGCCAAAGATGCAATCAACGGCCTCCTAGAGGTAATCTACCTACATTTTTACAAACAGTTATGTGTATTTACATGAATACATTCTAAAAAGTAAATGTGGGTGTCGTGCTATCTTCACAACCAACTCGGTTATACTTTACCTATGTCATGAATGTACGAGAACATGCAAACGTATCTTTGCTACAGGGTGATTTCATGGGAAAGTTGCAAAGTTGTCTCACCACGATCAAAAAGATCTAATGCAATTATGCCGTGGAAATGTCTAAGAATTCAAAGTACATATATACAGACATTAGGAACTTAATAGATTGAAGTTTCAACACTTGAGGTTTTTTTATTATGTGGGATTCTACCTGTACATACTCATGAAAGTTGAAATAAGATGAGCCACCTTTTTGTTAATTTTGCATCATTCAAATGCTCTCAGATGATGATACTACTTCCTCTTGTATTGATATGCATGGGCTTCACTGATAACTCAGCGAGGTGAATTTATTTCATTAATGCTGTTGTTTTCAAACATATTTCTAGGTCAGAAATACTTTAGTGTCATCTGTAAATTTCACTACTTTGCTACATGTCATCTTCCAAATCATTTACATATATTAAAAATAATATAGGTCCTAATACTGATGGTGACACATCATCTACGCACTTTGTAATTTCTTCCAAAAAAAACCAGAAGAGATTGATTAGACTTGACATCACTTTTAGGATGTGGTATAAAATTAGTGGCATACTGTTTGTTTGTTTCCATTCTAATGGAACTATTCCTTCTAGTGACAAGTTATGTACTTTTGCAAGTGGTGTACTAATTTGCTCTACAATTGCCTTAAGCAGTTTTGGTGGTATCCCATCAACTCCAGATGATTTATTATCTTTCATCTTCTTAATTTTTTTGCTATCATTTCTGGAGTTTCAAATAACTTCCCTAAATGATCTGATTTATCGCCATAAATTTAGTAACTGGAAATGAGCTGATATCTATGGTTAAAAACTGACCTGAAATACTCATTCAAGGCCTCTGCCATTTGAATGTATATTATTTGAACTGTATGGTTATTAATGTTTAAGAACTGACAGACATTTAACTATGTTTAACCTGTATCTTTACATCATATATGGAACATAATAAGAAATATATGCAATAAAACAGCCCAGAGCGACATCTTACATGGGAAAAACAATTCTGGTGAATTAGTGCACATCTGGTGAAATAGTGCACACATTTGTCAACAATAAAATTTTGTTTTTATGTTGACAAACTTTCAATTGTGATGCGCTACATGTGTGACAGAACAGTCAGGAATTATTGTGCATGCATAATATTGTGCTTTTGTGAAAATTTTGATAATTAATGTTGAATCATTGTTGAAGGGCCAGTAGGCATCTAATGAAAATGAAGACACATAACTGTGTGGTTAAACTATGTTCAGGAAGATAATTTTGTAACAAAACTATAACGTCATGTTACCAAATAATCCAGTAGCAAAATTTTACTAGTTTTAGTCTACGCATGCAGAGTTAGAATTATTTGCACATGAATGCTGCACCCTGGCCACCATTATCAATATATGTGCTTGTTCAGGAAACGATACATTTTAACAATCGGAAATTACTGATCTGGGCGACATACTAAAGTTGGTTTTATTTATATAGGTGCCAAAATATTTGTTTATTTGCTATTGTTTATTAATGGTCAAATTACCACAACATTAGTTATTCAAGGTGCATCCTCAATTCGATTTTGCATAAAACCAAACCTACACAATATCCACTGCAACATGCTAGCTCGTTCTTGCAACTTTTGTATGTAGTTTCTGTGAAATCATCAGACAAACTATTAAATAACTTAATCCTTGTTCAAGCATTAAGTGAAGTGAAAATCTAAATGCAGAAAAATCCAGATTTTCAGTGAAATTCCGTAACTTTGTCAATAATCAGCATTGACTCGCACAGTGTTTACCATTTTGCATATCTACTATTTTGATCCTTACCAGACCTAACGACTGAAGTCAATTCGTTCGATGATTTGAACAAAAATATATATTTTTATTAAACAGACTGCACATGTTACTTAAACTTATCGCACACTACACATCTTGACATAAATGAATCGGATTACTGGACTTTGGCTCTTAGTTAACTTCCCAGAACTGACACCCCAGCACTGACACTGGCAGGATACTTAAAACATGTAGTTAGATATAGTAAGTACAACTTATATCAAACTGATGACATGAGTATATTATAAAACTGATGTGGTAACAATTATATTATAATGAGCCTTACCACATCATCCACCCGCTCAACTAATATTCGTCCTCAAATTTGGATATAGTTATTGTAAATGATATAAAGTACAAAATATGACATGCATGTAATATAGCCACAAGTCTAAACGTATGGTGATCAGACAAACACTAGACCTGTATAAAATATATCAATAGCTTAGTGTAAATTATACACACTATAATTATCATTCAAATATCCAGAATGTTCATAAATAAATGTCTCTCGATACACAATGCCAATTATGTATCCAAAGCCCACACAAAAAGGTTCTCACATCTCCATAAGCTGGAGGAAAGTTCATATATGAGCAAAGAGAGTGTTTTTAAAACATTAGAAATCAGCAGTGTGAGCATGCACGTAAGTTTTATGATTGTTTAGAGAAAGTAAAGTAATTTGAGTACATAAATCAATATATGACTCACTTAGATTACATATCCTGCTTCCAGCTCAAAGTAGTCCTCACATGTCATGATTCATCCGGTTTGTAACGTTTAACTTTTTGTGTGCTAAACACATCAATCAAAACTATCCCAATTCTACACTTACCGTGTTATATCTCTCTCTCTCTCTCTCTCTCTCTCTCTCTCTCTCTCTCTCTCTCTCTCTCTCTCTCTCTCGTGCTGCTTTGCCTCTAAAATAGTTCTGAAGACTGTTCCTATTTTGCTATGGATGATGTGATCGAGTGTATCAATTCATTTTGTTAAATAAATTGTGTATGTCCGTTTGCAGATTGAGCATGTTGCCTTTGCCATCAAAGATGAAGTCAAACTATGGAGAGAGATCATTGACAAATGTAAAGATAACAAAGAGGTAGGTAATTGTTGGTCAACCTTCAGTGGCACTATACTACAGTGTTGCCCACATTAGTCAACTTTAATACGTTTGGGTTTATGTTCCAGAAATATACAGTGTCATCCCATGTCAAATAATCATAATGGTGTACATGTTTTCAATGTTGATTTTTCTTCGAACAAATATCACCTACTATTAACTGTTAATATTATTAAATACAATTTAGCCATATAATACACATATTTTGTGACCTATGACAGGTATATTGTAAATGGTCAGTATTGATAGTGCCTGTAATCTTAATAGGAGTCTCCTAGACCTATGTACTGTACATTCACATCGATCATGATATACGACTACGATTGTGCAAATGGGTTAAATAAACTATTTCTGATTCTGTAATAAAGAGACTCTCAGGTTGATGTAAAAACCAGCACAGTCCCGGTGGAGGATACATATCACGTGACGCGCAAGACATGGATATCCGAACAAACTATAATGTGTATAACCAACTGTACATGATTAAATTACTTTATTACCTTTATTATTTACTCCTTCAGGCTATCTTGACATTTGTCACATCTAGTAAGGACCTGGAAGAATCACTTCGTCCAGAGATTGAGAAACTGAAACGAGAAGTGAAAGAAATAAAGGGTACGGCATGTATAATTTAGCCATTAACTTAATGAAATGCAGAACTCTGTCTGGTGTTAGAAGCCACATCCTGTGTCTCCTGGCGAGTTAGGGCAACACATGTTCCTCAGAGGGCAGCAAGAACAAACATGTTAAATGTGTTTTGTAACGTTCTTGTTTTGATAATGTTTGCTTGCTGTATTGACAAACAGTTTCATTTCAGATGATATGTTAATCGCCACCTGTCATGTTTGTGTGTCTATGGAGATGATTGTTAATGGAATAAGGTGGCATCAGTTCTGAGATAGATCTAAGCACTATTGTGAAATAGCTTTGGGTACATTTGTTATACGGAAAAAATATTTCAGACGAACTTGCTGGCCAAGAGAAGAAGATATTTCAAATGTCGATGCAGGTGATGGAAAATATGAAACATGGGAATTCAAATGAAATATTGATTAATCAACTGAACGAAAAGCTTGATCAGCTGATCAACTCGAAACAGCAAGAAAGACCCATTCCTGAAACGCAAATGAATGTAGATCAAACAACTCGGTCGAGAGAATCAGTTCAGGGGAGTACCGGGAACGCCGACACATTGCAAGGTGAGATCTTTACAAGTATCATCACACTAGCATTATGACGGAAGATACTGTGAGAAATAATTAAAATGTAAAATTGCAACTAATAGCAGTGATAAAAGTACTATCATTTAAAATATATATGTACACAAATGTTAAGTTCAAAAAGACTCGCCCATGACAACTCATACTATGTATGTGTGTGCGATCGCACGCGTGCATGTGTGTTTGTTTATTATGGGGATTAATTGAAAGCTTTGTTTGGCACACTTTGACGTTTAAAACAAAGCAATGTGGGATCATCAAATAGCTGGGAGATTCCTTCCGGGTTTCTACGAACTACCCGCCTGCCAGCCATGATGTGATGGACAATTTCAGTCACACACCCATGGCTCACTATTCTCAGTTAGTCTGAGTCACGGTGCCAAACAATGAGAAGTTAGCCATTATTCAATAAAAGTTCACTCGGCGCGCAGAGGTTTGTCGTGTTGTGTATGTCTACATCCACATTATTATATTATGTGCACATTTTATTTAATTATTATATCAGTTATTATCAGTTGCATATTTTTTACTTAGCAAAATATATAATTATGATATTACTAAGAAGTTGATCATGATGTTCATGGGCCAATGTCATCTTCACCTGGGCTCGTCCTTGGAAAGTATAACTTAGCTGTGAGCTAAATGTCAATCAAAAGGACCAAGATTTGAGTCCACTTATCGCCATTTTTGAAACAATTCTTTTCACCCTGCATTGCTCCAGTTCATTCAGTTGTATAAACAAATACCTGACAATATGTGATGCCACATGCCAAAACATGGCTCTTCTCTACAATTTGACAAAACCATTTTATTACAGATTCAAATAGAGGAGATACACAGCTTTAAAATTACACCAACATGAACAGTGTATCTTACTCCTGGGCCAAGATATTATACTTTTAGTGTACACATTCTTGGAATAACAGTTTTGAGAAAATCAGCTTTAAAAACGGCATTGAAAAATTGCTTCTCCCATAGCAATGCTCCAAATGGAATGAAATTTTATATATTCCTCCAGTAGGTGTGTATAAAGAAGATTCAGAAGTATAAAGTGGAAAAACGTAATATTTATTGAATGCCACCTCATTTACTACCAGGTTTGGTATTCCCAGAGACTACCGCGAGCACTGGGAGCCGAACCCCTAAAGTAAATATTTTAAAATAAAACATTATTTACACATTACATACATAATAACACTACACAATGTCAGTTTCCCCAATTTGGAAAGTCCGCTGGCGCTGAGCCAACCAGTGCAGGCTCGATGTGGTCTTCCCCTGCCCCTCCTGAGGTGACTTCCACGGGCTCGACGCGGCCTTCGAAGTAATCTTCAATCACGGCAGCTAAATTGCTGTCCTTGAGATTGCACCCCCTCGTATGATCCAACTCAGTAGCTAAATAAGCTTCTTTCGATGCCATAGTGCAAATCTTTAACAAATCGAAGACGAAAATCGCGAACAAAGACGAAAGGAATGTGTAAACAAGCCGACTGCATGCGCGCGTACATTTTCGACCAATCAACGAGCGTTTCGCAACTTCCATAGAAACAACAGCGCTTTGTTGCTGGATTAATTATGCAAAATAGCAGCTGTTCCATTGGTCTAGAGTAAGGGATTCCCAATCACATGTGTAGTTGACATCATAAGCTTTCCAGCCATGTATAATGTGGGGTTTCCCGCTTGTAAGCGAGTGAAAAAAGTCCATCAAAAACGCGTAAAAATGGCTTTGTTTCAGACTTCTCAACCGCGACGCTAATCAGGGGCTTCAATAAAGTGCTAAATATTACTAGTTTGAACAATCTTTCAGTTTATATAAATGGATTTACGGAAAGATGGATAATTTCGCTGATCGATTCTGTCGTTAAACCATTTTCGACAAATCGAAATCACTCCTGCGCCGAACGAAATCTAGCGAGAAGCGCCTGGTTTTGGCGTGGCGCATCACATATAGTGGTTGGAATCCAGCTAGTGCGTAGCAATTGCAGCGTGGCTGGATAGTTCAATAGATGTTGAAATGGTGCTATTTTTGGGAGGTATCCCATCAAATATGGAGGATTGGAATCTCTGTATACAGCTTTTGCTTTAACAAATGAAATAAATATTGGCATGCATGGTAGTCAGCTTATCCAATCAGTAACTCATGCATATTTATGGTTTTTCAGATCAGCAGAGAGACACTCCTACTCCTGTGACAAGTGGTGTTGAGGTATGAACGAAGGCATTGCCAAACAAGAAGAGAATGGGAGTGGAATCCATACTATTTTACAATGGATTGAGTACAAAACCAATATGTTACAACACCCAGGGTATTTATTGTGTTACTAAATACCGTTGTGGCCACATCGGGTGATGAAAACATCATGACATATACTTGGTATTGTGCAAATGAGTGCGCAACACATACCATTTTGTTATTTCCGGGAGTTTCGCAGGGGTTATCAGTATGTCTTTGTCAAACAAATAGATAGAATGCCATAGAAATGTACACAAATCTAAATAATTCTACAGAATATAGTAAGTTTTTTTAAACTAGAATAGTATAGATTATATATATATATACTTATTTACTTTTTTGTCAAACAGTACCCAGGCAAAGGAGATGCTGACCAAGAGGAAGAGGACAACCAACATTTTCAGATGTAATCACACATTATCTATTATCTGTCCTTCATGTATCAATTCATTGTACAATATAATATTGCATTTATGGACAACTATCAAAACATTGTTCATACAAAAATAGTGTTTAAAGGAAAAACGTAGTTTAATATGTATTGTCAACACTATACTATCATTTGATGCACTGCCACGTAAAAAGTCCATATTTAATCATGAAATATGTTCGTGGCAACATAACAACGAAGAGATTCATTACTAAAAAAATATTCAATTTGTCCTAGGCATGAAGTTGTCACCATCAAGGAAGACAAGGACAGGGTGAAACAGCTGCAAGAAGATTGCGGTGTCTGGGAACCAAGTATGACTTCGGTAGGTTAATCATGTTTACAATATTACCACTTACTTGATGTATCATTTCTTTCATTTATGTGGCTAAACTGAAAAATAATAAATGTCACTGAAAAAATAATAAACGTATTATCATACTGGGAAATAATCGTAATAGTCATCTCGTTGATTATATTCCAGGTTCTTGGATTGACTGGTATCGTGAACAAAGTCAACGAGGATGGAAACGTGTTTGTGGAATGCAGTAGTGGTACGAAGTGAGTGCGCAACTAGTCGTAATGTGAACAGCAGGAAATCATACTTTTTCCATGTTCTTTAAAGACATAATATTTCATTTTGTAGATTTTAATTTATTCACTGGATTTCATCACACCTACTGTAAAAACTAGTTTTAAAATATCACTCCAATGTAGCTGTCTTTCATAATAACTAGCACTATTCATTCTGTATTTCATTATGTTTTTAGACATCGATACAAGATATAACATTCTTTTAAATTAGTATTTTTTCTTTGATACAGTACGACAATGAATGTGTTGAAGGAAGTTGTGCTCTTTTAATCATTATCACGAGGAAGCAGTATTTGTTTTTCTATGATATCGATGGTGGTGAGAAGTGTTGTCTTCACTAGGTACTGGTTCAACCCGAAACTGTTGAATCCCGTTGACACATCAAACACAACAGTTGGAATCAGTGACTTTGTGTTGGTGATTGATTCCTACGAGAAGGTCAAGGCTCTACAGGACAAGGAACATGGAGGATGGGTCGAGAACATGCGAAAGGTTTACATTTTGTTCAATTGTTTCAATGAAATTGCATTGTTGGGAGTTGCTTTACTTTCTATTCATGTGACAGTAGTGAAGTGGCTTCATTCATATCCAATGTACGAGAAAGGAAAACCAACTAGGTCAGCATATCTATTTATCAACTCCTTGGTATATGTGTTTGGAGTTCTAGATGTAGCATTGATGGGCAGAGCACATGGAAACATATTATTGCAGCTGACGATGTTCAGTACACACATACGCACGCATGCATGCAAGCATGCACGCTCCCATGCAAAGAGAGGGGAAGATAATTAATCAGGAGGGAGAAAGTGGAATAGCATATCATATTCTGTAAATATCCACAAACCATCACAAGGGAATCCCAAACCCAGACAATTAAAACACGAAACCATGGAAGAATGGCTGAAAACAGAGATGGATGGCGTCGACTGCTCTGTCTTCCATGCCTGATGGCACAGGGAGGGAATAAGTAAGTAAGTAAGTAAGAAAGTAAAGTACTTTGTTAGAAAAGAGCTAGAGATGAGTTGACTATTAGAAGCCGAGATAGAGAAGGCAGCAGAAGTTAACTATTGTAAAGGAATGAATGGTTGGACTGTCCTGGAAAATGATGAAAGCAAATGGAATGGTGGGAATCAAGTGGTTGGTGAGGCTGTTTATCACTTGCTTCACATCACATGCTTCACAGCACTTGCTTCACATACCAATAGTGTGGCGAAGAGGAGTGATGACTATGAAAGAGGAAAGGTGACATTTTTGACCCACGGAGATACATATATATCGAACTTCTCAGCTAAACCATGACATTAGAATGAGTAATGTATGATAGATTGAGGAATAAAGAGGAGAGTATTAAAGTAGAGGAATATGGAATACATAGTGCTTGCCTATGATCAAGATAGAATGTCAAAAACAGACGTCGCATTAATTATAATATACCTGTTGATTTGTTACAACCGCTTTGTAATTTATCGCTGAACCAGCTACTGATGGATGATTTGTTTCTTGCAGAATCTTGGAACAACCGGCATCGTCTTGAGCATTCTACCAAACAGATGTGCTAAGGTTTTCATTGATGGACGAAGATGGACGTATAATCTGGAGGCTTTACGTCATATTGCTAAATCTGGTAAGGTATCTTTGACTGTGAGCATACAGTCCTAATGCCTAACTGATTCAGTAATTACCCTTTATATGTATGTATGCATATGGTGGAATCTCATGAACCATTGGCATGTGATGGTTTCAGATGTGTCAAAAATATTTATATATAATTTTCATGCTTTGGCTACATAAACTAGACGTGATGGAGCTCTTAAAAAAGATATGAAGATTATTAAGTCCAAATCAGTTCCCTGTGTTATGTCGATAACTGTTAAGGTTTTTACTTCTGCCTCATGAATCCATGCAATGCGTTTACTGTCAATGTGTGTTTAATGAATATAATTAATACGTTTTCATAATTTGATAAATATGACACTTATAGACAACATACTGGTGCTATCAAAACACCTAGAAAATGTTGTTTCAGCTACATTTTTCATATTTGTCTGGTATCGAGATGGTTATGCTAATGTTTTACAAACTACAACATTATTAGAGGACATCTTTTCAAATACAGGGCATTTTGGGAGTGTACACTTGATTGTCATTTTGCATGCCTGTGTCTCGATTGATTGCGAAGCAATCAACCGAGAAGGTGCATCGTGCGCCTCCTTTCCAGTGGAAGGAAAGTATCCGTTATCTCTGTCCAAGACCTCCGCCAACTGGACCAGCAGTAAAACCTCTTAGCTGAACAACACAGTCTCACCCTCCGGACTCTATTATGGCGAACAATCTATATATAGATTTATCCAACTGTGATAACACCAGTGAAAACGAAACGTTTATTTTTAACAACATATCAACAACTATGCAACAATGTGAGTACTTTACAGACAGTGAACTGATCAGCTTATATACTAACTTGAAGCAAAATTCAAATTTTTCTACACTAGCTGTTAATACACACAGTCTTTGAAAAAAGTTTTTAAAATTAGATTTGTGCTTAGAAACACTAAAACTTTCATTTAATTGTATAGGGTTAACTGAGGCATGGTTTACTGACCACGGTGACACTAATTGCTAATTGATAGCAGGCGGGGTTGGCATTTATATATCCAACAAACACCGATATAAAATTTGACATGACTTGATGAAGAGAAGACCATAGTCATTATGAATCCATTTTCATTGAGATAAATTATACAATAAGATTTTCATAATAGGTTCTGTATATAAACCTCCAAATACTAACATAGATAGCTTCAACGATGAACTTCTTAGCATCTTAAGGCCACACACGGCAGGTGAAATTACGTATTTTGAAAAAATATGCTCAAAATGTGTTTCCTCCTTTTTCTGATAGCTTTGTATGTTAATTATCAATAAAGTTAATTTTTATAACGATCACATACCTCTAAATCACTTTTATTCGTGAACAAAGTGTACCCCTATCAAGTAATAATCCCATTTTGATTCTCACAAGTTCGAAAATATGCGATGTTTAGACCTTAGCAACACTGCCGTAAATTCACCGTACGCCATCTTGTTTGGTACGGATAGATTCCCCTTTCCGTTCTCTGACCACCTGTCTAGACGGCCTTTGACTTGTATTTCCTGGACAACGTTACATATGCAAGCAGTATTCTACCAACTATCTCCTTATTTGGTATTCGGCATCATGCTACGTCACCGTCGGGACGCTCCGCTGTACTTGCGACCCGTATTGACCCAGATATTTCCATACATGGCGCGGACATTTGAATATATGACGTGTGATCTCCCACACTGCACGATGTTGCTGTTTCCGAGTATAAACAACGATGGCGTCTAACGAAAGTAATCATCGAGTCAGAACGAACAAGTTTTTCATAAAGCATGCTTTTGGGCAGAAAAAGAAAGGGAGAGTGCAGCAACTGCGGGATACACGTGCAAATAGGACATTTTCGGCAGCGAAACAGCCGGATGTGGCAGAAATGCAGCCGTGCGTTGCCACTGCAGACGACGAGTTAGCGACACCGCGGATGCCGGCAACGGTTCCCGGGACCGTCGGCGGAGTTGGGTGTAGAACAGTGGCACAGGTCAAGCGCCGAGGAGGAAGAAGGGCCAGCATGCAAGGCTGGCGGATTTGACTGAATGTTGTGGAACCTTGTTTGTCTTGTGGACTCTGTTACTGTCTAGTTGTTTCTTAGTTGTTCCTGAGGTTAACAAATTTAGTTAATATTTTTTTATGTATATAGGCATTATAGCCTGTCCGCGGGTAACCTGAGAACAAGTTACACATTTGGAAACATAGCTTTCTATTTGTTTTATCAATCCTGATTGATGTTATCAAATACATGACACTTCAACACCTTCAAGTCGTGCATCAAGTCATTATTTGAGTAAATACACAACCCTATCAAATACCTACCAAAGAAACTTGCTAAAATCAAGTACTCAAATCAACAGAAGTTGTAGAAAACTGCTAATAAAGGAGCTTTTACAGGCCAGATTGCCTCCTGTCCCATCAACCATACTGGTAAGAATACTGGTAAGAAACCTTTGTTGTATATTAATGACACAAAAAAATTCCAAAATGGTGGCCATTTTGTTTGGTTCATATATCACATTTGCAGGACGCATATCTCTGGAAGTACTTATGCTAGCAACATAATGTTTACATTGTTATATTCAGTATAATAATTTCTATAAGCCTGCCAAAGGAAATATCTATGTGACACATAGTTTGAGAGTATCAGAAGTATTGATGGTAAACAATTCTTTGACGGGCGTTTTCTCAAAAACGTGTTTTCTGCATTTGGAAAAAGGATATCTCTGTGAATAATTATGCTACCCAAATAAGGTTTTGAATGTTGCATTCAGCATACTTTACTCTGTACAATGACCAGAGACATTTTAAAAATCGTCAATAGTTTGAAAGATAAACACGTATTTGTTGCCAAAAATTAAGTTTTTTTCACACTTTACAAAAAAATTATAAAAAAAAATAAAAACAACATTAAAGAATGGCAGTGTTTCCAAATTTGCCAATATTTGCTCAAAATGGCAGACATTTTGTTTGTTACCATGGAAATGGGGGGGTCTGACTGACAAAAGTTCAATATATTTTTTACTCAGTAAGACCCATTCTATACTTTTGGCCCAAAAAATTGCAAGATTTGCAGAAATACATTTTTTTCCCATTTACCTGCCGTGTGTGGCCTTAAACTAAATATCTCGGGGGGGGGAGAAAAAGAAACACAGTATAATAATCGGGGATTTTAATTTAAACTTAATCAACACCGACTCATATCAAGTTAATGATTTCACCAACTATATTTATGCAATCAACAACACAACACAGATATAGAGATGAAAAGGCCAAATGAATGACGTTTATTGTGGAGATTAAGTGTAAGCCCACTTTTAAAGAAATGTAAAACAAAGAAATGTGGGCTCCACAACCCAACGCCAGGCTGACTACGCCCAATGCGAGCCTCCTGGACGTCGGGTTCAATAGAGCCCACATTTCAACACAAAGCAGTAGCAGTATTCCTAGAACAAATAAAAGAAACAATGGCATTACTATTGCCATAGAACACCCTTAAGAGAGATCAGATAGAAGTTTTTAAGATATTGAATGGGTATGAAAATATTTATAGAAATATGTTTTTCTCACTCAAGAAGGATAGCAGAACTAGAGGACATGAGGTAAAATTAGTAAAGGATCAATGTAGATTGGACATCAGGAAACACTCGTTCTCACAGAGGACAGTAAATGAATGGAACAAATTGTCTACAGATTGTGTAACTGCTAGCAGCGTGAATATATTTAAAAACAAGATTGACACATATCTCGGGAAGGCGGGTTATAAGTAGATGATCATTGTTGGACTCTCGATAAGCCAATGGCTTCCTTGTCCACTTGCCATCTGGGCCTTAGGCTTGGATGGCAAATCTTGAGCTTCTTCCGAAATGTTCACAGGTGCAGTGGTACGTATGTGAACATCATTATTACATCATTACATTAGTATCTTTGTATAGCACACCAGGACAAACAGACCGCATTAATGATTTCAAGTTCATGGCGCAACACGTTAGATCATTGTAATGTCTGCGATTCGACGTACGTTATGGCTTATTAAGTTATGTTGTTGACAATGTGAATGTTGTGGACGTTGATGTTCAACTCATCAAATTATTACTATAGAATTATTAATATGATTAATATAATATTATAGTGTTTCTGACGTAGCTAGCTGCACAAATTTCTACCTGTTAAAATCTTGCTTAATCTCGTGACACCGGTGACAGTTGATCAATGTGGGGAAAGACCACAGTTATACTTCCGAAACGAAAGTATTTGAGAATGTAGTGACAACAAATACGAAATTTAGCCGATTTCTGTGATTTTTTTGCCATGGAGTAACTGCATTTATCCAGTACGGTTGGAATGTTTGAAACATGGCAATGATGTAATCAACTGGATAGAAAAGTGGCTTACACACAGAAGCCAAAGAGTAATAGTAGATGGTGAGATTTCAAACTGGAAATCTGTTTTGAGTGGGGTACCACAGGGATCAGTATTAGGCCCTATACTGTTTATAATATATATAAATGATTTGGAGGATGACGTATCTAGCAAGTACTCAAATTTGCAGATGACACAAAAGTATTCAGAAAAGTTACTAATGATACAAAGTTTACGGGATGATCTAGAAAAATTAGTTAAATGGTCAGAAAAATTTCAAATGTTATTCAAAGTGAAAGGTAGTGAAAGTGTAAATGTATACACATAGGACATAGGAAATATGGACGAGGAATATAAAATGGGGGATGCTGTACTAGGTAGAACCGCACAAGAAAAGGATTTAGGAGTAACATTTAGTGCTGACATGAAAGTTTCAGAGCAATGTGGGATTGCTGCTTCGAAAGGAAATCAAATTGTACCCCTGTACAAAGCAATAGTTAGACCACATTTGGAATATTGTATTCAAGCATGGAGGCCATATCGTAAAAAAGACATAGACAAGCTAGAAAGAATACAACGAAGAGCAACTAAAATGATTCCAGAATTGAGAGACCTTAGTTACGAAAGTCGCTTATTACAATGTGGTTTGACAACACTAGAGACCAGGAGACTAAGAGGAGACCAAATAGAAGTGTTTAAAATAGTGAACGGTTATGAGGATGTTGATAGAAATATGTTCTTCAAACTTAAAGAAGGCAGTAGAACCAGAGGACACAAAGCAGCGTTAGTTAAGGAGCAGTGTAGGTTGGACATGAGAAAGTACTCTTTCTCACAGAGGGTAATAAATGAATGGAACAAACTGCCAAATGATTGTGTTAATGCTAGTAGTGTGAATATGTTTCAAAATAGAATTGACAGATACCTGATAAGGGAGGGCTACACATAGATGAGAAAATTGTTGGACTCTCGATAAGCCAATGGCTTCCTTGTCCACTTGCCATCTGGAACTTGTTGTTCAAGATGGCAATCTTGTTAAATCTTTGTTAAATCTTGTTAAACCAAATAGCATAATGCTCTACATGCTATCACGTATAATTTTATAAAGAGCCTAACAGTTGACAATGAAACAACCTACAAAACATATAAAAATAAACTGACGCATATAATCAGGCTTTCAAAGAAAAATCATCAAAACAAATTTGATCTCCAAAAACGTGATGCAAAGAAGTCATGGCAGCTAATTAAAGAAGTCTTGAAATGTAAATAAAAAATAACAAACCTGAGCACACGCTTCACTCTGTTGGACGGCAGAAGATCAGAAGTCCAATACGGTTTCAGGAAAGAATATTCCACTTACATGGCTCTAATAAATCCTATAGATAAAATATCAACTGGAACCGATAGCAACACCTTCAATATAGGTATATTTATTGATCTATCTAAAGCAGTTGATACTATAAACCACAATACACTATTCCAAAAAAACTAATTGCTATGGTATCAGAGGGCACATACTTGGTTCAGGAGTTACCTAGAGCACAGGACACAATATGCCACAATGTAATTTCAATTCACAAGACAGTGATGAGTTTTGTGCTGCAAGGCTCTATACTAGGGCCACTATTATTTATACTTTATATCAATGACCTTTGCAACACATCGACTGTAATGAATTTCACTCCTTTTGCAGATGATACCAGTATGTACCATTCACATCAAAAGTTAACTACACTCATAGATGAGGTTAATAATGAAAATAAAAAAATAACGGTGGTTCGACACAAATAAACTTTCCCTAAATATAAAAAAATGGAACTACATTATATTCACGTGGGTAATTAAAAAGTACAATATCCCATCTCAAGCAACTCAAATTAACTTCACTAAATTTCTTGGTGTGTATATAAACGAACACTTGAACAAACTGGCAACTAAACTTGCACAAAATATTGGCATACTCTGCAAACTTAAACATTTCCTCCTCGCATACATCTTAAAAACGATTTACTGTTCTTTAGTACTGCCACATCTACAAAATTGTACTCTAATATGGGCTAATACATACTCTACAAAACTTATCAAGATCAGAATGCTGCAAAAATGAGAGTATGCAACCATGGTTGCATACAGGATTTTATGCTAGCAACAGCACGAGCAGGGCACGGAAGGGTCAATAGGTTAATCATGCTAATTTATGCTAATTTAGGGGTAGGCAAAGAAACCTGGATTACTGACTAAGCGCTCCCGTGATACCTCTAAACCAATCACAGCACAGCAGTCATTCGAATGACGCAGTTTGAAATTAAGCTTTTTTATGTAATTAGCTTCACTCCGAATGTTCGATGCATGCAGAGTAGACCTGCTTTCTCGGTTTTAGCAATTTTTCGACCCACCCTCCCCACTTTCTCCTGCTTAAGGTTACATTAATGTGTTTAGTAGTGTTGTGGTTGGTAACATTTTGTACATTGACGGTGGAAGTGAAGTCACCACCTTCCCTATGACACTTTCCCAGTGGACTTATGGTTTTTTATTTGGCTATCTGCCTGTTCACGTAGGGTTTTGGTGCGTAGTGGAAGATGACTTCCCTTCCATCCTCGATGTTGGGATGGTTTATTGATAATTGGCGTTGTAACCTTTTAGGTTACTAAAATATATAGAGTAGGAATTTTGCAGCAGTAGTGTAGTCCAGTGCTGCAGGATATGCAAATAGGTATTGTGTCGAGTATTGTCGGTGTTGGGTTAATGTTTTAATGTGCTGGTGACGATGCCATGAATTGTCCTGTATTGTAGGAATATTACTACATGTACTGTATTGCTCTGGGAGCATTGTGTCCAGGCGGCTTTGTATGAGGCTCAACCACAGGCTTGGCATATGTTACAGGGTCCACATTTCATGCTCTTAATCGGAATAATAGGATCATTAACAACTCTGATTACCTTGATCACTCTGAATCGCTATTTAAACAGAACAATTTACTAAAAAACTGAAGATATTTACAGACTGCAAGTAGGTTTAATTATGTATTGTACAAGCATACTTATCAAGCACTTCCAAACAGCATCTCGATGCTATTTCAAAGACACATGGAAATCCACAATTACAAAATACTAGGAAGAGCAATGATTACTTTATGCATGAAGCAAGGACAAACACATAGAAATTTGTAATTAAATACCCTGGGCCCTCATTCTGGAATTCCATACCAGAACACATACAACATTCTACAACAGAAAACCAATGTAAATACAAGTTGAAACAATGCCTGACCTTGATATACTGCAACATGCCCTAATTTCCCCCGTATACTTTTTTATTACTAATGAATATTCACTATATTGTACAATTATCACTTTGTTAGATTGTTCTAGAGTATGCTGGATTATGACACATCGTTGTAATTTTTTATTTGTGTCACATCTAATATTATTAACATAATCTCCAATTTGTAGCATCATTCCAAGATATGATTACTATACCTAATTATAGGTGGTTCTTGTAATAAGCCCTTTGGGGTTTCCAGAGAATCTCCTGAGTTACCAAATTAAATTAATTATGACCATACAATATTGTAAATGAGTAACCAAATAAACTCAAGGTGATTGATTGATTGATTAAATTGAAACTCCCTAATTAATCGGACTGAAATCTGTAATATAAACTGACATGTAGCCTGAGCTTATCTCTGTAGATATTCGTAATAACATGCATGTCTGAGCAAAATGGCTTCCATTTTTATTTAACACAGATTAATAATAAGTATGGGATACTAAAATGAGGCATAAACCTAATGTTACATCACATGACAAAGTGTACTAACCATATGTACATTGATGTAAAAACAGAAAGGCGGGGGTACATTAATTCCCCCTACAATGAACAATGCTATACATAAAGTATGCAATTACCCATAACATACTCTGAATGATGCAAACACACACACACACACACACACACACACACACACACACACACACACACACACACACACACACACACACACACACACACACACACATTCCTCAGTCACTCCGCCAGTCACTCAACCAGTCGTTCATCCAGTCACTCACTCACTCACTCACTCACTCACACACACTCATGCAGAGAGGGAAGACCAGTGTTGCCCCACAAAGTAGTACAGTGTACTATTATAACGTCCTTGTGAGCTCACACGAAAAACCTCGTGTACACAGCTCACAATTCAGCGAAGTGCCAATCTGGACAGGGAAAGGCATAAAAAACTGTAAAACATTTGAATCTATGCATGTACACAATGTGACATATTAGAAAGAAAGAAAGCAGTTAGTGTAATATTAGGGAGGATCGGTGGGATTTCAAATTTTAGCTAAATTTTTGTCATTAACTGGGTGAGTGCAGAGAAACAACTGGCCTGTGTCTCCACTATCCATTACAGCTCTCCCGCAAAAAGTCATCTCACTTTCGACCAATCACCAGTCTGATAACAGCTCACGACCCCATTGGTCCTGCAAACCCGATCAGCACCTAGAGATTAACAGTCTTACGGCAGGGCATGCGTAGCTAATACGGGGGAGCGCCACTAATACTTGTCTGCACACCAGCCAGCCTAGCACTATTGGACACGGACCACAGGCATAATCTATCCGCCATTATATACATTTCCCTAGGAAAAACTTAATTGTACAGTTTGGCTGTATTTGTGAGAGCAGAAATTGTGTGAATGATTGAGTGGAAGAAATGCAGGGGGGTATCATGCGTTGAAACAATTTGTGCGAAAAGGAGGTATGTCATTTTCACGAATTTCACACACCAGGTCTCTTAGTGGGTATGTTATGTGCTGTGAAAGTTTAAAAAAAAATTGTAGGATAAATTTTCAATGTAGGCTTATGAACGTTATAATGGTCGCCTATGGAAAAACTGCCTGTGGTCTGTACCCTATTGCAAAAAGTTATTTTGTCGTTTGAACAAAGTTGCATATCCAACGAACTAATGTCCAGTGATAAGTAGCAAATGTGAATCGAAAAGAATATAACACAAAAGTTGACCAGGCCTGATGAAAGACTGACTATTCGTCTTGTTTGTACAACTACACGGACAGTGGATGGGGTGACAGGACAAAAATCAATCAATCTTTTTTTTTAAACAAAACGTACATACAATATACATTATGTCCACAGTTACAAGAAAATAAAATAAAAATGTAAAAAAGTTTACAAAAGCGTATAAATTGCATGTATCCACTTCATGCGCAGTACAAAGGTGTTATAAACATCACTGTATTCAATACTCTGAACAATGATGTTCGTAGACGCAGATATCCTGCACACTAGACTGTACATAATTTTTTTAATGTAGCATTACAAAAGTAAGTGCCAGAACTAAAAAACACGAGGCTTGCACTACACCTCGTAGATAGACTGTGCATAATCCTAAATGCAATTTTTAAAGGAAGCAACAGGCTTGAGTGGTTCAACCCGGCTGATTCCGATTGTTTTCGAGGGTTTGGAGATTGCCGCACATTTGTAAGCTATCAACCCCTATGTTCACTGATATATAAACAAGAAATAAAACCAAATGAAGACCAAATATATTGATTGTTAAATTTTATTATGATTTAAATTTTAACAAATGTTCTTAAAATATATTTGGGCAGACAACTTTTCAGGGGGAAGATAACTTTTGAAAGCTGTTGTTCCAGCAACTTTTTCAGATGAAGGTCACACTGCTGCTCTGCATAATTTTTCAAACACTTACTGGTGTTTCCTGCCTTTCCCATGCCTACTTTCCAAGTCAGTGTAAGAGACATCGAATGAACTCACTCCTGTGGTTTTATCACGATAATGGCTGCCAGAGGAATCTGATTTGTAGTGTATCTGTTTTTTTGTGGTATGACCTTGAAAAACGAATATATCGGTGGATTAGTTCATATGTAAGTCCTACAAAGCTCTAAAACTGATTGTTTCATTCGTGGTCCTTCAGTGTGCTATACCTGGGTGGATGGTCACTTTTGAAAATACTGCTTTCGTAAGGCAGCGGATTCGTGAGACAGAAATGATGCTATTAATTTTCCAACTCAGAAGAAATTGTGTCCAGAAAGGTATCATTCTTTTCTGAAGATACCTTACCCAAAATACCTATTCATAATAAAGTATATGTCACTAATCACCTTAACTTTTGTAAGTATGGGTGTTCTTAATTGATTTGCAGGCAGAAGATCAATCACAACTGACTTTTATTTTTTTATTTTATAATTCATAATTGCTTCTTCATTATATATTTGTAGTGTATATATGGAGGGTCACATGGAATTCAGTACTGATTATATGTCGATATTAAAAAAAAAGTCAGGCCTACTTTTTGGATTCGTGAGGCAGAAGGAAAACTTGACCAAAGGAAATAAAATCGGTGAAAAATCGCACTTAGGTTCAGTGTCTATGTTTTAGTACCATAAAAATCCTTGAACATTGAAGGTTCTATTATAATGACATTCGTATGGGTATGTGCATGCATTTCTTAGTGGTAGGTAATGTTTGGAAAAAAGAAAAACAAGGATAGCCAAAAAAGGCAAAATGGACCCTTTATTAAATCACACAGCCCATAATGTCTGGCACACCTATGGAAAATCATACATGGCTTGAAAGTGCTCCATCTGCTCTACACGTGCAACAATATGGATAACCTCTAAACACCTATTACCATGAACAGGACCCTGTGTATTGTATATTTCTACCGCAGGAAGCCCAACGTCGAATACTACATCAGATGACGCATTAAGCAGTGACTCCGATGAGCATGAGGTAATCTAATTTGCTTTCATGACTTATTACAATTTATAAAATATTCCCACGAATGATATTACCAAATGCCCAAAAGGCAAATACGAATCCATGCCCAACAAAGTTGGCCACAGCATGCGTGCTAGTTACCGAATTTGTGTGTGCCAGTGATAGTCGGACAAACTAAAGGTTAGTGGAGCAAACACAGTAGTCAGGTACATCAGATTACCTTTGCTAATATCATTGACCTATCTGTAACCATTTTATTGAGCAAAAATGTTTCAGGGAATAAAGTGTGTCTGATGTATAGGTCACATTGAACTTACCCCCATATTTTAATGTGTACATGGGTAATTTAAGCGTAAATGTTAAAATAATTGCAATTATTACAAATGGGTTGTCTTTCATAATGAACCATATGATGTTTGCTGATGACATTCGTGTTTTTCACCTAGTGTTTCTAGGGTAAGTAAAACTCACTGATTGATGTGCCCAGAATAGCAATATGTTTGATATAACCTATAATGCCAACAAATCATATTGTGTGGTTGATGATAAACCACAAAGACAGGAAAAATATTCACACTGTGATTATCAATAACCATTTACTATATATATATATATATATATAAATATATAATTAATGTATCTTATTTTATGCAACAACATAATATTATATGCAACAATAACTGTGCTGATGATGATGATGTTGCCAGGCATATATAATATAAAACTAGAGGTGGTTTGAGAGGAATTACAGGTGCATATATCAAGTTAAATGATGTATAAATTTTCTTCTAATCACAACTATTGAGATTTAGTTACTCAACATTAGCGTTCATCAGGAACTACTGTGACGACCAGTTCTTCTGCTCACCAGTTGACATGGCAAGTAGTTGTGATTAGAAGAATATCGTTACTGCAATATTATCTGTCAACTTGACAAACAAGCTACGAATAATATAAAACAAATTAACTGTTCATGCCATCTAGAACTGTCGGAAAATCTATGATTTCTGTGATTTATTTTTATACTGTTCTCTATTATATAAATCAAATTATTACTATTATTATCATTATTAAAAGTATTCTGACGATTATTATAATCATTATCACTATCATTGTAACGTCATTGATCACAATGACAACTGTCTGGCCTTTGTCTCATTCGCTGAGTTTCATTGCAGAAATTCCTTCCGGGGAACCAGTATAAAAGTGTTCTGATGAAACAAACTTTTTATGTTTCAACCATACTGGTTTGACATAACCAAATAATGATTTGTATAATACTATTCACCTGTCTCATGACAGACATTCAAGGTGGGGGAACAAGTTCTTGTCGAATCGGATGAGTTGACTGCCATTCGCCTACAAGAAAACCATGGGGGTTGGGTCAACAAGATGGTACAGGTAGTGTCGCTTTTGTTTTCCTTTGTGCTTAGTAATAAGAATGATGTATCTGGGAGTGTTCTTAGATGGGGTTCAAATCCTGCTGTTGCCACTTTGAAGCTTGAACAATTTCATTGGTTCGTTGTTGCTCCAGTTCACTCAGGCTGTGGAGATCTGTATTAACGAACAGTTTTCCTGCAGTGATTGTGGCTGAATGTGTCCCAGAGAAGTTGAGTTGGTGTTGGAATGAACAGATGTGCCAAGGGTGAAACGTAGAGCATTTCCAACAGTCCCCAAGGACTGCATTCATTGCTGTGTAATTATGCACTCACATTAAAGTACGTAAGATGGATCTTTAACCAGAAAAAATAAGTCATGGGAACTACAACACCAGTATGTTTTAAAATCACCTGTATCATTAGTGTAACATTAGTGCAAGCAAATTGTGTTGTTTTAATCATAATATTGGTCTCTGATTAGTACCTAGGCAAAACTGGCGTTATCAAGGTAAAGTTTGAAGACTTCGTCAAAGTGCAATTCTCCGATGGTCAAATGTGAGCATACATACATACATACATACATACATACATACATACATACATACATACATACATACATACATACATACATACATACATACATACATACATACATACATACATACATACATACATACATACATACATACATACATACATACATACATACATACATACATACATACATACATACATACATACATACATACATACATACATACATACATACATACATATATATAGTGACTGGAATTCCAGCGGGTAATAATGTCATGATAATAATATTTTTTACGGTCACCCGACTTTGTTAGATATTTTATTAATTGTGTATGAAATGTTTCAACTGATGGATGTCAATATGCATGGAGAATTAATGTTCACTATTTTCAAATATATACACATAAAATATATACACGAAAATATTTTTAAAGATTTTATGAGATGGCGATAAACAAAGATGATCGAGACAAGTTGAATGTTAGTTGAATGGTTTGCTTAAATATTTGTACTGGCTTACATTTAGATACAAGTTTACTATTACTATGTTCTGTGTACTGCATAATATAATTCCACACATCATAAACAATAGCAATGAGATATATGGTGCTATCTTTTTATTATGTTCAAAATCATTCAATCAAAACCACATATTTTTATTCGTTCCCATTCCAAAGTTACAATTTTAAAAGGGTGAGGTGCTGAGTGACATCCGATTAATAAATGCTCATATGGATCTCGGCTAGAACTCGTGAAAGATCATGTGACCAGGAAATTCAATATTGTTTTGTGTTCAAATGATAACTAATTTACTCTTGCAGGTGGAGCTTCAACAAGGAACTTTTACGCCCAGCCGAAGACACCGAAGAAGAAGAAGAAGAAGAAGACAAAAGCAAACCTTTCAAGAGGTAGAATCTCAGGATAATGGCTGTTTTCTTTGATGAACACTGTTTATGCTAGTTTTTTGTGCCATCCACTTTTCACTTAAATGTGTTATTTGATTACACCGTAATGTTCATGTTTCACATTGATGTGGACAGGTGTTCTCTCTCAGACTATGGTCGACTTGGATGAAACAGATGAAGTTGAATACGTGATTTACTTAATAATTGTTAGATAAAATATTAGATGTGAAATTATTTCAGTTAGCTAAAAACAAGAACCTTAAGAGGGAAATTTGCCCCACCAACAGGGATAATCTCTGTATCAATACCTAACTCAACTGCACAACATTCTTTGGGAGAAGATAGTTTACCAAAAACAGATGTGTATATAGCAAACAGTTTACTCAGTGACAGCCGTTAGCAACCAGCCAATAATCAGTAACAAAATGATTGTTTTTCTGTTCCTAGATGTGATATTGTTTCCATTGAGACAACAGAGGAAACAGTGAAGAAGCTTCAAAAGGGTCACGGTGGCTGGAGATCAGGCATGGATTCGGCAAGTCAATCTCTTTGATTTCCTCAGCTGTGGACTAGTATTTGAGAATTGTGTAAATGCTTCCATATGATTAAGTTTCAACAAAGAAGGTAATAAATTAATAGGTTAATTAATAGACAAACTAAGCTGCTGAAGATGTCGCTGCTGCAAATGGTTTCGTTTACATTGTGTAAATATTATATAAAATATGTTTGTTAAATAACATTGCCATCCAAAGCCATGCACTTTAACTACTGTCTGAATAAGGAAATTAGTAGATTATCTACATTTCTATTCTGTGTTGCTAATGAAACACAGCTACAACAACAACCACTCAACCACCGAACCACCCACCCACCCAACCACCCAACCACCAGGGTTCGAATCCCGTTGCTGCCGTTTCGAAGTTTGGACAATTTCATTCATCCCACGTTGCCTCGGTTCACTCAGCTGTATAAATGAGTATAGGTTGTAGACAGTGGTGAATATATGTGAATGAATAGTCTTCACGTTGTAATTCAACATAGCTGAATGCTTCCTAGAGAATTTTTAGTAGACTGGATACTGCACTATGTAAATACTTAAAAACTTACCTTTACAAAAAGTCATACAAGAAAACAGTAGAGCTGGTGGGTCTCGATTTCTCAATTCACACCTGAGTCGCATTTTCACAAAACTTAAGTCTTGACATAAATCTCGAGCATATGGGAATTGGGCCTTTCTTAACTTGTCGGCCAAAAACTTTAAACTTGATAATTCAATGCGAGACTTGAGATGTCAGCAAGGAATTAAAGAAAAAAGTCATGGGTTTTCGGCCTATGCACCTATAAGAGTTACTAAAACATAACCGTTCGCAACTACAATACAAAACATCACTCCAATGGTTTACTAGAAAAACCTTGTTGAACACGCATGTTCTTAATTTCATGGACCGCGCCGTACTGTTAGATAACCCTACATCATGCATACATTTAGTCTGGTAATATTTGTTCAACTTGTAATCGCTTAAGGCACCGCGCGCTCCTCAAAAACCGATATTTTTCCAGATTTTATTTTTTTTCTGGTCATTTTCATGTTTTGTCATATTGGTGTATTATTATTATCTAACTTTCGATCTGTGTGCTTTATACATATGAATATATTCATCAAATGAAATATAAACGAACATTTGTAGCATGCCCATTGTTTTAGAGTAATTATTTTACGCAATCGCAATCGAAAAATACGACGTTTTTCGAAGCCACATGCTCCGCCATCTTTGTAAACAACTCACATATCTGGTATCAATGCAGATCTTCACTTTCGCAGTGCATCGTGGTAGTACTGGTTCTGTAATATCTGTGGTAGATTTTGACCTAGAAGAGGACCCCCCTTTTGCTAGTCAGCGCAGCTACGGTTGGTCAATCTTGGCCACACCCCCAAGTGTGCCACGCTGATTGGTTATCAGGTGGCCTACTACGTCACAAAGGAATTTCTCCTGCCTTACGCCATTGCTGTTTTTCTACGCTTTGATGTGCTTTAGAGTAATTTACGTAACATGTCCAGAAGGCAGTTGAAATCTAAGCAGCAGTTCAATACAAAACCAAGGTCTCGACGCCGACAGTTGAGTTTTGCACATTCTATGATCGGCAAGCGGGCGAAAAGGGTGGTGAAGACGATGAGAATTCTGACGTGCCGATGTCCAGTGGCTGTGGCAGTGGCAGCACCAGTGTCAGTGATAGTATAGTTGAGTCTGAGGAGATTTCATTGTCAACAGAACTGGGTGTAAGTATTAGTTATCATTGTTTGCATCACGTTATTCATAATTATCTGGCAAAATTTCGGGTTCAATATCTGGGACGCGAGAGGCCACAAAAGGCGTGTAATCGTTTGTCTAGATTTTGCAGATAATCATGCCCATATATATGTATGTATAAATAAATAAAGGCATATATTTTATTATAGTTAGTGACAGTATTTCCTATGTTTGTTGACTTGTGCTTGTGGACCATTGTCATATATTATAGCCATGGGCATGGCCTGACAAAAAACCTAAACCTGTTTTTTTATTGATATCAATGATAATTGCCCAGCTTGTCTGCCCTATTTATTTGTTGACAATATTCAATATGAAGTTGAATATGCTTATTGTAAATATTGTGATGTACCTGACTAATAATAAAATAATTGCAGGTAAACTGATGAGCTGGAATCCCTCGGCCATCAACTTCAACAGCAACAACCCCCATCTCGACAACTCCCATCTCAGCAACCAAGCGAAAAAAAATTATCGGCGGTGTCTTCCTTTGCGCGAGAAAATGAGTGTTGCTGAACAATGCCGGCAACTCATCGAGACAGTGTTTGTGCATTGCTGCATGATGTCAACGCATGTGAAGGGACTCCTGTGTCTCGAGTGTAGTGCGCCTACACTGAAGATACGTGCCATCTATCATTGCCCCGGCCTCGTGTGTCTGTACGAGACATACTGTACAACTTGCAGGGTTGTGTTGAACTCTATGCTGTCGTCCGAATAATGAATATTATACACCACTAGCAAGAGCATGAAATGCAGCTCTCTGTGCAATATTGGTACTGCAGCTCTATTTTGTATGTTGGTGCGGTGGGATTGTGGAGTGACGATGGACGCATTTATGGTGTGGCTGTGTCTGAATTTTTTTCTCATGTTTTCAACCAATCAAATGATGAACATTATACACCATTAGAAAGAGCATGAACTGGAGAATCTCACTGTGAAATTTTAGTACTGTAGCTCTATTTTTTGCCTGTGAAATTTCGTATTGAAATGTCTACAAAATGTTTTACTCAAAAAAATGTTTTTGACCGACAAGACATCTCTCGTTTGATAGAACTCGGCTATTTGTCAACAGAATCATTTGAAATTTTCAGAATGTCATCCCAGTATAATGTGCAATATTGTGACAGTTTCTGATTTGAGATGCAACATATAGATTGCATAATATGACTTTTATGAAAAATTAGACTTCGATAAGTTACCAAGATTGAAAAAATCATATAAATTTTATTTGGAAACCCCCAAAAAACCAACTGTCACAATTTGCATATGTATGTAGCCAATCAATGTGCCAAGTTAGAACAAATTTGGTCAAGCCATTGTCGAGATGTAGCAATCACGGTGAATCAGCTGAAATCCAAGGTGGATGCCACCCACACCACCACCTGGTGGTCAAAAAAATATGTAATAAATTTGTTTAAAAAAAAATTTATGTCATTAACATTGTCCTAAAATTTCAATAAGCTGGGTTGAAAAATAAATAAAATAGTATCGACCAGAGCCCGTTGCGTTAACCTATGCAGCATATTTTCGCCTTTGTTTACTAAACTTGTTCAGACTTGCGTTGCATACAGTGGCCGTTCAATTTCAGTCGAAGTCACTTGATGCGTTTCACCGGAGTCGATTTTTTTAACTGCCAAGCTCTTATTGGTCGCCCAGTAAACATGTCGGCCTCAAATATAATTGAGACATGACCAGAATCTCCCACTTTTAGAACCAATTCTGAGAAAAACACTAGCATAATATTCTTGACTAGCTACAAATGGTTCTTTTTTGTTAACTCTTAGGTGCATTGCCCCAAAACCATTACTTTGGTTTCGCTTTAAGGTAGGCGGCTACCTTTAAAAATTGGCTTTCAATAGCAGTGTAGCTAATTTTGCTGCTGATATTGTTGTTACTAGGTCAAATATAGCACAGGAACCCCCAACTTTTTTGTCTTTTTGTAGAGGTAAATAATAAACGAACATTTTGGCCAAGTTTTACTCCTTGGGGGTCAAATATTGAATATTGTCAAAATGTAGCTAAAATATGTTTTTACTATGACTTAATTGATATTCACACTGTTATGTGTTAGGTTAAAAAATAGGTAACAATACAACTAATATTTCAGGTTCTTGGCTTGAGAGGCTATGTAGAGACAGTAGATGGTGATGACGACGTTTCTGTGAAGTGCATCAACCAATCCAAGTGAGTAGGTGACTGACATCAGGAAATACTTATTAAGTTGTGAAGCAATGTACGCAGATTTACAATGTCTCTCTTTGCATACCTTTATTTGTTGCTGAATATTACTTATGTAACTTAACCATTTCAGTACGACAGGCCGGAATTCCGGCATTGGCTACATTCACCATTTAAATCGCTTTTACTCATAATTATCCACTAAGTGGAACCACTTGTTATATACAGTTGTCATGGCGAATTAATTAGCTATTCAGTAGCGGCAACTGTTGATTATCGCTCAATATCATTTACGGAGATTTTCGTGGTTTTTAATGATGGATTATCAAGATCTGCTATGGCCGCAATGGCAGATGGCATTACTTCAACTGATGATTTACCGCCGTATATTTTTCAAAGGTTATTTGATAGGTTTAGCGACGAATCTTTGTCGGATGTTGACGATCGAAACAACGATGATGTTGGCGAACTTAGCGACCGAGCCGGAGGCGAAACGTGTACTGACAGCAGGAGTATTTTTGTTGGCTACTCGGACGTCAGTGCTGATGAAAGTGACGGTGTAAACGCTGAGGATGAGCTGCGCACTGTACTGTCAATGCTGGATGATGCGTAGTTTGATTTTTGTAAGAAGGAAAAGGTGTCTGTGAATCCGTCAACATACAAAGTTTGATTGGAATCAGTCCAGCATCTATAAAAATAAACACTTGTCATATTTGTATAAAATACAGATAAATAACTTGTTTTTTTACTTTCTTGTACTCCACAAAATGTACTTTATATTGTATGTTATATCATAGTACACTCCTGTAGCATGATCAACATGAGTAGTTTACATTAAATATGTACATTGGTATACAACTGCGTTCAGCAACTGCAAAAACGTTGAAATCGTGATGGCCATCTTGGATAGCTGGTTACTATGATGACGAAATGTAAAATAATATGGCTCATTTTACTCGCTGATTATCGTACTTTCAGAATATATATATAATATTCCTATTCATAAAATGCATTTTTGTTGCTGAAATCTTGACTTGAAGTGATGCAGTAAATTTTCTTGCATATTCACTAGGAATTCAGTGGTCATAGCAGATCAGGGTTGTAGTACTGAAATGGTTAACACAGACTTGTAATTTGACATGCCAACACGAGAATTACAGGTTTCTGAGAATGTACATATTGACTGGCGAATATTGCTTTGAAATATTGAATACAGAAATGTTATATAGAGCAACATATATTCAAAATACTCACAAAATGCAGTCATGCACATTCTGCATAAGGTTACTAGTATCAAACGTCATCGGGGCACTGTCACAAGTCGCAACCGACTGCTCACTATGATAGCTGTGTACATCTTTAGTAACACCAGGGCAAGAAGTGAGGGCTGTATTAATCCATTCTTGGTCGATCAGCTAGTATTTCTTTCTTCCCAGCCTAGCGTTTATTTTGATATCCACTTCTTGTTGTGCTATGAACTTCTAGTCCATTCTAGCATCCAGCAGTGGATAACATAAGATAAGCTGTTGTGTATCCATCACAAGTCCTAATGATAAAGGTGACAGTTTTGTGTTAGTTTTACCATTACCTATTCCGGTCTGGTTTGTTGCATATAGAAAGTCTGAGTTCATTTCACTTCATCAGTGGCATCAGTGGAAAGTGCTTCAGTGAGGGTTGCGGACGACAACTAGTTGTCCCGTGCTTCAATTTGTACGTGTACATTTGGAAACCACATTCGGTATGCTGGCAACTGAAGTGAAAACAATTTGTGGCAGCATGCACGCAGATTATCGAGATTGTTGATCGTTTACATACGTTAATACTGTCAATAATCAGCGTCCCATTGTGTGGATCATCATTTGGTTGTTTGGCAAGCACACGTACACACACACACACACACACACACACACACACACACACACACACACACACACACACACACACACACACGCACACACAGCCCGTCCAACTCCACTCATGTCATCTAAATAGCAAAGCCTTCAGCACCATCCACACCAGCAAAAACTGTTACAAATTTTCTTATTTTCCCCGAACAATAACAGATTGTAATTCACTACCAGACACAATAACCAGCATCACAGAACCACAGCAATTGAAGCAAGCTCTCTCACGCACTTAGTCCCAAACAAACACGACTAAATAGCATGCGCAACCAACCCTGACCATTTGACTCTATAGGAGTGTTGGCCAGTATCACTACAAGATGCACGCACACACGCACTCACTCACGCACACACACACAAACACACCAATGCATCATCTCTGGCTTAGGTAGCAAGCCGTGTTGCCTGTGGAGGTTAGAAGCAATTGTTGTAACGCTAATAATGTGGAGGCTTTCTTCATCGATCGAATACTTGTCCTAGAGTAGAATACCAAAAATGGAACGTTTCCTCAGTAGTTCTTCTACAACTTCTCACTTTGGTCTAGACATACTTTCCATGTTCATCTGAGTAATTGAAGGCTCAGATTTAGGAAATGTAATTTACAGTCGTAATGGTAACATTAGAAACATTCATAATTGCAAACCTAGTTGACAGCTTGCAACCATCAAAACGTATTTAAGTGACAATATATAGAAGTGACTCTCACTCGTCCCCTATTGTGTTCGTGAGTGATTTAGAATATTATATTTTCAAAGTCAAATTCCCTTCTCACAAAGCATGTGGATTCCAAAAATCTAATTTTCATATTGTAGTGGACATGCATCTATATCAATTCATGGAACAAGAGGGTGCACATTTAGTGTCATTTGGTTGTTGTTGTTTTTTTTTTATACATTTAATTCAGCAGTCACGTGGTATAATTATGTTTATGATTTCTTATTTATGATTAATGTTTTCATATATTTTATTACTGCTCTTATATTATTTTGACAATGTTATAAAACACTGTGTCTGTATCAGGTACTGGTTCAATCCCAAACTCCTGACGGTCGTTGACACGTCGGATATGACAGTTGAACTCGGTGACATTGTGTTGGTGAAAGACTCCTACAAGAAGGTCAAGGCTCTACAGGACAAGGGCCATGGAGGATGGAAAGAGGAAATGGAAAAGGTCCACATGTATCATTTTACATAGTAAACAGCCTTATCATAGTAGCATGTTTATGTTATAACAAAGTACTAGTTTTTAAATCAAACATTAATTTTACAAATTTATTCTGACCATCAACTTAGAAAAGCAAGCACTCTTGCCAACATAGGATAGGAAATATAAAAAATTTTATTCGTTGTTTGCATGTAGTATGGGTGTGCTACGAAGGTATCATTTGTATTATGTTTGGCGTACGCCTTTTAATGGCATATTGATTATTTTATTTATGCATGACTTGTCTTGATAAATATGAATTGACATCAAATCGGCCACTCTCTTGCAGACACTGGGTTCAGCTGGCACTGTAGTACATGTTCTACCAAACGGATGTGCTAGAGTTGTTATTTCTGAGCGCTCGTGGGTCTACAATGTAGAAGCACTGAAAGTTATCGCTAGATGTGGTAAATAGTAATTACTTGAATGCATGGAAGGTTTTGTTGAATAATTTAAGAAACAATGATTGAATCTATTTCATGTTTGCCGACAAATACAGAAATGAGTATTCATATCATTGCATTTTATGAAATCTTCCACTAAAGTCATATGTTTTATCTGTGTTAGTTTTAGGAGCATTTCGTATAATGACACATGCATCTGGTTTGATGTGGTTTAAGTTACTGTGGTGAGACAGGCCATATTGACAGTCACCCGTGTATTCTAGGATACTGTTGTGTGCCTTTTAAGTTTATTTCCACCTCAATGATTTCGAACTGAAGCAATGTCCAGGGTATGCTAAATTAACATTTATTTTAAATTGTTATAAACGTGATGTTTGGTTTATCATTGTTCAGCTTCATCATTGACCAATTAATCAGTTTTGCCACATATTTACTATGTTTGCCACCAATTTAAAAATTTTGCATAAACACTATGTAGAATATCCTTCAAAGAAATGTTTAAATGGAGGGGAACAAACGTAACTAAATGTGTGATGCAGTGGTAAAACAGAATAATATTTTGTTGCAAGAATGGAAACTACAGGCAATCTGTGTTTCATTTGCTTTCTCAGACATGACACCATTATTGAATACAACGTCATGGGGGAGTGACTCCAAGAGCAGCGACTATGAAATTTGGCTGCAAATGATGAAAGACATGTATTCAGATACTACCGATGAGGTAACTAAAAGAGTAATAGAGGAAATGGATGGAGGCATAATTTTTTGTTTCAGGGGTAGAGAACTTTGCATATGCCTACTTATAACTAATTATCACTTATGTGTGTGATATATATGTATATATATATATATATATATACCAATTATATATGGGGGCAAGCTGACGAATGGGGAAAGTTAAAATCGCATAATATTTTGTTAAAACATTAACAGATCGCAGCACCATGCAATTTTCTAGTGACGTACATGCACTTGTACAGTGATCAGTGCGACAACATTTGCAATTTGACACAAACTTGCAATAAGCAAATTGAAGCAAATAAGACATTGTTGCACACATGTATCTGTGAAATTCCAGGCATATCTACCATTTAAATACACGCATATAAACTATATCAAATGCCTGTTTGTAACAGCAAGACTTTGAAACCTTTCTGCACGCCTTTGCTGAATCTTCCGATGGATGGATGGGTGGTATGATGGAAATGATGAAAGACATGTCTTCAGATAGTACTGGCAAGGTAACTAAGAGAGTAATAGAGGAAATGGATGGAGGCATAATTTCTTTCAGGGTATGGAGAACTTTGTATATGCTTGCTTATCACTAATAATCACATAATATTGTGTTAAAGCAGTTAACAGATGGCAGCACCATGCAATTTTCTAGTGGTGTACATGCACTTGTACAGTGATCAGTTTAGCAACATTTGCAATTTTGCAAGCAGTTTTTTCTTGAACTTGCAATAAGCAAAAAGCCGGTTTGCAACATGTTTCACTTGCGCATTACTGAGTGCAGTGGCAATATCTGACAAATGACCTGCGGGGGAAAGTTGACGAGCAACAGCTGGGAATGCCATCGATGGGTTTTCAGCTTGGAAAATAAAAGGTACAAAGGAGTGTCTATCTGTCAGGACGATGGCATGCAAGATATTGTGTTTTCCACATATGATTCGAAGATAGTTCAACAAAGAATCTAGTGCCACCAGTGCATCGAAAGATGGCACGAAAGTTGCTTTAATTACGGTGGACACATGCAGTTGTTAATAAACATAATTTTTAGACTTACCGTAAATTCTGTATTTGTAGCCGCGGCTTCAATTACAATAGTGTGTAGCCGAATTGATGATGATGACCGCAAAGTTTGGGTGCGGCTTTAAATACAGTAATTTGCCGAAAAAATGCAAAAGTTGGCTCATTGGGTTGTCAGTAGTAACGGCTATTAGTGCGAAAAATAGCGGTTTATAATCAGTAAAAAAACGAAGTCGGATGCATCAATAAAACTTTGTATTACAATTGCCACTGGTGCATCACAAATAATTACATAAAAACCAGTGTCCGCAGTGTTCAAAAACTATGATCAAACATGTCAAATCATGTCACAGTTAAATTCCTTCAAAATCACTTTAGTCGTCGCTGTCGAAGAACGCTGCCGGTATACCGGCATGTCGGCGTCATCCCAAGTATCCGTGTCTGATTACGAGTCGTCGGCTGACCATGGCCGCATGCACCGGCAAAAATCTTCGAACAAGATGTCGCCCGTTCCATTGTTGGAGATGCGGCACTTCTTGTAGCTGTATTCAATCATGGCAGATGGAATCGCACCCCACGCCTTCACGAGCCATTGTACAAGAATCTCCTTGGCCGGCGCACGACGGCGGCCACCGGGAGTGAGCGCCGTGAATCATCCAATGCTCCCACAAGTGTCGCATCTGCTGTTTGAATGGGCGATTGATGCTAACGTCACACGGCTGTACTGGCGGCGTCAGACCGCCGGGGATTACAACATCGATGTCGCGCATGGTTTCAGGTTTTGATGTTTTAAGTTGCGTTACTTTTATGAGGAGTTCCAAGCTTGCTGGCTTCGTCCCATTGTCAAAGCAACACCACTACCAGTGCCTCGTTCGAGTTAATTACATTTACTCTGGTACAAGATACGGTGTTATAATCCCACGCACCAGGTATTCTATGCAAGTGGCCCCGTTAACGCGTGCCAGTAAACTGTCTGCGAACTAGACCAATCTGTCAATCAGTAGTTCTGAGAATAACGGTCACGCCTTGCCGATTATGTAATCAACATGCATTGTCATTCGTTGGAGACAATTGCATTTACAACAGACTGTTTTATAATCCATGAAAAGTTGTGTGAAGTCAGCAGTGCACAACCCCAGAAACAACTCGAGAGTAAATAAACAATGACCAGGCTTGTTGAATTGAATGCGCTAACATTTGATCAAATGCTTGTGAGTACCAGAGCAGTAGGCCAACGATGACACAACAACAGGAACTTTCCAAGAAATAGGTAAAACCACAACATCCGTTCTCGCCAGCTGCAGCCGGCTGATCCAG
The DNA here is from genome assembly GCA_033239005.1 of Lamellibrachia satsuma. Classification (NCBI taxonomy): domain Eukaryota; kingdom Metazoa; phylum Annelida; class Polychaeta; order Sabellida; family Siboglinidae; genus Lamellibrachia; species Lamellibrachia satsuma. The sequence goes on from BSQZ01000102.1 coordinate 563,700, forward strand.
ATGTCCAGTTATTACATAGTTACCGGCTGTCACTCAAACACCTTTGAAGTTGAAACAGCTGGCACAACAACAACAGACAGACCCCGGATAGTCTTTTTAATCTGCTGCAATACATGCAACGTTATACATGGTTCTACATAAAACGTCATACAAACAAAACTTCTCAACATATTTGAATAATTTGAGCTTTATTGTATAGCCAACATGTATAGCTACACTTCTCCCACTGGATGTATGGGCATTCAGCCACCCAGTTATTATCTGGTAGCACGGTGATATTTGTTCATCTTTGTTTTCCGTTTTGACGAAATTCACATAGTAATATTCCCATGATTATATAATGTGATGTATTTATTATCATTGCATTACATTAGAGACTCTTTTAACAATAAAATTAGACCTCATTCATTCGTTTATGATAATTTTTAGCAAAGTTATAACTTTTTTGCGGAACCCATCTACATTGTTCCTAATTGTGTGCGCTACGGAAATTCGTCACACGAAGCGCGTTAAAACGGTCTTGGCTCAAAGTCCGGGTGCGGCTTTAAATAAGGTTTTTGCCTGCAACAAACGGTGCGGAGGAAAGTCGGGGTTTATGTCAAAAGTCGGGGTGCGGCTTTAATTAGGGGTGCGGCTACAAATACAGAATTTACGGTATTTGATAATTGATTGAAGCTTCTGATATTCTATCGTCAAATTGCTCCAATATGAATGTCACCTAGCCCCATACATTGGACAAGAAGGCAAACGTGGAGTAATTAATTTGACAAAATATTTCTCAATCTCATTTTAATTGCATATACATTGTTATTATCTTGAAAGAAGGTACATATGTTCCTGTTTGTTGTATTGTTACCAGATTGCTGGTGTAAATAAAACCCACACAAATCATGGATTAATGCCATATGTATGTATGTGTGTGTGTATATATATATATATGTATATATATATATATATATATATATATATATATATATATATATATATATATATATATATATATATATATATATGGCATTAATCCATGATTTGTGTAGGTTTTATCAAAGTGTAGAAGATATTTCATATACATATTGGTGGGGTGTTCACAGGTTTCGGTGAACGGTGGCGTTATGGCCCCAACTTTTAGGTTACTAAAATATATAGAGTAGGAATTTTAGCAAGTAGTGTAGTCCAGTGCTGCAGTATATGCAAATAGGTATTGTGTCGAGTATTGTCGGTGTTGGGTTAATGTTTTAATGTGCTGGTGATGATGCCATGAATTGTCTCGTGTTGTAGGAATATTCCTACATGTACTGTATTGGTATGTTGAAATGTGGGCTCTGGGAGCATTGTGTCCAGGTGGCTTTGTATGAGGCTCAGCCACAGGCTTGGCATATGTTACAGGGTCCACATTTCATGCTCTTAGTCGGAATAATATGCCATTTAGCATACCCTTAATAAACGTCATTCATTTGGCCTTTTCATATCTTTACATCTGGCTTGCGTTGTTGATTGCATAAATGAGATTATGCAACCACGGTTGCATACAGGATTTTATGCAATCAACAACACAACACAGATATAGAGATATGAAAAGGCCAAATGAATGACGTTTATTGTGGGGATTAAGGGTAAGCCCACTTTCAAAGAAATGTAAAACAAAGAAATGTGGGCTCCACAACCCAACGCCAGGCTGACTACGCCCCATGCGAGCCTCCTGGACGTCGGGTTCAATAGAGCCCACATTTCACCACAAAGCAGTAGCAGTATTCCTAGAACAAATAAAAGAAACAATGGCATTACTATTGTCATGGAACACCCTTAAACCAAATAGCATAATGCCCTACATGCTATCACGCAGTCTATGAATACAACTACCTGCTTAAAAATACACTAGCTCTAACTGGAATAACTACAAAGGTGGGGCCAATTCGCCACCGGTCACCGACACATGTGACCACCCCACCTATATGACATTTTCACCACTTTAAATATTTCAATTCACCTCTTTCACCCTGGTTCCTTGCAGACTTTCAACAAAGGTGACAAAGTGCGAGTCGATGCTGATGAGTTGAAAGTCAGTCGTCTACAGAATGGTCATGGCAGTTTGAACGAAAAAAAGGTAACAGGAAGAAGCTGGTGGTCATGAAGCGTATGTACTATGGTGCCTAGGCACAACATAGTGTGGCGCAATCAGAGTCCAAAGTAGTCAAATGTATTTCCTACTTCACATGTCTGGTGCTGAAAGTAATTTCAAATATACAATTGTGATTTCTACAAATACTGGTACAGAACAAGTATGCGGCGTTTTGCGATAAATATTAAGTACTAGTGTGAATATGTTGAAACAAACTATGTAGAAATGTTATTACTTTATTGCAAGTAATTTATAAAACATAAATATCAGTTCAAACAAACAAAATCAAAATGACAGAAATTTCTGGCTGATTTGGGAGAAAATGCTGTTAGGCCGAACATTGATTTTTTTAGCTTGAATGTAAACTTAATTAATGAGACAGAGCACGACCCTGAAATGGGCCAGCGGGCTGGCATACTAAATGTGGAAAAAAAATAGTTATGAGATGTGTATTTAATTAGGCAGTTGGCACTGCATCACCTGCATAGATTAAAATATAAATGCTCCAGATGTTAATACACATATATTTCTGTCTTTTATCAGTATCTAGGCAAAATCGCCACCGTCGAGGGTAAGCTAAAAGGCCGCATCAAAGTGCAGTTCTCAGATGGCGAAATGTGAGTGTACATTATGCAATTGATTTTTGTTTTCTGGAAAGGTGTTCACAATGATTCACATTGAATGTTTTGCTAGATAACGTATTGTATGTTCACCAGCTCTGCGTACCATACTCAATTTAGGAATTAAAATTATACTAGAACTATTTTGTCCATTAAAACAAAATATAAAATGATATTTTTTAATACATATATTAAGTATCTTGTCAATCTTCCAAGTTATATTTTCTATCATGATAGAGGCATACAATAATTGATTGGGTCAGCAACCTACGGATATATTTCATCCAATCCGCAGACTGGCAGCGAGATTGTTCATAATTCGGTTCGTGATGTGGATATATACAAAATAGATAACTGAAATTTAATTGTGTGACGTCTCATCTATACTTCCACTGACACTGCAACACAAAATGTGAAAGTACAGAAAACCGTGGAGTAGGTTCGCACTCACAGTTTAGACCATCGGCAGTTACAGCACATTCTGGTCGGCATAAATCCACAATACTGAGACCTTTGGTGCGTTGAAATGTCACATTTGTCATGACCAGTGGCGAACAAAGCATTCACCAACAGTGCCATATTCCACATCTCTTGTCCGATCTGAAAAACGTTTCATCTTGGTATTTTAACAAGATTGCCATCCCAAAAAAACAAGTTCCAGATGGCAAGTAGACAAGGAAGCCATTGGCTTATCGAGAGTCCAACAATTTTCTCATCTATGTGTAGCCCGCCCTTATCAGATATCAGTCAATTCTATTTTTAAACATATTCACACTACTAGCATTAACACGATCATTTGGCAGTTTGTTCCATTCATTTATCACGCTCTGTGAGAAAGAGTACTTTCTCATGTCCAACCTACACTGCTCCTTAACTAATGCTGCTTTGTGTCCTCTGGTTCTACTGCCTTCTTTAAGTTTGAAGAACATATTCCTATCAACATCCTCATAACCGTTCACTATTTTAAACGCTTCTATTTGGTCTCCTCTTAGTCTCCTGGTCTCTAGTGTTGTCAAAACACATTCTAATAAGTGGCTTTCATAACTAAGGTCTCGAATAATTTTAGTTGCTCTTCGTTGTATTCTTTCTAGCTTGTCTATGTCCTTTTTACGATATGGCCTCCATGCTTGAATACAATGTTCCAAGTTTGATCTAACTATTGCTTTGTACAGGGATACAATTAGCTGTTTCTCCTAATTAGCCCTAGAATTTGATTTCCTTTCGAAGCAGCAATCCGACATTGCTCTGAAACTTTCACGTCAGCACCAAATGTTACTCCTAAGTCCTTTTCTTGTGTGGTTCTACCTAGTACAGCATCCCCCATTTTATATTCTTCGTCCATGTTTCCATGTCCTATGTGTATGCGTTTACACTTCCCAAAATTGAATAACATTTGCCATTTTTCTTACCATTTAACTCATTTATTTAAATCATCCTGTAAACTTTGTTTATCAATAACATTAGTAACCTTTCTGAATACTTTTGTGTCATCTGCAAATTTCAGTACTTTGCTAGATATGTCATCTTCCAAATCATTTATATATATTAAAAATAGTATAGGGCCTAATACTGATCCCTGTGGTACCCCACTCAGATTTCCAGTTTGAAATCTCACCAACTACTATTACTCTCTGTCTTCTGTGTGTAAGCCACTCTTCTATCCAGTTGATTACATCATTACCTATACCATGGGTTTTTTAGTTTAAGTAACAATCTTTAATGTGGCACTTTATCGAAAGCTTTCTGAAAATCTAAGTAGACAACAGGGGGATTCGATAGTTAGGAAGACCGACAGAGTCTTAAACAAGGGAGATGATGTGGTGGTCTGCTTGCCTGGAGCCAAAGTAGAGGCGATAACTGAGAGGGTAAAAAACATCGTAGGTTCGGGTAAGGGTGGATCTGTTTTAGTACACGTAGGGACAAATAACGTAGAGAGGGAGGGTACAACTGCCATAGTTAGGAAATATAGGCAGTTGGTCAGAACACTAAAACAGACGCGGGTTGAGCAGGTAATACTGTCAGGGATTTTACCTGTAATGGGCAGGAGGGGTCACAAATATCGAAATTGTCGGGGGATGGCAATTAACATGTTAGTCCAGAAGCTATGTAGGGAAGAGGAAGTTGGATTTGTGGATTTATGGGGAAGTTTTGTTGGGAGGGCTGATATGTACATGAAGGATGGGCTTCATCTAAGTGGAAAGGGGGCAGCAGTATTCGCGGATGAACTTTCAGCAGCAGTATATAGTGACATGGGTACAATGACAAATATTTTTGGAAGTAAACAGTGTTTAAACTAGAAGTGCAGGGGGGTTACCTAGAGGTGTCTCAAGCAGAACAAGAGGCCACTAGCACAGATAAACCAATATCAAATCGTCCGAAAAACATCTCTGAAAAATGTTATAGATGCGTATGTTTAAATGCAAGGAGCATAGTAAATAAGAAAAACGAATTAAACATTATGGTAGAAGATGTTGACCCTCACATAATTGGTATAACTGAATCATGGGCCAACATAGATATAACAGATACTGAATTAGGACTGACAGGATACGTAATGTTTAGGAAAGATCGAATAGGAAGAAGGGGCGGGGGAGTTATTTTATATGTTAAAGAATCTATTCAGGCTTATGAAATAAAACTAGAAAGGGAAGCAGATTGCGATGAAGCTGTTTGGTGCAAAATTGTTTCAGGAAATTAAAAATTAACTATTGGATTAGTTTACCGAAGTCGAAACATAAACGAAGAGGACAACACGAAAATAAAAAACGCTATAAAGGAAGTTAGTAAAGGGGAATGTATCATAATGGGAGATTTTAACCATGTCATACAGTGGAATTCTCTAGAGAGCACAGGGATTGAGGACCAACAATTTCTATTTTTAATCCAGGATAGCTTTCTTACTCAGCACGTGCTAGAACCAACCAGGGGAGAAAATGTGTTAGATATAGTTTTGTCATCACAAAAAGAATTAGTGGACAATGTAAACATATTTGAACCATTGGGTAACAGTGACCATAATGAAATACATTTTGACATCAATGTAAAATCAGAAAGCAAAAATAAGAAAACGTACAAGAGAAACTTCCACAAAGGTAACTACAAAGATATGAGAAAATACTTAGCAAAGCTAGATTGGAATAACATGCTGATGAATAAGACCGCAATTGAATGTTGGAATATTCTAAAATATGAAATTGAGAGTATCATCGATAAATTTGTTCCCTTCCAAAAACAAGGAAAACGGTGTAGAAAGAAACACTTGTCAAAAGAGGCTATTAGAAAAATAGTGTTAAAACAAACTATGTGGAGGGTTTATAGGCGTACCAGAAAGGAAGAAGACTATGCAAATTACAAAGAGGCACTTAATGCAGCTACAACTGAAATCAGACAATCTAAAAGAAGCTATGAGCAAAAACTAGCATGTAACATAAAAAATGACAGCACGAGTTTTTATGCATATGTCAGGAGTAAACAAAACGTACGAGACAAGGTTGGACCTCTAGAAGACAGTGCTGGAAATATAATATCACAGGGGTTTTTAATGGCAGAAGACCTAAATGGTTACTTCAGTTCAGTGTTTACCAAAGAAGATATTAGTTCATTACCAGTTGCTGATGCTAAATTTCAGGAGGCTAAATCTGACTATTTAGGTCCATTAGTTGTAACTCCAGAATTGGTGTCTAAGAAAATAAAGTCAATGAAGGATAACAAATCACCGGGAGTGGATGGGATTCCTCCAAAATTACTAATGGAAACAGTAGAACAAATCAGTATACCACTTGCAATAGTATTCAACTTGTCATTAAAAGAGGGAGTTGTTCCGTTTGAATGGAAAGAAGCAAACATCATACCATTATTTAAAAAGGGTTCAAGAAATAAGTCTGAGAATTGCAGACCAGTGAGTTTAACGTCAGTGATTTGTAAATTATTAGAAAGGTTAATTAAAGACCATATGGTGGACTTCCTCGTTAAGCATAAATTATTAAATTCGTCTCAACATGGATTCCTTAAAGCGAGGTCATGCTTAACAAATATGTTATGTTTTTTGGAAGAAATCACTAAGTGGATAGACGTGGGATCGCCAGTAGATATTATCTACTTAGATTTTCAGAAAGCTTTTGACAAAGTGCCACATCAAAGATTACTACTTAAATTAACAGCCCATGTTATCAGGGATAGCATAACTGACTGGATAGAACAATGGCTGACTGACAGAAGACAACGCGTTGTAGTAGATGGAGAAGTTTCAAATTGGAAATCGGTTTTGAGTGGGGTACCTCAAGGATCAGTATTAGGACCTATATTATTCTTAATATATATCAATGACTTGGACGACAATATAACAAGTAACGTACTGAAATTTGCGGATGACACAAAACTGTTTAGAAAGGTTAATACTGATGGTGATAAACAACATTTACAAAACGATCTAGACAGATTAGTGAAATGGTCTGAGAAATGGCAGATGTTGTTCAATTTTGGGAAATGTAAATGCCTACATACAGGACATGGGAACTTGAATGTAAACTATAAAATGGGAGATACTGTTCTGGGTACTACTGTAAAAGAAAAGGACTTAGGAGTTACAATAAGCGCTGATATGAAAGTTTCAGAGCAATGTGGTATTGCAGCTTCAAAGGGTAATCAAATTCTTGGATTGATTAGAAGAAACATAATATACAAGGGAAAAAAGTTAATTATACCTCTTTATAAAGCAATAGTTAGACCTCATTTAGAATACTGTATACAAGCATGGAGACCATATCGTAAGAAGGATATAGATACGCTTGAACGCATACAAAGGAGAGCAACTAAAATGATTCCAGAACTGAGAAACCTTAGTTATGAAGAACGCCTGAAAGAATGTGGTTTAACAACTCTAGAGACAAGGAGGTTAAGAGGAGATCAGATTGAAGTTTTTAAGATATTGAATGGGTATGAAAATATTGATAGAAATATGTTTTTCTCACTCAAGAAGGATAGCAGAACTAGAGGACATGAGGTAAAATTAGTAAAGGATCAATGTAGATTGGACATCAGGAAGCACTCGTTCTCACAGAGGACAATAAATGAATGGAACAAATTGTCTACAGATTGTGTAACTGCTAGCAGCGTGAATATGTTTGAAAACAAGGTTGACACATATCTCAGGAGGGCGGGTTATAAGTAGATGAACATTGTTGGACTCTCGATAAGCCAATGGCTTCCTTGTCCACTTGCCATCTGGGCCTTTTGCTTGGATGGCAAATCTTGTTAAACATCCACTGGTGACCCGTCATCAACCCACTTTGTAATTTCTTCAAAAAACATAAGAGATTGGTTAGACATGACTTTGTTTTAAGGAAACCATGTTGAGATGTATTTATTAATTTATGTTTTATAAGGAATTCCACCATGTGGTCTAATTAATGTTTCGAGTAATTTACATACAACTGATGTTAAACTCACTGGTCTGTAATTTTCAGGCTTGTTCCTCGATCCCTTCTTAAATAGTGGCGTAATGTCTGCTTCTTTCTATTCTGAAGGAACTATTCCTTCTAGTGACAAGTTAAACAATTTTGCAAGTGGTGTACTAATTTGCTCAACAATTTTCATTCATGTTTTTTAATCAGAGTGATCTTTGTGCCTACATACCTCATGTTCTAAATTTATTGAATAGCGACGTGGTACAACTTGCTGCACTCATCATTGCCAATGAAGTTGACAATGTTGCCTTCGCAAGCACTAGCACCAATATGTCATTCAAATAATAGTGCTGCAACTACAAGCATTTCTAGATATTCTGCATTGAGTCCCTGTGTCTCACTGATGGTGTTCACCTAGAAGCATGACAAAATTGAGAAAGTCATATTTGCATCTTGTCCCCAATGGACAAGCCAAATTCGTGCATGATTTGATGCCCAGTAATGACAGACAGTATATCACCAAATGCCCGTGATAGTGTCACAGCCATGTCATCTCCTATTTCAGCAAGGCAGGGTCAGATAGAAATGTTGGTATAGAGGCATGTATACCCAATTTTATTTGCCTCATTGTGTTATGACAACCACAGAATGCCAAGAGGCCATGCAAATTATGCTCACACTGATGACGCCCCGAAGCTTGCAAGGACATATGTCAACCACATAGTTGCACAGCAGTAACACAGGGTGTCACACTAGTCAAGATGGCCTGAGTTGTATACCAAGAACACATGACATGATGTCGAATAATATGTCTTATTGAATAATATAATCCAATTATTATTCTCCACCAAAGGTTGCCATTTAATAATAATTATATTCATGGACATGTCATTAGACATACTATTATTGATGCAATGTATCAGATACATGACGCGCAATTTTTTTCATAATAAGAATATTATAAATATTAACAGGGCATTCGCCTAAAGATAAGATAATAACTATTCTTAACTTGTCAGCTGAAAAAAATAAACATAGAGTCGTCTGACTCACAAAATTATACATGCTGCCCACTGACTTTTTGAAGTCACGTAGATGAAGCAGAACTCCCAGAGGACACCCAAAACATTGCTTGACGCAGAGGAACTCTTCAGTCATAGTGGCCGCCCCCACCCCCTAAAATTGTCTGACGAAGCAAAATTGTTCAGTCTTTGTGCCCCTCCCAAAAAAAAATTTGTCTAACAAACTGGAACTTCACTTTCAAACGCCTCCAAGACGTGTCTAACGTAGAACAACTCTCCAATCTCAGCACCCCTCCCCCCAAAAAAATGTCAGTCTCAGCGGGCCCCATAATAATGTATCTCAATAAGCGGAACTCTTCAGTGTAAGCAGCCCCCAAATTTTTTCTGATGCACCAAGCACACACCCCCCCCAGTCTAAAGGTCTAGATTATTATAAATACTCTTCTGACCCACACTCAGCTTGCTCAATTGTGCATCTTTACTTTCATGATTGTGGAAACATGTTATACTCAACGGTACAGAAAAAAAATTTGCTGCTGGTGTTTTATACTTTATACACCATAATATTTGGTGTTTACAGGATGATATAACTGTTTTTGTAGCTTGACGTACAATGAGGCGCTTCTGCATCCAGTCGATGTAGCTACCGAACAACATGAACAAAGGAACATCCCCTTCAAAAGGTAGTACACTTATATGTCATCAATGTTGGTATTCTGAACATTAATTCATTTCTGTTTTCCTCTTTCCAACATCCGATGTTAATTTTCAACTGTCATTCATAGGTAATACAAAGCTTTAGTGCTGTCCATGCTTAATTATAATGTAGATGAGTAATTATCAAAAGGTTGTAACAAAAGTATTGCAAATTAGTAAAATAAAAAAAATTATTTTAATTAGTTTTTCACTTTGGATGTGTACTTCTATCATTACTCTACATAAAAGTAATGATGAAAAGATAGTTGTTCACGACAGTACTAAGTTATTAGAAATTTGTATTTCTTGAGTGCATGAAGCTTTATGAGCTGTATTATTAAATTATCAGTCAGACTTTGTCTTAGTAACGCACATCACCAGAGCATAAATGTTGCTTTTAATTTTCCCATTGAACAAATGCAAATTAAACATAGTGCCATTTTATGTTTTTCTTGAATGTGTGGTGCTATTTATAGAAATGTTTTAATGGCGCCTGGAAATGAACGTTACAATGACATAAACGAGACACGTTACGAGTAAAGTTTAAAAAATCAATAAAAAAGAATCTGTTGGACACATTCTATCGATACTTTACACTTGGTAGAGCAATATGTTGGCAACATGACCCAAGTAGCAGCAGAAAGGCAAAGCTAACTTCTTTTTGATGCTAGCTTACAACTCCTTGGTCTTTTTACTTACAACGTTTTTGAACACCCAGAAAACAATGTCTTAGGTTTTAAAATCATCCTCACAATTAGACAAAACAAACAACAACGTCATATCTTGTGCTATATCTTTATTATGTTCACAATCTTTCAATGAAATATCAGGTGTGATCTCTTTATTACATTCACAATCATTCATTGAAATATCTGGTGTTATCTCTTTATTATGTTCACAATCATTCAGTGAGCTATATGGTGTTATATCTTTATTATGTTCACAATAATTCAATGAAATATCTGGTGTTATCTCTTTATTATGTTCACAATCATTCAATGAGATATCAGGTGTTATCTCTTTATCATGTTCACAGTCATTCAATGAAATATCGGGTGTTATCTGTTTATTATGTTCACAATCATTCAATGAGCTATCTGGTGCCATCTCTTTATTATGTTCACAATCATTCAGTTAGATATCTGGTGTTATCTATTCATTATGTTCACAATCAAAACCACATATTAGTATTCGTTCCCATTGCTCAGATATGTTTTATGGCACACTATCCTATAAGACATCAAAACCTTTTCTTTTGGGAATTTGGGCATGAAAGTTGTCGTCAGATTACTTGTCATACTGAACACATGTATACCAGTACATTATAAAATGCATAAAGTACATTATAAAATCTTGCTTAATGGACAGTAAACCAGATTCTTTGAATCAATATGTACTTGAATGTCATTGTTTTTCGATTTGTCTCAGGTGTGACATTGTCAGCATTGAGAATGACAAAGATACCGTGAGGTCACTTCAACAAGGTCACGGTGGCTGGAAATCAAGCATGGTTTCGGTGGGTAAATGTATCGCCATGTCAGCTACCTAATGTTAAACATACTTTGTTTAGATATACTGTAATATATATGTATTTGTGTGCGTGCGTGCATGTTGTTGTACGGGTAGAGCAGACCATGTATACGTTTCCATAGGTGTTACAGACATTATGGGCTGTACGGGTCAGTTTTGCCCTTTTTGCTATTTTTTGGCTTTTTCTTTACAAACTGCGTACACATACCAACACAAATGTCGTTATCATGTTTCAAGGATATCCACGGTAACTTTTCACTGATTTTATTTCCTTTGACTAATTTGTCCATCTGTCTCACAAATCCAGAACTTAGGCCTGTCAGAAAGTGTTACTATATATAAACAAACAATTGTGAAATAAATTTATAAATATAATAAATAAAAATCAGTTATGGTCAATAAAAAATCTGCCTCACGAATCCATTAAGAACACCCATAATTAGAAAAGTCATGGCAATTAGTTATATATATATATATATATTTATATATATGTGATGCGCCACGCCAAAACCAGGCGCTTCTCGCTAAATTTTGTTCGGCGCAGGAGCCTAAAATGCATGGTGCCCGTTCGAATTGTCGAAAATTGGTTAACGACGGAATCGAACAAGGAAATTATCCAGCTTTCCATAAATCCATTTATATAAGCTGAAAGATTGTTCAAACTAGTAATATTTAGCACTTTATTGAGGCCCCTGATTAGCGTCGCGGTTGAGAAGTCTGAAACAAAGCCATGTTTACGCGCTTTTGATCGACTGTCTTCGCTCGCTTACAAGTGGGAAACCCCACATGTTATACATGGCTGGAAAGCTTATGACGTAAACTACACGTGTGATTGGGAATCTCTTACTCTAGACCAATAGAACAGCTCCTATTATACATACTTTATCCAGCAACAAAGTGCTGTTGTTGCTATGGACGTTGCGAAACGCTCGCTGATTGGTCGAAAACGTAAGCGCACATGCGCAGTCGGCTTGTTTACACATTCCTTTCGTCTTTGTTCGCCAGTTTCGCCCGCTGTTTTCGTCTTCGATTCGTTAATGAATTGCACTATGGCATCGAAAGAAGCTTATTTAGCCACCGAGTTGGATCGTGCGAGGGGGTGCAATCTCAAGGACAGCAATTTAGCTGCAGTGATTGAAGATTACTTCGAAGGCCGCGTCGAGCCCGTGAAAGTCGCCTCGGCAGGGGCAGGGGAAGACCACATTGAGCCTGCACTGGTTGGCTCAGCGCCAGCGGGAGCGGACTTTCCAAATTGGGGAAACTGACATTGTGTAGTGTTATTATATATGTAATGTGTAAATAATGTTTTATTTTAAGATATTTCAGGGATTTACTTTAGGGGTTCGGCACCCAGTGCTCGCGGTAGTCTCCGAGAATACCAAACCTGGTAGTAAATGAGGTGGCATTCAATAAATAATAGGTTTTTCCACTTTATACTTCTGCATCTAATTTATACACACCTACTGGAGGAACATACAAAATTTCATTCCATTTGGAGCATTATAAGTGCATGGTTGCTATGGGAGAAGCAATTTTTCAATGCAGATTTTAAAGCTGATTTTCTCAAAACTATTATTCCAAGAACGTGTACACTAAAAGTGTAATATCTTGGCCCATGAGTAAGGTACACTCTTCATGTTGGTGTCATTTTAAAGCTGTATATCTCCTCTATTTGAATCTGTAATAAAATGGTTTTGTAAAATCGTTGAGAAGAGCCTGGTTTTGGCGTGTGGCATCACATATATATATATATGCAATCAACAACACAACACAGATATAGAGATATGAAAAGGCCAAATGAATGACGTTTATTGTGGGGATTAAGGGTAAGCCCCCTTTCAAAGAAATGTAAAACAAAGAAATGTGGGCTCCACGACTCAACGCCAGGCTGACTACGCCCAATGCGAGTCTCCTGGAGGTCGGGTTCAATAGAGCCCACATTTCAACACAAAGCAGTAGCAGTATTCCTAGAACAAATAAGAGAAACAATGGCATTACTATTTTCATAGAACACCCTTAAACCAAATAGCATAATGCCCTACATGCTATCACGCAGTCTATGAATACAACTACCTGCTTAAAAATACACTAGCTCTAACTGGAATAACTAGAAAGGTGGGGCCAATTCGCCACCAGTCACCGACACATGTGACCACCCCACCAACCCCTATATATATTATGAATAAGTTCTTATTATATATATATTATGAATAAGTTCTTCCGGTAGGGTATCGTTATAAAAGAATGGTATATTTCTTTCCAGATTTTCTTCTGAGCTAGAGAATTAAATTCATGATTTCTGCCTGATGAATTATTTGCAGTTTTTCACGTTTGAAAAGAACAGGCGAGTGATAAATCGCTCACCTAAATATGCCAAATTAATTTAGGCGAAAGATTTTTTTTTTACCATGTGGCACCACCATTTCCCATTCGAATTCTGTCGTTATCGCTATGAAATTTTAATTGGTACTTGTTGGTGCTATGACTTTTGTACAATGAAATAAATGTTTACTTTAGTAAACCCCATACACTGCAATTGGTGAAGCGGTTTTGAATTGCATCATGTCATCGATCACCGCAGGCATAGCCTAGGCAAGGCCAGTGGCAGTGCCGTGACAGTGTGCTGAGCCCAGGGTTGTTTGATTTAAATCATTTGATTTAAATCATGATTTAAATCGCTCCAAAAAAATCATTGATTTATGATTTTTTTACTTCCGGTTTTTTAATCGCTGATTTATATGAATTTAACACAAATAATTGTTTACAAGCATCAAGATCAACAAAGTTTTGTGTGTTTTTTAATACAAAAGCACAAAGTGCGCACACTTGTGTAGCTGTATTGACACCAGATAGCCTGATAGTAAAATATTTTATGACGTGTATGCCAGATTTCAAAAAAATCAAATAAATCAAAAAAATCCGATTTAAATCAAATAAATCCGATTTTTTTGATTTTTTTTTTAAATCATGATTTTTTTTCAACCCTGGCTGAGCCTGTGCCCGTGCAGTGGCACTGGTTTCGTGTGCGACTTCGCTTAGGAGGTTTGAAAATTGCAATTGAGATTCACAAATACGCCACGTATAAGAATCAGATGTATAGTCTTAAATACAATTAGTAGGCAACACCAACATAAACTAGGGTGAAATGGCATGCTTCCATTGCATCATAATGCCGAACACACAACTTAAACTCGGTGCGCAAAAATATGAATTCATCATCCGCACATGAAACAGTGAATCAATGTTAAGTGGTACCAGAGGTGTGCGTCGTGGATTTATGTGTTCAGAGCGGTTGAAAGACGAAGTAGAACAATTATTAAAAAATTTCGTTTTCAATGTTTAATCAACTTTTACACTCCATGTCAACTCATATGTGAGTTCGGTTGCTCAGATCAGGTTATCATTTTCAATTCCCATTACAGCGTAGTCGGTCAGTCAGATCATAGCAAAATATTGTTGATCCCTTAACTATTCCATAACTGTACATGTATACATGTATTTTATTCAGTTCGACATACAACAGTATGTGACATTTAAACTTAATACACATCAACGCTAGTCCACTCATTTGATAACTTTTTTTACAAACCGCGCGGCCAGCACATCATGGCTTCGATGGATTCTTGCAATCCTCCTTGTGCAGCGGGCTGCGATCACCATCCCCGGTGACAGGTGATATGTGAACTCCGAATATCGGAGCCCGAACACTGCATTATAAAGAGGGTAAACTTTCTTAGTGAATCTAATACTCAAGAAATTCCTTGTCAAGACGAACACTTGCAGGCAGCGAGCGATTTTAGCAATTGACTTGAGCGATAAATTGCTCCCTAGATTATTGATTTGCACGAGCGATATGGAGCGAGAGTGATCGCTCGCCTCAAACGTGATGCCCTGTATCTGCCTCATGAATCCCCAGTATTTAAACGAGTGACCATCCACCCCGTGATAATACGAAGGAAATCACACTGTTGCAACGACATATTCGTTTCTAAATAAGGTCATACCACAAAAAGCAGATTCACCGAGCAGCCATTGTCATAATAATACCACAGGAGCGATTCTGTATTAAACGTATCCCACATCTACTTGGAAAGTGGGAATTGGAAAGGCAGAAAACACCAGTAAAAATGTATGCAATTGATGCCGAGGAGATGTGTTTGACCGTCACCTGAAAACGTTCGGCAGCTTGGCCAACAACTCTCAAAACGTGCCTTCCCCTATAATGTTAACTACCGAAAAACATTTTAAGAACTTCAACATGATAAAATATAATAATCTACATATTTTGTCTTCAACTGTTTTATATCTTGTTTACGTATATGTGAACATAGGAGTTGGTAGTTTATAAATGTGCGGCAATATCCACCAAACCCTAAACATTATAGGAATCACTAGCCCAGCCACTCTGGTCCGATTCAACAATTGTTGTACTCTCGTTTTAAGGGTCCTGTCAGCCTTTCAACTGCCCGTGTAGTTGTAGAAACTGGATGAATAGTCTGGAGTTGCTTGTCGTCCATAGTGTCTGGTTGACATTTGTGTTTTCTAGCAATTTCTGCCTGATGATTTGCATTTTTTACTTTTTACTGGACATTTTAACAAGATTTAACAAGATTGCCATCCAAGGCAAAGGCCCAGATGGCAAATGGACAATGAAGCCATTGGCTTATCTAGAGTCCAACAGTTTTCAACTATGTGTAATCCACCCTTCTGAGATATGTGTCAACCTTGTTTTTAAATATAAATACCATTTATAGTACATTAGATATGCCAATCAAATTGATGCTCCCACAATGGCCCACATTTATTTATACAATTTAATGGTCGCATTTGTGTGAACAGGTTTCTTTTTATTGGGGGTAATCGAAAGGATGTTCTCTATTAAATTTCCCACCTGTAAGCCATTAGCATAACGCTCCCTGACAAATATGAGAATTATAATTGAAACAAAATTGGCTAAGTGTTTTGATAGTCACACTTATCTAATGATATATCGATCAACCTATCAATAGCAATAAACAATCAGTGATATCAAATATATCAATGGTAGCCATTAAGCACACGTTGAAAGTAAATGTGTTGCTTGGATTGGTGAGGCAGAGGTAAGAAAAACCTTGAAAACCTACTAAAACAGATATGGGCGTGCGTGCATGCTTTGCAAGGCTATGATTTTATGTTTTCTTGAAATGTGTGTGGACATATTCTGTTGTTAATGTTCCATTTACCTGGCAACTAAAACAAATTGTTGAAAGTAAATAGTGATCCTTCATCAGACTTTTGACTTAGAAAGACTCATATTTCCATAATGGTTCGTTTTGATGTACACCAAACAGTAACAATTTAAAACCTGGCACTAACGCCCAATCATTAAGGTGTGCGTTTATTATACGTTCATGCAAAATACCAATCTTCAATTTCAGGTTCTCGGCAAGAACGGCATCGTAAACAAAGTCAATGAAGATGGGGATGTTTTTGTGGAATTCGAACACGACCCCAAGTAAGGTTATGTAATATTAAAAACACGTATATTTTGTCTCCATAAATACATCCACACAGGTATGCTACTGGTTACTTACACATTATATTCCATCTTATACGAAACAATTATAATTTCGAACAGTTTGCATTTCTAAGTGAAATCTGATGTCGTTTGTTAAATAAAATCTATAATTTATAACAACTCAATCAACACATTTTATAAAATGCCATGTTGATGTCAATCAATATCAAAATACAATTATATTTTAATAATTAAAACATAAACCAAAATACAACTTCCTTTAACATAATGCAATGTTGTCGTAATGAAATATTATAATTTCAAATAACCTTTCAGTCATATGACCGGCTGGGGCAAAGACCAGTATTCATTTAATTAAAGGCTGTCTTTATCAAAATATGATAACAGTATAGGATATTGGCATGGCCCCTATTAAATGATGTGTCAAACAAACATTCACAAGTCTGTAATTGATGTAAATGCTGGATAGAATTTGGAATGTTATGATGTAAGCAGGACTTGTCAGGGTGAAAATAGTTAAGTACCTTACAGGGGTCTCCCTAGAAAAAATAAGCATGGGCCAATTGGCCCATACAAGCAAAATTGTATGGGTCATTTCAATGATGATTGGGTCAATATAGTTTTGGCCGGAGATCTGTTTTACATTACAAATGCGGCGGATCATGTATGTCAAGAGAACAACTTATGTTGTACATACAAAATTGGTATGACGTTAAAGCAATGATTTAAAGTGAAACTATTCTGGAATCCTCCACAAGCACCGTGTAAAGAAAGGCTGTTTTCAAAAAGCTTTACACAAGGAGTTAATATTACTGCTAAAAAAATTGTACAATGTTGTTTACATCAAGTAACAAGTATGTTGATGTATGTGCATTGAAGGAAGTATTTCATTGTCAGCAGACATGCACAAGGCACACCAGTATGTGTACTGTATCTGCAGCATCAGAATATACATACTGACTGTGACAGTCTGGATTAACATATATATGACAATCAAATCACATGAAGAACATCTTAGACAAAACAGGTTTTTTATTTTGACTGGTGTCAAAACAATCTGGAAGTATACAATCAATATGAGATGTAAATTATCCATAATTATAATTAATTGCACACAGATCAAATATTTTTTTAAAAACAATGCATCACTAACTGGACATTATTCATTAGGGATTACTATCCCTCCTGATAATTTATAATAATTATTAATATACCCACATTAATTATTGCTGCTATACATAACAGAATGCTAGATAAATAACAAAATAAACGTGTCAAAACTGTGCCAAGTAAAATAAATAAATTAATATCTAGCGGTAGTCATTCACACAAATACAATCAACTAACTGCATATTTATATCCTAACAGATATAAATATAGTGCTAATACTTCACCTGATAGCTATGTATCGGCCAGATAATAAATTACAATTTATATAATTATAGCTTTACTTACTAGAACTTGGGCAGGGCCACTGACATGGATGCTATGTAACACTCAGCCGTAATACTTGACACCAACTGAGGTACTTGTGTCAGTGATAAATTGGAGGGAAACAACTAAGATTGTTTTTATCCAAAGTTTGCAAGATAGTACTTTCTGTACCCTTCACATAACAAGTAACAATAATTACAGAACTCAAGACACTTGCACAACCCAATGACTGGTCACATCCACTGTGTAATTAGGGAATAAAACATACCAACACAATAAAGCTGGTGAAACAAACATGTTACTTGATTGAGCAAGTCAACTGTTCTGGTCCAGGTGAACCCACAGAAGCTGAAATTATGTCAAGTCAGGATGACACTCCCTGCAGACAAAATTACTGGAAATCACTTCTATTTTGTCTTAGATCATCATCCTTTACATTGGGCACTGTGGAATGACCCATCACTTTAGTTAGCAAAGATTTTGCGGTTGCAATGTTCGCGCCATGTTTTCAATGCTAGTTTGAAATCAAACTCCTCCAACCTCCCTCCTTCCAAGTGCACTCGCATCAACTGGTCACAGTGCTCAATACTGAGCCTACTTTGCAGTGATGTCAGAGTGAGATTCTGCACACTGAATGTACGTTCTCCAGACAAAGTCCCTAGCTCCTGTTCACCTGTGCCTCCAAAGTCCCTTGCTCCTGTCCACGTGTACCTCCAGACAAAGTCCCTTGCTCCTGTCCACATGTACCTCCAGACAA
The DNA here is from genome assembly GCA_033239005.1 of Lamellibrachia satsuma. Classification (NCBI taxonomy): domain Eukaryota; kingdom Metazoa; phylum Annelida; class Polychaeta; order Sabellida; family Siboglinidae; genus Lamellibrachia; species Lamellibrachia satsuma. The sequence continues at coordinate 582,801 of BSQZ01000102.1, forward strand.
AGTCCCTTGCTCCTGTCCACGTGTACCTCCAGACAAAGTCCCTAGCTCCTGTTCACCTGTGCCTCCAGACAAAGTCCCTTGCTCCTGTCCACGTGTACCTCCAGACAAAGTCTCTTGCTCCTGTTCACCTGTACCTCCAGACAAAGTCCCTTGCTCCTGCCCCGGTGTACTTCCTGACGAAGTCACTTGCTCCAGTCCCTGTCTACTTCCAGTTGTCTGCTCTGGTGTAGTCATTTGTCCCATTGAATACATATAATTGAATAAGTAAAATTAATTAATCATAATTTGCAATAATCCAAAACAGTTGCACTAGGTGATGACATGTAAAGTTGGTTTATTAACAAGGTGATATTGAAATGACAATAGCAAATTATTACAGAATAGCTCTAAGTACAGCAATTTGCACACACAATTATACACGGAATAACAGACATGCAACCACCACAACATAACCCTTGCTTATATGTTTTTTGGCTGTTAAATTTGGCTTTATTTATCACACAATACACTTTGTGACTTGGTCCAACTTCCGCGTATTGACAACTGGCGTTGACAGACTAGCATAATTATAGGCAATACAGCGCCCACTGTGGCACTGGCACGTCCCATGATGATGAGAAGCGTATTATGACACAAATCCAAATTGTTTAAATATTCGGATGTTGAACGACAGTTATTATGAGGTATTTCCTAAATTAATGTATGATAAATATTGCATGTCAATGCAATTAAGATAATACGGACGCTACAGTTGTCGTGGGAGATATTACGTCATATGTGCAAGTTACGATTTATGCCAATTACGAATTACTTGTATCACAAAACGACACGTTCTAAGGCACCGTATAATGAATATATACTTACATTTTGACGGAAAACATTTCGGATGTCCGGCTGATTCAGTTTTCTTTTCTTTTTGGGCGGCATGTTGAATTTTGGTGAACGTACGACATTGTCGCGTATACGAAACGCCGCGTAAGCATTGTGTGTTTATTCGGACCCCGCTATGTGGCGCCACTGTTTGTTGCTTCTACTGTCAAGGCGAAGTCACGTAGTCGTGGTAAGAGCGACGAAAGAACGTAGGACTACCGTATAAAATAGCCGCATCAACGATACGAGTGGTTATATTAGCAATATAGGACTATACTAAATTAGTATATCCTTTATATGTTTACTGGTTATGAGGACTTTTCAACCGACATACAAAGTGGTGTTATCAAAAGTGGTGTTATCAAAGTGACAACATGATACGGGCCCAACTATAGGCAAGCCCGCACGCCAATTGTCCCAAGCGTTAAGACGGATGCGCGTCATTCTACAGGGGAACGTGCCATTGGCGCATGGCGCGTCCCAAAAGAGACCCCTGACCTTAGCAAGATGACTTACTTGACTTAAGTGCGTAGGTCATAGTGACCTCTCGCTGTCATCCTGGAAGTTGCACCCGTCCATTCTGTTCTATTTATGGCATGCCGCTCTGCTGTCAACAGCGGGAGCCCAGTATCATTCCTGATCTGGTCATTCCATCTCTTCAGTTGCCTTCCTGTCTTCTGGTGTCCTTTGAAGTCTTGTTTGTATGCTTGCCTAATGATGTTATATCTTTGCATATGGCAAACGTGCCCAAACCACCTGAATTTTTTTGTCTGATGACATCAGTGATAGATTCAGGGGTGAAGATGTCCTCTCTGATCTTGATATGTTGTAATCTGTTTGCCCATGGTAACACCTCTAATAGCCCGCAAGCAGCACATCTCAAAAACCTTAAGGTATTGGGTCTCCTGGATTGTAACACTCAAGCCTCCACAACAAAATTTATATTGCTATTGGCAGTATAAGGGCTCTATATAATCTGGCTTTCACTCTTGTTTTCCAACAGAGTAATATATATATATAATATATATATACATATAATTATGTATGTATGCATATATATATAATATATATAATTATGTGTATATGTATGCATATATATAGTTTGATAAACTTTTCCTAAAATTGGTCCATTTGACATATCCTTGGGCAGCATTTAAATCATGGTTTTGGGCCTATGCAGCAGCAGATCCAGGGGTCTTAGGGGTTTCAAGACCCCCCCCCAAGCCATGGAGTGAGGTGTTAGACCTCCCTTGTGTCCGTGGCAAATATTATGGTAAAGGACAACATATATGCCTACATTGGGACTAGTGTCAATTTAAAGACTGAAGTATTAGCAGCCGGCTAATATTAACCCCTCTGTAGGTAGAATGACACGTGTCGTCGTCCCCCCCCCAGGTTCATAAGTAGAATGACATATGACTACGACTGACTGAGACCCCATGCCAACAAGCCTACATCTACCCCTGCTATGCATCTATGAGATTTAATAAAATATATCCATTTGCAACTAAATCAAGAATATCATGCCAATGGTGTATTAAAAAAACATTGTTGAACACATATTTTTATTTCATGAGCTGTGCCAGCTATTAGCTAACCCTGTGTCACGAGTGCCATAGTCTGGCTTTCTTCAAACAAAAATATATTTCTAAACACCTAGTCCTATTCTTGTCAATATGATATGGTCATGCTGTTTGTGTTTAGTCTAAAATTATTTTGGTCTCCCGTTCAGACTTAGCAGCTCTCCTGATTGAGAGTTTGTATTGCTTCGGTGCATACCCGTTGGCCCTTTGATTTTGGTCGAAAGCATTTAATGCCTCACAGCGGAAGTCTGGCTGCATTGATTTTCTAGAATTACCAGGCGCTTATTGGTCGTGCTGGACAACATGTCAGCCACCGTGAAAGCAAAACTTAGATTTGACCAGAATGTCCCACTTTTAGAATAAATTATGAGAAAACCACTAACGTGATATTCTTGACTGTAGCTGCAAATGGTTTATTTTTATTAAGTTTTAAGTGTGTTGCCCTCAAACCATGACCTCTGTTTCATTTTAACTAGCTAATATTGTGAATGTAATATTCTTTTGTCATAAGTAAAATACATTAGCAACATAGTCGCTTTTAAGTATTTGACACAATTAATATATCAGTGTCATGTGGTGCATCTTAATTTCTTCAAACATGCTAATTCCTTTTAGAAACGTGCAGGCTCTTTTTTAATGTGATTATAGGTTTAAAGCTGTGTAATAGAGTTTGTCTCATTGACCTAATTCACATTTCTTTCCATGCACATTTCTTTCCATACGTGTTCAAATGTGACCCGCCATTCCAAAATGAGATGCTTCTCGGCAAAGCTCATTATGAATTACGAGCCAAAACAACACTGCATTGACATATTTTTTGAAACAGGAAACGATCCCAAATAGACTAATCTTTCATGTTTTAGTGGTGTAACTGTATATGCTGCTTATTTTTGTGTTTTGTGACACCTATCAAACTTCGTTTTAATGACTGGCATTGTTTTAGGCATGAAAATGGTCAATTTTCTCTTCAAGAGTACCCCAAGTAAACTTTCTTTGAGCTCGCCATGTCAGATATCACCGGAAAGGGGGCTTTCTATTCTAAGCACTGACATCATTTTCCTGACAGCTATGTTTTCCCTCATGACCATATTCCGTGTCTCCGATTGGCCAATTGCCACTGGTAGCCGGTCTGGTCAACTTCTAGTTACATGTTTACGTAGCTGGCGTTTCCATCTACGCTACTATTTTACTAATTTGATATGGATTTGAGCAAATAGAATAGAGTTTCCAGTCTGCTAAATGAAGCAGCTCGCTGTGAACTTCATGATGCAAGCCTTAGAGATGTGGCGATCGATTATTTAACGCATGACAGTGACGGGGTGAGTATTTTTGGGACTTCTAGAATCCGGGCCCACCTCATTTTCACCATTGTAAAGATGCAATAAAGTACAACAATCATGTACAATGGTCAAACGAATAGTAATATGTTGAATGTGTAAATTATTAAACATTTTGAGTGTAAAAAAGTGCATTTTATAAACTTTCCTGATGCTCGAATGAGTGATGTTTATTAAGTAAGCAACATCGTTACATGGCTATGGCCTATGGCCTGCCTGTAATTATAACGGCGTATGCCTGGCTATGGCCTATGTCCCCTACTATGGCTATAGGCTATGCAGCGTATGCATATACTATGAAAATTTTTATATATTTGATGTCCATGTCATGGCCAAATAAAATTATTTTGGGCAATTACGCCACTGCAGACTAAAAATAAATAATCATAACAAATGAAAACATATTCCGGCTTAATAATACTGTACTATTTTATTCAGTTTTACTGCATAGGAAATGAGGATGAAGATAACGCTTCAGAGAGTGAGGAGGAAATGCCACTTGTCGCTGAGGCATCTCGCACTAAAGAGTCAGATGATGGACCTCCTGATGACTGCATTCCCAAAGCACATCTCATGACAGCATTCCCAACAGCACATCTCATGACAGCATTCCCAACAGCACATCTGATGCAGAAGAAGATGCCATACGACGTGCTGCAACGTTATACAAATGCAAAGATTCACCCACCAGAAATGCGATGCCACAACTGCCGTCTCTGTGACGGCAAGCCTTGCATTTAGCAATTTGATGATTCTGAACACTATGAAATCTCTATTATTTAGATAAATTACATTTGGTGGCCATCGTGGATCCCAATTTACATAATTTATTCAAAATGTGTTTTTTTTTCTTAAATGTCCATGTTTCCTCTTTCGTTTGCTACCATGGATGTTACTGTATCTAGTAACAAAAGTTTGGCTAACATGGATCTCTTAATTAACTTAATTTATGTAATTCATTATTATAATATATATATATATATATAATAATTACCAGGGTATATATTTTTTAACTAGACAAGAGTTAGCATGAATCATCTTGTCATTCAAAAAATTCTATTTTGTATGTGCACATTCTGTACGTGTTTGTAAACACTTCTTGTTATAATTTAGATACATTACGTTTGGCAGCCATCTTGGATCCTAATTTACATAATTTATGCAAAATATGTTTCTTAAATGTCCATGTTTCCTCTTCCGTTCGATACTATGGATGTTAGTGTATCTAGCAACAAATGATAAAAAAAATTATCAAGCATGGTTTATTGATTTTTTATATATTTAACTAATATAATTATTTACTATTTACAAAATAATATTCATACCAAAATTTATGTCAAGATTGCAGTGATATTAGTATTTGTGAACTAATAAAATGCCATGCCTGTAGCTTCAACACAAATAAAACTATGTACTGAAGGACTTGTATCATAATTATTGCAAATACAGAGTGAAAACTTTAAAGCTGGTTTTCTCAAAACCATACTTTTCACATTTGTGACATTCAAATTGCTATATCTCCGGAAATAATGTGAATATGGATAACACTGAGGTGTATTTTTTTCCTCTGAAAGTGCTCTATTCGAATATGCAGTAAAAGACGATGAAATTTTTTTAGAGAAGTGTCATTTTGGGTCACAAATGGAGTGTAGAATGATTTTCATTCGTTAATTGACATTAGTTAGATAGTTGGGGGTTTCGTGTAGGTCAACTGACAAAATTCTCTGAATATTTATAACTCAATGTTCATCTCAATTAACAGTGTTATTCTTCAAGTTTGAATATTTAATGTTGTAGGCATAGATTGTATAAAAGAGGAATTTGACAGTCACGTTATACTTAACCTTTAAATGTGGAGATTTTTCATTATCTCTGTTAATGCTGTAAAGAGGTCCCCCTTCTCAATCAACAACTTCAGAAGTTTACCAAGTATTTTTTTTTCAAATGCACACGCTGATGAGAAACCTGCAATTTTTTTACACCTAAATGTTGATTTTGTTCACAAAGACTCATTGCACCATATATCTGCGTAGCTATTGTCTACGTCACACTGGTGGCATTGCATCTGTTTCAGCTATTTGTTCAACCCGAAGCTCCTTACAGTGATTGACACAAGCAACAGGGAACTGGACGTTGGTGACACGGTATTGGTGATCAACTCCTACGAAACAGTCAAAGAGCTACAGGATGTGGAGCATGGGGGATGGAATGAGAAAATTAGAAAGGTAGTCATCGGTTTATTTAGCATTAGCATAGAACATTGTGAACTGCGTGCGTATTTAAGTGAAACCTGTTTTTTATATTGACGTAGCTCTCCTGTTTCCCGCTTGCTCTCTCAAACAATGTTGTCATAAATGCACAGTTGACGAAGAAATTCCATCTTGGCCTGCCTGTATGTTTTTATTAAAGAGATAATTGCAATGCATTATATGTTCATGACAACTTCTTGATGTATATATGTTATTGTCATGCTTGTAGGAATGTGTTTGGCCCGTTTCAATTCTCTACTACATTGGACTTGTGTTGGTTATTGCATAAATCCTTTCTATGGGGCCTACACGAATGATTGTATGCCAGAGTGTGTACCTTTCAAATAATAGTAAAAAAAATTCTTTTCTAGGTCTTGGGTTCAGCCGGCATCGTAATGGGTGTTTTGTCGAATGGACGTGCTAGAATTTTCGTTGGACTCCGCCCATGGGTCTTTAACGTGAAAGCCTTGCGATTGATCTCCAAGTCAGGTAATTAGTACAGTCGCGCCTTGTTATTACGCGTCCGTTATTACGCGGATTCGGATATAAAGCGGTCGGTCATGGACCCCGATTTTCTGCCGCCAAGGGAAATGCCAAATGGGCCTGCTTAAACCTACTTAGAATTGCTTTGACAATTCTCAAGAAACATTAGGCGAACAATGTCAATGAACGAGTATCAACGTGTTGTTTGTTTTGCGCTGCCGCCAACATCTATCGCTGTCGCTGATGTTGGCTTCGCTTCGACGGTTTGTAAATTGCAATCGAAATTCACAAATACGCTTCGCGTAAGAATCAGATAAACAGTTTTAATTGCATTTAGTATGCAATACCAACATAACACTTGGGTGAAATTACATGCTTCATTGCATCGTAAATTTAATCGTTTTCGCGATGCGAAACCAACATGCCAAACTCGTAACCCAAGGCTCTACAGGTACGCGAAAATACGAATTCGTCACCCACTTATGAAACGATGAATCGATGTTAAGTGGTGCGTAATAAATTTATGCTGCGGTCGAGATCCGTTGAAAGACGAAGTGAAACAATTATTAATTCTACTTATTGTCATTTTCTGTGTTTTTTTCAGCTTACATACTATGTTTGTCAAATCATATACGTTTTCGGCTGCTCAGATCCAGGTTATTATTTTCGATTCGTAGGCATATTGCTTTTTTTATTGGTCCAGTACATCGTCATCGTAGTAGATCTATTTCATAATGGTACACGTACATGTGTTTTATTCAGTTCAAGAATCAACATGGTGTGACATTTAAAAATAATACACGTTGATGCTAGTATACTTGTTTAATAAGTTCCATAAACTGCATATTGGCACAATCGCTGTTGTTTAGTAGCTCCCTGGTGGCAGATATGAAAACACCTAATGTGCCTCGCGTGCCGAAATCGTGGACCCCGACCACCACATTATAACGAGGCTCGACTGTATGAACATAGGTCAAAATGTCTGTATCGTAGGCTTATATGTTAGGCCTGGCTGGAATGTCAAAAATCATCTTAAAAGATGGACACAAATCACATCTTGTGTGCAATCAGTGCATTATTGTTTTTAATATTTTTCATTGTATTTTGTTCGATACAAGTTTAGCCATTTGTGATAGAGTTATGATGAGGGTGCAGCTACTTTGTATTAATATCATCACATCCATAGACATGGACGTATGATATGCTTTTGATATCAGTTTGTGTTACTCATTTGACTTTGGACAACACAGGCATGTTGCCGTATCTGTTCCAGTTGTGATGGCCGATTCATTATGACATTATGTTGTAGACAGGAGGAAATCTACAGATGAGAGTGATGCCGTAGAGAAGCCAGATGCTGGTGTGGATATAAATGCAGAGAAGAGAGATATCACAACGCCTATTGACACTGCAGACGTGCGCGTGCGTTGGGTGTTGTCATATCCTTTATTATGCCTGCAATATCTGCATATAATATCACAATTTGTAAAGGCTTTTGAGACACATCTAAGCTGGTATTATGATCTGAATTAGGTATGGGTTAATGTCAAATGTTAATTTGTTAATTGAATTAACTAAATTAAGTTAATTAAATTAATGAACTTTATCAGTAAGGCTAGTTAAATTTAATTAATTAACTATAAAAAGGGGTTAATTTAATCTAATTGACAACTTCCCAATTAACTACCAATGAAATGTTCATTTAACACTTGGTATTACCAGTTAGTTACCAGATGATACCCAGGCATTTCCAGAAGGCACTTTCCCAATCACAATGCCAGTCATTAGCCTGAAAGAGATAATACATGTGTCAGATGAAAATGAAAAGGCACTTAGGAGAGCACAATCAACAGGAAATGGAGGGAGGCATAATTGTTTATGTCAGAGGCTGGGGAACTTGACATAAACCTGCTTATTGATGACTATCATTTGTCTAATGAAACATTGCTAACTAGGGTGTTGCCTACCGGAAACACACCAAAGCCAACCACTTGAGATATTTTGCATCATCTAGTTCACCCTGTTTCATTGCAGCCGTTCGGCAAAGGGGACAAAATCAGAGTCGACACTGAAGAGTCAAAAGCCATTAATCGGCAGAAGGATCATGGCCTTTGGACAGAAGAAATGAAAAAGGTAACATGGATGGTCTTGAACCGTACTACACCGCCTAAGCACAACATAATGTGCATCGTGGTCAAGCATGATCCAAACTAGGCACACTAAATTTTGTAGAAATACAATTTTAAAATATGTCTCTATAAGTACCAATACAGTACAAGTATGCAAGCACTTAGTGATAAATAGTAAGCACTAACGTGAATATTTTGAAACAAACTATGTAAAAATGTAATTACGTTTACATTTACCTTATTGCAAGTAGTTTCAAGAACATAAATGCTAAATATTGACTGAAAGATACAAACAAAACACGTGTTGAGAGTCCAGTAAAAATGTGTTGTGCTAAAATATATGACTATTTTATTGCTGGAAAACGTGTATGTGTGCATGCATGTGTGAGACAGAGTGGCTAAGTGAGTGAGTGAGTGACTGGTTGAGTGAGGGAGTGACTGATGGAGTAACTGACTGACGGAGTGACTGACTGAGGGTGTACAGTGCACAACACAGTTGTGTGTGTGCACGTGTGTGGGCATGTGTGTGCGCGTGTGTGGGCATGTGTGTGTGTGAGTGAGTGAGAGAGTGACTGAGCGAGTCAGTGGCTGAGTGAGTGGCTGAGTGACTGACCGAGTGACTGACTGAGTGTGTACAGTGCACAACACGTGTGTGTGTGCACGCGTTTGTGTGTGTGAGTGAGAGAGTGAGTGACTGACTAAGTGAGTGAGTGGCTGCATGAGAAAGTGACTGAGTGACGCACGGAGTGACTAACTGAGTGATTGACTGCATGACTGACTGAGTGACTAACTGAGCTTTTGCAAATGGCTATTAAAATTACAAAAATGCCTAGTTGATCCACAAAATGCCTAGTCAATTCACAAAATGCCTAATCGATTTGCAAAATGCCTAGTCGATTTGTGAAATGTCACATAAATCTTAACTTTTAAAATCAAGAAACTACACCTAAGACTACTAATTAAAATAGGAACATGGCATGATTTTGCACAACCGTCCAGAGCTGTAAGCTTCAACTGTTCAATCGTATTGAAATACTCATCTTTCAGAATTAAATCTTTTTGAGATTTCTAGTTCGTGTTTTAGAATCCTTCTTTAAATTTTACTTCAAAATTATCCTGCTATCCAGCTATGCCAAGAGGCAAGTGATTAAAGCATGCTGACTTCCCTCTTTATTGGGATGCACAACATCTAGTTGAGACAGTCACCCACCACTGTGGGCAAATGACTGTGTGCCCTTCCATTACATGTCTATCAAATCTGAGTGCACTGATGAAGATAGATATCTGTCAATCAAGCTGAGAGGGCTGGGTTAGAGTACATAAATGTATATAATTTATCATCAAAATGTTGCTATTTGCACAACAAATTGCAAATGTCAATTCATGAGGAATGTTAATTTGATTAATAAGAATGTCTGAGGAATTACGAAAGCTGACATTAAAATAGAATTCACATTTGAACAATATATAATAATAAAAGTAAAACAACTATATTACACAGTATGCCTGAAATGGGCACCATTCAATTGTGTAAAAACAGTGCCATGTTTCCAGGCATTTCACGAAACAGTCATTATGCATAATGCCTAAACATTTCAGGCATTATGCGAAATGACCGATTATTCAGTTTGTCTGGAACACACCATGTGCAGGCGTACATACACACGTACGTACGTACGTACTTATGTGTATGTATGTACTTATGTGCACAACCGGTAAGTAACGAAGTAGATCTATTTCGTTACTTTACTTGAGTTTTTGAGTTTTTTTACTTTCTACTTGTAACGAAGTAGATTTTTATGGATCTACTTCTACTTGTAACGAAGTAGAATTACATGTTACTTTTGTAAATGTAACAAAATACTGACACCAGGCGTTTTATTTTTTATCCCCTACATAATTATTTTGATGCATATAGAAACAGCATATACACTACGCTCTGCACCCTGTTTGTCGAACTGAACACTGCTCTGCCTGCCAGTGCAGCCTGTGAGCATCTGTTTAGTGCAGCAGGCCTCATATTTAAGCGACTGCGTGCCTGCATCAGGGATACAGAGTTTGAGCAGCAGTTCCTGCTCAAGCTGAATCAAGTGTTCATGTAACCTGGTGTGCCTTACAGTCTTTGCTGTCTTACAAGTGTGTGTTTGTCTGCACATGTTAAACTTAAAAAGCACTATTTTCGTTCTTATGCTTGTGGGCTTGTGAGTCGTGGTCTGCTTTTGTTTTCAAGCAGAAAATTTACTTTCTACTTTTACTCAAGTAGATTTTTTTTGGGGTACTTTGACTTTTTCAGGATCTACTTCTACTTGTGTACTTGTTACAGCCCTGCTTATGTGTATGTATGTACTTATGTGTATGTATGTACGTATGCATGTGCGTGCGATGTTATATTTTTTTTACATGTAATTCAATAATTGCACTATCAGCATATGATATTACCCTCCGTATTTTATTACAAATATTCCTTTCTGTTATCAGTATCTAGGCAAAATCGGCACCGTCAAAGATACACAAGGAAGTCTCATCAAAGTGCAATTCTCAGATGGCAAAATGTGAGTCAGTTTTTTTTTTGTGGGAAGATGTTCTCATTAATTCCCATTTGATGTTTTTGTAATAAAATTATTTACTGTATCTTCACCTGCTATGCTCACATTTCTCTAGTTAGGTATTCAAACAACACTAGAACACCTGAGATCCAACATTGACTACTAAAGAGGAGAAACTATCTCAAAATGGCTTTGTGCATGATCTGTTTGGCACTAGTTTCTCCTACAGCGTGGTAATCTGGTTGTTAATCTCGTCTTCCATATATCTATGTTCATTGATGCTGCTGCATATGTATTTAAAGAATGACACATGCTTAAGGTATTATTCACTGATTTTGTAGTACTGCACTACCCCTGACAGACATCCTCACTAGCCAGGGGTGGCAGTAGTACTGCACTACCCCTGACAGACATCCTCACTAGCCAGGGGTGGCAGTAGTACTGCACTACCCCTGACAGACGTCCTCACTAGCCAGGGGTGGCAGTAGTACTGCACTACCCCTGACAGACATCCTCACTAGCCAGGGGTGGCAGTAGTACTGCACTACCCCTGACAGACATCCTCACTAGCCAGGGGTGGCAGTAGTACTGCACTACCCCTGACAGACATCCTCACTAGCCAGGGGTGGCAGTAGTACTGCACTACCCCTGACAGATGTCCTCACTAGCCAGGGGTGGCAGTAGTACTGCACTACCCCTGACAGACATCCTCACTAGCCAGGGGTGGCAGTAGTACTGCACTACCCATGACAGATGTCCTCACTAGCCAGGGGTGGCAGTAGTACTGCACTACCCATGACAGACATCCTCACTAGCCAGGGGTGGCAGTAGTAATGCACTACCCCTGACAGACATCCTCACTAGCCAGGGGTGGCAGTAGTACAGCACTACCCCTGACAGACATCCTCACTAGCCAGGGGTGGCAGTAGTACTGCACTACCCCTCACTAGCTAAGGGTGGTAGTAGTACTGCACTACCCCTGACTGATCTGTCGAAACATGGAACTTTAAGTTTTTTCCCCACCATGTGTGAATTTAGGCTGAATCATTTGTTCTTCGTCCCACTATCTGTCTTGGTTGACGTTTTTCTGGGAACTAGCCTCGTCCCGCCAAACTTCAAATATCGTTTCCATGAATTACCCATCTGACCAACGACGACAGGTCTACTGCCAATTGAAGTTAAGTTATTTACCTAACATTACACATAACATCATCCACGATTGGCCGCATTCCAAATGCCCGAAAGGCATAAGGACATATCCCATTGGTTAAAGCAGCAACATTAAGTTCCATGTTACAACGGGGTTATCTGCCAGGGGTACTGTTGTACTTGGCAGTCCCCAGGGCATATATACAGTAATAATCTTAATACGACTATAAAAAAGCGTAAGGAACATTGTCATAATATGTAAATACGGTCATTCGTGTCGCAAGCAAGAGTCAAACATATTTAAAAATACCCATGTTATACTAAGCATTACAGAAAAATGTTTGGCTACTGGTGTTTCATACTATCAACATTGTGGTGTTTACATGATCATATAACTTTTTGTAGGTTGATGTTCGACAAGGCGCTTCTGCATCCAATTGATGCAGCTACAGAACAAGATGAGGAACGGATCGTGCCCTTCAAGAGGTAGCACAATTATGTATCACCATTGTCGATGTTCTAAATGTATTATTACATTTCTGTTCTCCTCTTTCCAACATTCGATGTCTATTGATAACTGTCATTCATAGGTAATACAAAGATTTAGTGTTGTTCAAGCTAAGTTATAATGTAAATATGTTTTAGAAATAGATGATTGTTTGATTGATTGATTGACTGATTAATGAAACATTCATATACTTGTTTATCATGTTGCCCATGTTCAGACATGTATCCCCTGCGTGGGATATATATTGCTGCAACGTGGCGTCATGGACTTATTCCATAGAACCTTAGAAATACACATATTTACAGCTTCCTACCTGTATTGGGTACCTCAGAAGTGGGCAAATAAAAATGTTGTGTGTAAACCGATTTGGTAGCCGCCTGACTGAGATCACACTCAAAACCTTCTGGTCACGTGTCGAAAAACAAGCATCGTAAACATTACAATTTAAATAAACTTATATAAAATGAAAATTGCAAAACATTAAAACAGTTATGTGGCATATTCTTTTAGCAGTTAGGGGATATGAACGTTGACGTCAGATTCTTTGTCATACAGAACAAATTCATGTCAGGACATTCTAAAAGACTTGTTTAATAGCAATAATTCAGATGCTTCTTTGAAAAAAATATTTATTGGTTATTTAAGTATGAAATATATTGTGTTTCTGGAATTGTGCCAGGTGTGACGTTGTCTGCGTTGAGAAAAACAAAGACAGAGTGGTGTTGCTACAGAAACGTCACGGTGACTGGAGATCGGTGGGTCAAATGTATTGCCACAACAGCTAGCTATATGTCTGTGTGTGTGTGTGTGCGTGAATGCGTGCGTGCGTGCGTGCGTGCGTGCATGCGTGCTACGCTTCCACTTCACAGAGTATGGATAGGCGATTTATACACTATTATAATCACCTATATTTCATAAATACATGTCCGTGCTTGTTATGTAATTTGATTTATATTTTTGTTTGTTTTACGTTGACATGTTATGTAGTGTTGACATGCATGTTCCATGTACTTCTTTGCCAAAATAAACTAGTTATATCATGTAGTACAAAACAGCATTTGCTAGATATAAAGCATTGTTCTGTGAAACCAACAGTGCCAAATTGTCCAAGTTGGCGGCTAAGACAAATTTATAAAGGTAAAAAGTAATCCTTCATCAGAGTTTTGGCTTAGAAAGACTAACACATATTTCCATAATTGTTCGATTGATTTCCAACAAAACACCTTAAATTTCAGGTTCTCGGCAAGCATGGCATCGTACGCAGTGTTAATGAAGACGGGGATGTTTTTGTGGAATTCGAAAACTCGGAAAAGTAAGTTTTTTTAATGTTGAAAATATGCACATGCACCCACACGCATTGATCATTTTAATTATATTATGTTAGTACATGTGGATTAAACCAAATGACTCCCTAGACGAGTTAATAGTTTATAACTTGTATAACGAATAGTCGAGAGATGACAGCACATCATTCTCATCAGAAGTGCAAAGTCACAGATTGCCACTTTGAATATCAAGCAAACCATGAGTGTACAAAGTTACCAAAATTAGGGACACATTGTACCTGTCAGTGCAGATACCATCAGTATGTGGTACCATGTCCTCTCAGAATGTAACAGTTGTGTATGCTGAAGCTCTTCCCCCTATCCTTTGTGTTGAAGCTCATCCCCCAGTCCTTTGTATTGAAGCTCATCCACCGGTCCTTAGTGTTGAAGCTCATCCCCCAGTCCTTTGTGTTGAAGCTCATCCCCCAGTCGTTTGTGTTGAAGCTCATCCCCCAGTCCTTTGTGTTGAAGTTCATCCCCCAGTCGTTTGTGTTGAAGCTCATCCCCAGCCCTTTGTGTTGAAGCTCATCTCCCAGTCCTTTGTGTTGAAGCTCATCTCCCAGTCCTTTGTGTCGAAGCTCATCCCCTAGTCCTATGTGTCAAAGCTCATCTCCCAGTCTTTTGTGTCGAAGCTCATCCCCTAGTCCTTTGTGTCAAAGCTCATCCCCCAGTCCTTTGCGTCGAAGCTCATCCCCCAGTCCTTTACCCACTTCTCTAATCGCTTTGCATTTTGGAGAGCGGTGTGATCACTGAACGTCTTGATCCCTCTGTATAGTAACCAGTCATCGGCAAACAGGCGGACTTGGGATTTGACAGATGCTGGTAGATCGTTTATGTGGCACAGAAAGAGCAAAGGGACTAGCACTGTGCACTGTGGGACACCAGAGTTGACGGGTACTTCTCTCGAAGATTTACCATCCAACACTCTCATTGAGTGTCCAATCAGGAAGTTTTCTAGCCACTTGAGTGTGGTCCCTACTAAGCCGTAATGTGAGAGTTTGTGGAGTTTCCTGTGGGGGACGGTATCAAACGCCTTGCTGAAATCCAATATTGCTATGTCTACTTGGGTTCCAGAGTTGAAGGAAAAGAAAAGGTCACACATGGTGGTCAGGAGTTGGGTTTCACAAGAAAAGCCTGCTCTGAACACATGGTTTAGGTGTATCAGATTGTTGTGTTTTTTAAGGTATGTCATGAGATGGTGGTAGATGATGTGCTCAAGGAGCTTACATGGGACAGACATCAGGGAGGTGAGACAGTAATTTACGGGTAGGTGTGTGTCTCCTTTTCTGAAGACAGCCGACGCATACGCCAGTCTAATGGCAGGGTGCCCATGTCTAGACCTTTGGAAGATGTCGCAAAGTGCTTGGGATAGGGTGTCTGCGTAATTCTTCAGGACAGCATTGGGGATCTTGTCAGGGCTACAGGCTTTAAATGGTTTGATTGACTTGGGCAATTTGCATACTCCCACTGCGTCTACGGTGATGTCGCACATGTTGCGGTGCTGTGGGGGAACTAGGTGTGGCGGGGCGGATCCATCTTCTCTCGTGAAGACACTCTGGAACTGTTCCAAGAGGATCTCTGCCTTCTCCTTACTATCACACACTAATGATCCATTCTTTTTAGGTGGCTATTCCAATGTTGTCTTGTTTCCTACTCTTGATGTAACGCCAAAAGGGTTTTGAATTGTTTGTCTGAAGTTCTGAGATAGTGTTGTTGATGTAGTCCCATTCCGCCTTGCACAGAATTCTCTTAAGTTTCCTGCACAAATCTATAATTTGTCCATTTGTTTGTTTTCATGGCTTTATTGTACAGTAGTTTCTTCCACTTCAGTAATCTTTGTAATTTTGTACTTAGCCATGGGAGGTTGCACTGTCTAAAGCTGAGCTTGGAAGGGATGTGTTTGTCAACAGATTTCATTAGTTAATTCTTAAAGGTAGTCCAAAGTGATTCTGTATTTGTACCAGCAGCTTGCTGTGTCTTGACTTGATCAGACAGGCTGCCAAAGTCAGCATTGAGGCTATCCCGATAAGCACAAGCAAATTGGTAGATTTTCCTCCGCGATTCTTACATCAAAATCGGTGACAACAATATTATCATGGTCTGGATTCCAGAGGTGGAGTTTGTTAAAAATGTAAGATTTGTTGTGAGACGAGATCTAATAACTTGTCTTCTCTAGTGGAGCATGTGTGGACTTGGGTGAGCTGGGCACTTTCTGCTGAATCTATGAGGGCTTGTTGAGTGGATTGCTCCAAAGCGCAGGTTTTCACGGTGCCTGTGTCCCATGATATATAGGGACAGTTGAAGTCTCAGCAGAGGATTGTCTGTTTTTGCTTTGAGTTTGTGGATATTTTCTTAGAGAACTGTTAAATTCCCGTTGGTTCCATCACATCGATGACTGCGGATGAGACGTGTAGAAAGAGCCTATCAACAGGTTATTCTTGTTTGTAGTTGTACTTTGGTCCATAAAATGTTGCTGTCGGTGTCGAGGTCTGGTTGGGCAGATGATACGATGTCCCTATGTACAAGCACAAAGACACCTCCTCCTGTGGTGTTTTGGTCTTTCTGTAATCGATGTAGTCCTCTGGGAACACTTCGTTGGATTCAGTGTTGTTATTTAGCCAAGATTCGCATCAACAAACAACGTATGGTTTTATGTATTTGAAGTGAAGAGGGGGTTGAAGGTAGGGGAGAGTGATTCAGAAGTGATCTTTTCATTCGCAATGGGTTCATAGAAACTGGAATAAATCTCAAAAGTTGAAACTTGACACATTTAATGTGTGACACCTGCAGCATAGCCACTGTACGTTTGAACGTTATAGCAAGCTGTAAGACATGATCGGTTTTACCACATGCTACATTCATCATAGTATACAGCTTCTTCGGTGGGCGACCACGAGACAGCAAGCTTGCAGAAGCCACACTTCATACGGGGAGGGTCCTCGAGCCTGGGTTTGTTTGGATGTCCACGGAAAGGAAGAGGTCAAGTATTGTCAGAGTCTTGTTCAGAGTCTTATCCTATTTTGGATTTGGCCAGGTCAAGTAGGATGAGTTGACAGAACGGCATGAGAAAGCAAATACTGCATATACTGAGTGAGTCTCTGATGTGTCAAAGGATTCTAAAAAAAATAGTATGTTGGGGGCGTGGAGCATTAGAAGCATGAAGAGAACTCCTTGAAACATTGTTTGGAATCATACAGGGACTAGATTGGGGTGCATTGACAAATGGTGAGGGCACATCGGTCAGTGACAAAGTGGTGTCGGGGTCGGCACACAGCACTAACCTTTACTGATGTAAGAACTTTTTTCCCCATGGACAGTTTAATTACGATAACAAAGGGCCAATGTGCTTTCACTATAAATACATGGAAGTATGACGGGTCACTTGCATGACAAACAATTTCTTTTTCAAGTGACCATCCTTATTTTTTCATTCGGTTAGATTTGTATTTTGCATTTATGTTATAGTTGGGCAAATAAAGTATTATGATTATGTCCTACAATTATGGAATGATTCACGTATATTTGTGTCACAATCGTCTACACTTGAATGATGACATTGAGTCTGTTTCAGCTATTTGTTCAACCCGAAGCTCCTGACAGTGATTGACACAAGCAATGCGAGACTGGAAGTTGGTGACACGGTATTGGTGATCAACTCCTATGAAACAGTCAAAGCGCTACAGGATGAGGAGCGTGTAGGATGGAGTGAGAAGATGCGAGAGGTAGCTGTCGTTTTATTATTATCATAAAATGGAGAGCGGTATGAATTTTAGTTGCATCATGTATATGTGTATGTATATATATATATATATATATATATATCAAATATCATCCGTAAACTAGCTGCTTCCCCAAAAAATGGAGAAGCAGAGCCTTGCTGTCTGCCAATACTGTCTTGCCCATTCAGCATGTGCTGTATGGGTAAGATGAACACATGCAAACTAACTGCACCCTCCCCTATGTGACTGCTGCTGAATCATAGCGGGCTGCCTGAAACCTACCAACATAGACAGCTTACACCTGCAGGCTGGCATAGCTTACACCTGCAGGCTGGCATAGCTTACACCTGCAGGCTGGCATAGCTCCCCCGGACATCAGGCGGTATGCTGCTGGTCGCACAGAAAGAACAAAACAAATGGCATTCACATAAACAGAAACAGTTACACTACGTGCCTGATGTGAGCCAAATGAAGTCACGGATAAGTTTCATGAATGCGACTGCAAGAAACATCAGCACTTGTGAAAATAGGATGACTACCAACTGAATCCCAACCAGCCAGGTCCGACCAACCATGGCTCTGCTGGCGAACACTTAGCAGCCTGCGCACAGAGTTGACCAAACACACCACCATGAGGAGGTGGGGTTACATAGACGAGACGCAGTCAGTGAGATGTGACTGCGGGGAAGACCAGACAATGTCCCACCTCCTCTGCTGCCGACTCCTGGACGGTCCATGCTCGCTGAACGATCTGGCCACCATCACGGACAGGGAAAAAGCCTGCACCTGCAAGTGGTAGCATCTCATGTGAGGGACACGACAAGAAAAAGGTTGCGTGTATATGCCAATGTGCATGCTGTAGGTTAAAATCAAGGACCCAGGTTGCTTTGATACCAATATTTTGACAAATACAAGTTTTCAATGGCTGCCATTTTGAAAATCCTAAATGACTGCCATACATGCTTATGGGAAAATCGATACATTGGTTTTCTGGTTATTTAAACCATATCCGATATGGTATATCATTTCCAAAAATGTATAAGTTTGCTAATCTCCAAACAAATATGAGCGAAAATAGAAAATACGTAGTGAACCTGTCTAATTCACTCTGTATCGTCTCCTTGGCTTAGGCACGACACTCCCTCCAATGTAAGCAACTACGTTCCTGTCTTTAAGTTATGTAAGTGTTGGTGCCTTAACATGGTTGGAAAAAGGTTCCAATAATGTAACTCGGGGCTTGGCAACCTTTTTGAATGGAGAACCAAATTAGTGAATATTATTAAACATAGACAGTAGTTAGGTTAATCCTAGTGGTAACACGTGCATGATTTTATGTTGGTATCTCAGTGTCAGCTTAGGCATGCTAGCTCCTATCTTTTTGAAGATTAGCTCATTGTATTGTTGCATATTATGTCTAGCAGCTGTTTGCTGCATGTAGTCTTTATAGTCTTTATTGTTTATAATATCATCAGATTTATTATCATCAAAAATCAGCTGTCATTCTGACTGTGAACAACTAAATTATTAGCCTATTCAAAAATACACATTATTCATGTGGTGCGTTCTTGGCAAGTAACTGGTGTTTTATTATTGATTACTGTGTTGCTATGCGCTACCACGTGCTCCATACTTAGTTATTGAGTTGTTCACTTAAATAAGCCTCAGTATGCCATCCAAATGCATTAAGTCCATAAATTTCATTCTTCAGTTCCGATAAAAACGTTGCCTGGTTAATGTTATAATTGATTGTATAAACAATGAGGGTGGCTCCCAATGGAAATACGACTTCATTTTTTTTATTTTATAAATGCGCAGTAGACTAAGAAATTATCTTTTTGACTGCCTGTATATTTATAAAAAAAATTACAATTGCCATCATAACAGGAATACTTGTACACCAGATTGTGTACCTTTCTAGTACACGTGTAATAATAATATTAACTTTTCTAGACCCTGGGTTCAACTGGCACCATACAACATGTTTGGCCAAAGGGACGTGCAAGAGTGTTCATTGATGGACATCAATGGGTTTTCAACGTAAAAGCCTTACGATTGATCCCCGAATCAGGTAATTAGTATGAACACATGTCAACATGTCTATAACTATGGCCTGGTTGGAATTTCGTAATTCATCATTAAAGGATGCAAATCATGTTTTTTTATCAATAGTTAACATATTTTTAAATAATGTTTAACTAGTGTGCATTGTCATCATTTTAAATACAATTAGTTGTATTTCGTTTGATGTAAGTTTAGCCATTCGAGATAGAGTTATGAAGAGGGTGCAGCTACTTTGTATTAATATCATCACATCAATAGACATGGACGTATGATATGCTTTTGATATCAGTTTGTGTTACTCGTTTGATTTTTGGCTTGCCATAGCAGCACAAGACAACATTCAGAACATTCATTTGAATAATAATGTTTCGTCAATAGGCACGTAGCATCGTCTGTTCTAGTTGTGAGGGCCGATTCATTGTGTTGTAGACGTTGTAGGGGAAATCTGAAGAAGAGAGTGATGTCGTAGAGAAGCCAGATGCTGGTGTGAGCAGAGATGTAGAGAAGATAAATGTAGCAACACTTGGATCGCTCACATCTGAAAGGTTTAGTGCATCCCCACCCGTGGCAAATTCTTGGCTTTGGTACACCTCTCTGACTGGATTTGCGTTATTGGTCTGCTTTGCGTGGTACAAGAAGTAATGGTTGCTTGAACCCCTTTGGCAGTTTTCATGACGATTTCATGGTGATACAATACAGATGGGGCCACTGTTTTATGTGCATAACTTTCACTATTTCATGTAAGGTGGTGGGTCGGGGTGTGTGATGTATGTGTGTGGGAATTTAATTGTTTAGTTGCTTCTCATAATTCCACATACCCCGGAATAATTTGTTATGCATAATTTAGTTGATGTTTTGATTTTGTTGTCGCCTGTATTCGAGAAGGTGATATTATGTGAACTTTAATAGGACTATTTTGATTGCATGGTGATACGAGGTGAACTATAATAATTTGATTAAATACTACATTTAAATATTTGTCGTTCCATGTACACCTTGAAAGGTCAATTTCCTTAGTGGCTAATGCAACTGTACAAACAAGTACAGAACACTTTGTTGCTTTATGAGCTAATCTGTGATCCACTGATGTGATATGTATGGCAATGGGAACTTGCACAGAACATGCCGGATGTAAACAGATTGTAATTACAAAAAAAACATTGCATGAGTACACTGCATGGACGTGGTAATATGCGATGATGTAAACGTGCACACAGAACAAACCTTTTTATATTTGATCAGTTGTGAGATATAACTGTGCTAATGCAATTCTGAATCATTCGTTTCAATCTCGAGAACAAGATATAACACTGCTGATCATAATCCACAGCCACAAAGTACATGTGCTTCATACACACGATTTAGCAAAACAACTATTTGATCTTAAATTCATAATACAAGTATCGGTGAACTTTAATAATTTGATTGAATGGTGACATTATGTTAGCTGTATTAATTTGTTTGGGAGTAAATGGGGGCCATAATTTCAAAAATATTTAACAAGTATGATCTAGTAGGCATGTTTCTATATATATTTTATATTGCACGTTTTAATGAATGTCATTTATACACTTATTTAAAATATAGTGCACGTGTGTTATTTCCCATTATTGTAACAACGAAACGGTTGCAGACAGACACCACAATTTTCTCAATGTGCATTATAAACAAGTAGTAGGCATAGTTCAATATATTTTATTGCACGTTTTTGTGAATGTCATTTATACACATATTTAGCATATAGTAGGTATACGCGCATTATTTCCCATTATTGTAACAACCAAACGGTTGCAGACGGATACCATGATTTTCCCAGTGTGTATTATTCCAATACGTGATGTGGGCCAAACCGTATCCTGCTGAAAGGTCAATTTCCTCAATGGTTCATCACTGCTGTTATATATATATATATTGCAATGTGAATGTGCACAGAACCTGCCGGATGTAAACATAGGCAAAAAAAACATTGCACGAGCCACTAAACACGAGCACACTAACATGCGATGATGTAAGTTTACGTGCACAAACAGGTAACCTTCTATAATATGTTGTGTGTTTGCTCAGGTGATGTACAGTTGTACTTGTACACATACATTGTTTTTTTGTGTTTTGAGACAAGGCACTGGTACGTCAATGACAACTGATTGTAACACACAACGTACACAATGTCATACACAAGATGTAACAAAAATCTGTTTAATCGTACATTCATAATACATGTATCAGCTTGTTACTCCGCATTACAATAGGGGGCCTAATATAAATGGAAATATTTTAGCAATACCTGGTAATATTATCAAACTGTATTAAAGAATAAGTGTACGTACCCATCTGTATGCCTGGTTTGTCACAACTGCATCATTCGTAATAAAAAAGGTGATGGTAAAATGCTTGTCTTGTGTTTTTACATGTGAAGCAAGTTACTGTTTTCCGGCGGGAAATTCCGCTTTTTCCTTTATTCCCGTTTTTTAGACAAAATGTCCGTTTTATATTTTTTTTAAAACAACGAAATTCACGGTAAAGGCGATTTATTGGTTGCACACGAGGCCAATCTAGGCACATGTTATTTTTTGGGTCTTGAGTAATTTAACATTTCCTCGCACGTGAGTTCGACGTGAATGACAACGCCACATAAAAATTACGACCTGTAAACACATTAAGAAAGGCACAAAAAGACAAAAGGAGGGAGGATATCTCCAGTTCTTTTTACTGCTCAAAGCACTCGACACTTCGCCACCTGACCAACTCGACTTCTCTGGGAAGTATTCAGTCATGATGCAATTGCTAAGCAAAGACTATTCGTTCACATATCAACCAATATCTATAGCAAAGTACTCATTATAGAACTGAGTGAACTGTGGCAATATGGAGTAAAAAAAATTACATAGGCTTCGAAACCACAGCAAGATGATTTGAAACTGGGTTCTCTCATTTGACAGTCAGATGTTTTAACTATGCACCATGTCACCACGTCCCACAATAAACAACTATGAAGTTAACTTACTTTCCATGTTTCTTCATAAACTGAATTATGTGAGTTTAACAACAATAGAACAACAGAAACAACTGCATTATTGACTGGGCGTATCTCATTATACGTGATAGTTCTCCTAATTAGCTCTAGAATTTTATTTCCTTTCGTAGCAGCAATCCCACATTGCTCTGAAACTTTCATGTCAGCACTAAATGTTACTCCTAAGTCCTTTTCTTGTGTGGTTCTACCTAGTACAGCATCCCCCATTTTATATTCTTCGTCCATATTTCCATGTCCTATGTGTATACATTTACACTTCCCAAAATTTAATAACATTGCCATTTTTCTGACCATTTAACTAATTTATCTAGATCATCCTGTAAACTTTGTTTATCTGTATCATTAGTAACCTTTCTGGATACTTTTGTGTCATCTGCAAATTTCAGTACTTTGCTACATATGTCATCTTCCAAATCATTTATATATACTAAAAACAGTATAGGGCATAATACTGATCCCTGTGTTACCCCACTCAAAACCGATTTCCAGTTTGAAATCTCACCATCTACTGTTACTCTCTGTCTTCTGTGTGTAAGCCAGTTGATTACATCATTTCCTATACCATGGGCTTTTAGTTTAAGTAACAATCTTTGATGTGGCACTTTATCGAAAGCTTTCTGAAAATCTAAATAGACAACATCCACTGGTGACCCGTCATCTACCCACTTTGTAATTTCTTCCAAAAAACATAATAAGAGATTGGTTAGACATGTCCTTGCTTTTAGGAACCCATGTTGATATGTATTTATTAATTTGTTTTACAAGGAATTCCACTATGTGGTCTCTAATTAATGTTTCGAGTAATTTACATACAACTTATGTTAAACTCACTGGTCTGTTTGTTCCTCGATCCCTTCTTAAATAGCAGTGTAATGTTTGCTCGTTTCCATTCTGAAGGAACTATTCCTTCTTCTAGTGACAAGTTAAACACTTTTGCAAGTAGTGTACTAATTTGCTCAACAATTTCCTTAAGCAATTTTGGTGGTATCCCATCAACTCAAGGTGATTTATTATCTTTCATCTTCTTAATTTTCTTTGCTATCATTTCAGGAGTTACAAATAACTGTCCTAAATGTTCTGATTTATTGCCCTCAAATTTAGTAACTGGAAGTGAGCTGATATCTTCTGTGGTAAAAACTTAGCTGAAATACTCATTCAGGACCTCCGTCATTTGAAACCCGTCTGAAATTATGTTTTCACTGTTGTTTTCCAGTGGTCTGACCTTATCTCGAACTTTCTGTTTATTCCTTACATAAGCATAGAAACTCTTGCTGTCATTTTTTATATTACCTGCCAATTTTGTTTCAAAGGTTCTTTTAGATTTTGTAATTTCAGTTGTAGCTAGGTTAAGTGCCTCTTTGTAGTTTGTGTAGTCTTCTACATTTCCAGTGTGTTTATAGACCCTCCACAGCATATGTTTGTGAGCAGTTTTTCTAATAGCCTCTTTTGACAGGTGTTTCTTCCTGGACCTTTTCCCTTGTTTTCTTAATGGAACAAATTTCTCAATAATGCCCTCAATCTCATATTTTAAACAAGTCCAGCATTCTGTTGCTGTCTTGTTCTTCAGCAAGTTATTCCAATCTATATTTGCTAGATATGTTCTTATCTCTTTATATTTGCCTTTGTTGAAGTTCCTCCTCCATTGTTTTTTATATGTATTCCCTGTTTTTAATTTTATATTAAAATGGATTTGGTTATGGTCACTTGAACCCAAAGGTTTGTGTACTTTAACATTGTCAACTAATTCATTTTGAGAAGACAAAATTAAATCTAACACATTCCCACCTCTGGTTGGTTCCAAGACATTTTGAGTAAGGAAACAATCCTGTGTTAGAAGTAGAAACTGATGGTCGTCACCTCCAGCACTCTCTAATGATTCCCATTGTATATGGCCATGGTTAAAATCACCCATTATAACACATTCCCCCTTGCTCACCTCCCTTATCTCCTTTTGTAATTTTACATCTTCCTCTTGTCCTATGTTAGGACTATGATAAACTACTCCTATTGTTAATGTTGAGTTCTTGGTAACTATATTACACCAAATTGCTTCCTCACAATCTGCTTCACTTTTCAGTGTTATTTCATATGCTTGGATAGATTCTTTAATATATAAAATTACTCCACCTCCTCTTCTTTCTCGTCTATCCTTCCTAAACATTATATAGCCTGTCAGTGCTAACTCAGCATCTACTATATCTTTATTTGCCCATGATTATGTGATGCCTATTACATGAGGATCAATATCTGCTACCATAATGTCTAACTCACTTTTTTATTTACTATGCTCCTGGCATTTAAGCATACACATTTAAGTTCATTGTCTGAAATTATTGGTGAACATTTCTTTGGATGTGTATTTGTAGTCTAGGCTAGCGTTGGGCCTGAAATCTGTTTAGGCAATTTGGCTAAAGGTTCAAATTTTCTTTAGCCAAATGAGATTTTGTTTAGCCATTTTTTTTAGCAGACACCAAGATGGCAAAACGTCAAAATGCAAAACATGACATAAAATAATGTGATAAGGCCTAGTAAAAATCTCAATCAGTATAAATGGCATTTACGTAAATGTTTCTATTCATCTGCCAGTCCCACTAAAAAGTAATGTATCTGATAATGGAATGGCAAGCTATATAGTAATATGTATCTATGGCATGTTCCATACTGCATAGAAAAAACTACAGCTTGTCTTTTAATCAACCACAGTATGTGAGCATCTAAGACATGGTGGCCATCTTCGAAACTAATAGAAAAAATTACTAAATAGTAAGCTTGTAAGGGCCTCCCTCTCCCTTTAAAAAAAATTCGGACGAGAAACTAGTTTATTTTTTACTAGGCCTAATATACGACATTATAAAAACATAATATATGTATATTAAACATAACACCAATAAAATAAAACATAACATAAATTAATAGAACAATGTTTAATTATAAATATAAAACAAGAAAATCGATCACACTGCAAATCTCAAACAGAGAATTTCACCATACAAGTGTCGCCCCAAGTGTCCACCACCACTACTCTGGTCTCTGCGACAGTGTCCACCCGTTTCACTAAACCAGTAAATCCGGGACGCTGCTCCTTCACAGTCCAGAATTTGAAGGCTTCATAACTGTCGGGAGACTAGCGCTTCGCTTGCGTCAACACGGTCCACATATGGGCGATAATCACCGACTTCGCGTGATCGTTCGCAGTCACGAAGTCCATCTGGCGCTTCGGCAGCAACGTCGATTTCCGGTGGTCGGCAGATATCTCGTGTTTTGTAAAGTCATCCTTATTGGGCTTGGCGCAGTCCTTCCCGGTGACAAACACGTTCTTTGCTTTCGCATGCACACAAACTTTGCAGCGAAAGACGTGGCTTTTGCTATTGTAAATAACTTCAATAAGCCACGCAAAACGTACGAACCAGTTCGCCTTGATCAAACGTGGCTGTGTCGTTTTCTGTCATTTCTTTCCGCGATCATCGCCCGCCGATGTACATTTACGAATCATTTTAACCGATAACAAACTTAAAAACTACGAGGAAGTGAGCCAATATTATTGTTGTAGCTTCCCCGCAGGCTGCCCAGCAGGACGCAAACTTTCGCCAAGAGCAATTAAACTATTGGCTTATTGCTGGGCAATTATAGATTGGGGGGTGCGAAAACAATTCCACGGGTGGCGGGCAGCTATGATTCACGGGTTCACCGCCGCTTACACGACAACGTGTCATTAACGTGGCCGTAAAAGCGTTTTGCCGAATTGGCGAAGAGTTGTTTTTTCCTTTCGCCAAATGGGAAACCGTTTCGCCTATGGCGCAATTGGCGATCAGCAGCGCTAGCCTAGATTGTCCTTACAACCAGTATTTTCACAGATGGTTTTTGTAGCTGGATGTCTTGTTAATTTTCAGGAACCTATTGTGAAGTAGTACCCAATAATGATGTGCTGAGAATGTAACCATTAAGTGCACTAGGCATGGTATTTCAAATGTAACTGTACATGCCATTGGGTTTATTCTGCACCAAAGTAGAAAATACAACTGAGAAATAAAATCTACCAGTAGTAATATATACACCGGTATATGCTTTAATGTAAAACCATGGCATGTTTTATATAGCAATACATGACATTATAATTATCACACCTGCTGATGTGTACAATAAATCAAGTTAACATGGTATAATGTAATCACTTGTTGCCATTTTGTGTGTGAGCAAATTAGCTCTACCAAAGTAGACAGTACAATTTGGAACTTAAGAATAAAAGCCAGTGTACACTTCAATATTTATACCCTGCTTTAATGGAAAAAATGGAAAAACCCTGGCATATTTTACCGATGCATTACACAGATGCAAATGGAAGTCTACGGGGTTACAAAACCACTGTTCGTGCTCAGTGTAACTGTCACAGTGTAAGCCACCTTCTTCGTGCTGGCAAACACTTCAGCCATGACAAAGTATGCATTGTCACTGCGGACATCTGTCACACCAGTTACATGACCACTGGTGTAGTACAGTTCACCTCTATGGAGCGGTTTAGAGGTGACCGTGTCCGACGGAGAATCAGGGTCAATGTCAGAGTCACCATCGTCAAAGTTGGCCATCTGCAGAGTTTCCACTAGATAGTGGTAGATGTGGCCCTTGTTGAAGTTCGGTGGTACAACCGCAACAGGGAACTTCTGCGATCCAACAGTCGGCGGTGTCGGGGGACTGGTTTGGTTCAGTTGCTCGTCTCTGCGACACTTCGTGACAATGTCGTGCCACTTTCCACCATCCACAGAGGGGTCGATAATATGCTGCTTGTTAGCAGCAATCACAGCTCGACATCTAAAAACAAAAACATGTATTGCTAATGAAATTATAATAATACTACCATCACCATAACAAAATGTTCTAGCTAAGTCTCATTATTTTGTCTGCTTCTAGGTAGCAGCTACATAATAGTAATGTTTCATAGACACATTACTTTGACATATAGACACAATTCCCGAGTAGCCTAAACAAGGTCACATGCACAACATGTATGACCCGAGCCCAGCCCAGTTGCCCATGGCATGGGCCATGGCTGACACTGTCACTGACAGCCCAGTTGCCCATGGCTGCACTATTAGTATTGAAAGTTTCCACACGTTATACTTTGATGTTTATGTAACGTGGCTCGCTATTTTATTCAATATCAGACACATTTAACTAAAATCCACAAGTTGACACGGCGCGGTTACAAAAAAAGTAGTCGCATAAGCATTATTAGGAGAGAGGTTGAGCGATAATTCATTACATCATGAATCGGCGTATAAAACACATGCATACCTCTCCAACAAGAGCGACTTCGTTCCGGATCTTTTCATTCCTCGACACTCTAACCATCGGCGTAACTGCAGAACGCTATGCTTTTCGATGTCACTGTACATAAACGCTGCACCAGGCACATCATTCACGGTCAATTCAACAACGCTATCCATTATGTTAGAAGCCATTTTCCCTTTTGAATGTCCGCACGGGGATTCCCAAAAGGGTTATAGCCTATCAGCGGGCAATGGGGTAAAATCGAATTACGTCATTTAAGAACTCGAACATGGAACAAACTGTCAACTGACTGTGTTAACGCTATAGTAGGCTCCTAGTGTGAATATGTTTAAACATATAATTGACAGATATATGATAAGGGCGGACTATACATAGATAAAATGGTTGGACTCCCGATAAGCCAATGGCCTCCTTGTCCTCTTGCTATCTGGAACTTGTAGTTTAGGAAGGCAATTTTATTCAATCTTTTTAAACCTAAAGAAGAAAAACAAATATTGATTACAATAATTATTATACAATACGTACATTTTGCTTTTGAAAACGCTTCAGTTCATTTACGCCCATTTATTATTTTGTCTCATGATAGACATAATTTTTTTATAATGTCAAATGAAGATGGAAATGTACATAATATCGCAACACTTGCACTTGATAAATGCGAGCGATCGGAAACCAATCAAGCATTGCCGATTCCCGACCACAGTGTGGCGCCACTGTTATGTCCTCTGCTTACGAATTTCAGTGACTCGATCGGCCTATACAGTTGACTTTCAAATTGGTGGCCATGCATGTTAACGTTTTTCATGATTTTATGAAAACGTGACCATCAAAATGACAAACCAGGCAATGTCCCCGCTCAAATGCATCTAAGTCAGATCATATGAATTTCTTTAAACTAACTCAAGCATGACCTCTCAAGTCTCAACAGGTTTACTCCAAATTGGCAGGCATGCATGCAGGCAGGCAGAAAAACTGACACCCACACGTACAAGCAAACGTGCGCTCACGCACGCTGGCTGGTTCGTACACGTATGCACATACACACATACGCACGCACAAACACACAAAGGACATCGGGGAAAAAAAAACAGATGCGTGAGGAATGGTGCAGATTTACGGGAAATTTACAAGATATTTGGTACGAACTTGCAAAAGTTAAGTGTAGCAATAGAATCAACCAATACGTACCTTGTTAAGAGCAGACGACCGATTCACCACTAAAACAAAGTAGGACACATTGCTGAGAATTCGGCACAGAAATTTATTTAAATGTTTTTTCTACCAAATGGAGTTGTTTACTATGGAATTGGAGTCGCCATGTTCAGTGGTCGCAAGGTGTAACTAGTTACTGAGATACGCAAAATACTGGATTACAATAACAAATGAGTGATAATTAAACATAGTGAAGGTGGGCGCATGTAGTGATGTCAGTGGCGGTGGGCTCCATGTCCGTAGATCAGTAGGGGTCAAACTCCGGTAGACCATGAGTTTTGAATAAACAGTCATGTAATGTGAGAAGTGCAGACTCACTAGTCATGTTTTGGTAGTAGAAGTTCCTGGTAGTGAAAAGGTGCATTTTAACCCAAAAATGGCTGAATAGTGTTTAGGGGTAATTTGGCACTGTTATATGTGGGTGTATTTGTAAACATTATCAATGATTTTGTCTAAGGTTCCCCAGCATGTGGATGTGAAAATATGGCTGTCAAT
Organism: Lamellibrachia satsuma; assembly: GCA_033239005.1. Taxonomy (NCBI): domain Eukaryota; kingdom Metazoa; phylum Annelida; class Polychaeta; order Sabellida; family Siboglinidae; genus Lamellibrachia; species Lamellibrachia satsuma. The sequence continues at coordinate 612,787 of BSQZ01000102.1, forward strand.
AAGTTTCCGGATTTGTTGTGCTTGATAGTTTTGTTTTGTTTTGTCGAGGCTTCCAGGTGCGCACCCCTACGATCGACCCGATCGGGTGAGTGATTGAGTGAGTGGGTGGGGGGGTTGAGTGGTTGGGTGGGTGGGTGGGTGGTTGAGTGGGTGGGTGGGTGGGTGGGTGGGTGGGTGGGTGGTTGAGTGAGTGAGTGAGTGAGTGGGTGGGTGGGTGGGTGGGTGGGTGGGTGGGTGGGTGGGTGGGTGGGTGGGTGCGTGCGTGGATTAATTTGCTTACAAACACACACAATCTTACCGCAGCCACCAGTGCATGAATGCCCTGCGATATGATAGCGTGTTTCTTTGGCCCAGAATATGACACTTGCGACCTGCCACAAAGAGTAAATGACTCTGATATGTGTTGGCCCATTGTTGAGTGAACACACAGGCAATGTTCAGAAATACAGGCAACTGGTGGCGGAACTGAAATATTATTAGATACCCGTGTGGGTCGGATCGTTTCGCCGGGGATTGCCAGTAAATCGGAGAATCGAGTAGAATTGCCATGATTTGTATGTGCGTGGCAATCAATGCAAATTGGAAAAAAGTATGCACAGACAGTTTCGTTCACTGACGTAAGAATCGAGTCATTTGTTAGGAGACGTTATTCGTGAAGAACGGGTTTAACATTATTTGACAGAAGTAGCAATTCGGGAGAGGATTGAAGAAAAGTCTACACATTTTGCTGATCATATCGACAGTAACTAGTAATTCGCAGAGCAGTTCGACACAACGTTTTATTCTATCTTCATAATTCAACCAATTTTATACGATATCAAATAATGTAAAAAATCATTCTAATAGCGGTAAGCATTTTCTAACTGTGGTAGACAATCTGGAATGGCTGGAATGCACGACATTGTGACGTTGCTTGGTGGGTGGCTGACACTAGCGATATATTGATTTCGACGGTTTGAGCGCAGTGAAAGCCCCGGAACGTTTGCCTTCGTGCACACAACAACTAACACGGGAAATACATCACATGGTAGGGGAGACCGGTTCTAGTTGTCTACAGGGCACGTTGTTCCAGAGTCGTTTTACAAAAAACACAACATACCTATGGAGGTACATTCGACGTAGTTGGTTGGAATTCCACACTGTCCAAACATCGGGAGTGAAGAAGTCGAAATTAACGAGGTGTGGACAACAATGACCTTTTAACCACCTACACATTTTTTTTAGCTACGCATATTTTTACAACTGTTTTGGGGCAAGTTGTTCCAACTGTGACAACTCTTGGGAGGCTCGCACCGATGACTCAGCCACGGAGTTGTGTGCCGACAGTCACTGAAATAAATTAAGTTATTTCACCACAATGTGTGAACGCCTTGTTTCACATATGAAGCCTACTGGTTTATGGTAGGCCCTATATAAATATGAAGCAGTTTAGGTGTAACCAACACATATACTAATAATTGTAAGAAGTCGTAATGATTGTCTTTATTTATATCATATCACACTGTTAGTCTACTGACACTAGGTTACAATGCGCTGAACAAGTTTGGTCAAACTGGCGTACCTCCGACTTAAAATAATTAAATTGTTAGTTATTACCGTTTGCATACTTACTACAAGGTATGGTTATAGGAAGTAACTCGAACTTGTCTAGTTCTAGTACCCATTGTTACATTGTGTAACAGATGGATATCAATATCGATGGATATCAATATTGTTCATTGTCGCAGGTCAAAGTGTGATAAATTTACAAATTGTGTACAATCAGCCCAAACGAGATTAACTGATTGAAACTTATGTGTGTTGCAGATAGTAGACAACCAAAATATGTTTGTAATGTAATTTAACCAAACAAATGCATACTGTACACATGCACGAATTGGCCACCATTAATTGGTTACTTTAAAAGCAGCCTTGTCACAGTCGTATAATTTTGAAGTTAATCACATGTTTTAAATTAGTTGTGTTGTTAGCATTGGCATAGTAAATTGACTAGGAGATGGCATAGGTAACTGAAGTGTATATTGTGTTTTGGTGGGGCATGACAATTGTGAGTTGAAGTCACGTTCAGCAGGAAACTAAGACACATTTTTGAACAAAAATGTCACATGTACACCACTAATATTTGGAGAAGCCAAAAAAGTTGCTAATCTGCCCCTTATATATATATATATATATATATATATATATATATATATATATATATATATATATATATATATATATATATATACTTGGGTGCAACTGCCATCATGCCCTGTTACATGGCCTATGATTGTTATTAAGTATCTGTGAAATGGATTTCAGTTGCTACATTGTTGTTTTGTGGAAGGCAACACTGAACCATTGTTATTTCTTATTTAATTAGGCATGTTGAGCAATATTATTATTCGTGTGTATTATTTTACATCAGAACATCACAATTTATCATAGTTTATGTGTGTACAACATAACAAGTGCCCAATGTGGTAAGTTGATGGCACACAGGAATTAAATTATTAAAAACAGATCTTGTTATTAAGTAATACTTGCCATAATTTTTATTGTTATGCTTATTTTATAATTGTATGTAGTATTGCACAGGGAGGAAGGTGTATACCATCCACTCATTACCACCATTCCATCCATAACATACATATACACAGTACACATCTAATGTAAGTGGATCAACCAATCAAGTACAGTTAAAATCAGACCCTTACTGAGGTTATGATTCGTGAATGATTTTCATTGAAAATTAAGTTCTCAGTGCAACTTCGCATCAATGTTAATAAGCATCACACATGATATACATTCGTGTGCACAAACACAATATCAAGTTTGGAATGTGTCTATACATGAGCCACCCTTAATATGTTTTATGTGCTTTTAATTGTAAGTTGTGGAACTAAAGTCATGACAGTAATATCCCATTTAGTAGATATATCAATGTAATGTCAGTGTTTTTGTTAATGCATTGTTGTTCAAGCAAATGGTAGTATGATACTTCTGATATAATTATAAGTTTCAATAACCATACGGTAATACAGTGAGCCTCATCAACTACAATTGTATGTGGTCTCTCCTGAAAAGGCTCATCTGACATAATGGCCCTCCACTGTTCTGCAAACAATACTGTCAATAAGCTGGCAAACACCATTGACACAGTAGTTGCATTTGTCACTCGGCAAGTTCAAATTCACTATGTAACTGTCATGCATATGTTTATAATACCATGATAACATTTTTATAATATATATATATATATATATATATATATATATATATATATATATATATATATATATATATATATATATATATATATATATATATATATATATATATATATATATATATATATATATATATATATATTATTAATATGGACAAGGGTGCACACAATTACACAAAATCAAATCAACTACGTTTCGTTTTTAATTTTAATTACTGGTACACTAGTCCTGTTTCAATTACATATGCGTTATATGGGTCTGCCCACAGAAAGGCACATGTATACAAAATGGCACACACCAAAAAATTATTAAAAAGGCACATTTGAGCATGGTATAATTAAGATTAATATATTTTTTATTTCTACACTTCAGGAACAAATGTAAATCTGAACTGAAACAAATAAGAAAAAACAAATTTAATTAGAATTGAAGTTGCAAAGTGAGGTGCATTCAGCTGAAGAGATACATAAAAAAAACTTACAGTTTAGTTTCTGCAAATTGAATGCCCCTGAAGCCATAAAGAAGTGCTCATCTTTTTTCTATGGTCAGAAAAAAATGTGCACTAGTTGCAAGTTCAGGCCATAGTCCATTTGTTTGTTTTGTCAAGCATAGTGAAGGGTCATTCATCAGTTAACCATAACAGGTCTTTGTTGCACTTACAAAGGACAATGCCAATAATTACTAGCTGCCTAACTGCTAATCTTCTTCTGAATTAGTATGGTGACACTTACAATTAAAATTTCACAATGGTATTCTGTCACATTTATTTTGGATATCTTTTGCCAATTTGGGAGAAATTAAAGACATGACTTTCACCTGCAATATAAATTAAATGAGACAGAACACCATCCTGAAATGTTAAAGTTGTTTACCTAGTAAAGTACTGTGCACATTAAAAAATGGTGGTCAGGATTTTCAACAAGCAAATTCTGAGGCATCAACTGAAAATTGGTCGATTTGACATGGATTGACCCATATATAAGTCAATATTGGTTTTGTTTACATACAAGAAACAAAGTACAGAGAGGAAAAATTAGCTATTTCGGTTATTTGCGTTACATTTATGAGGGGGTCTATTTTTGCTGAGAACTACACCAATACCATATCATAATATTAATAACTGCAACACCAATGGGTGTCCCATGTAGGTACTAGGTAAGCTAATTAGGAAGTAACATAGGTGTATGCAAGTTTTATTTGATTGTATACTATATAATCAATATATTAAAATAATGCTTTACAAAAAACAAGGGGTAAGAACCCCAAATCGCACTTATTTTGACCTGTTTTCAGGTGGTTTTTTTAGAGCTGACTAACTTGATTGCAATACAAACATGAACCACGAGTAACCCGAGAAATCTGCGTTACTGTAATAGTCAGCCATATATGCTATATGTATGAAACTGAAATCAATACAATGGCTTACCAGTATCACTCAGCCCAAGGGCAAGGCCCATCATGCGTAGTCTTTCTTCCGATGACCAACATCATGTCAACGTTACATGATGATCATCAGTGAATACATGTGCCAGCCGATATGCTTGCCGGGTACACGAGGGAGAATTGTGTATAAGAGGGTTTCTCCGTACCCTATTGGAATTATTCCCATCACATAACGTCCATCAGCAATGTTCTGGAGGCAGGCAAACTGTTTTTCTTTCAGTGCAAACTCTAAATTTAACGACTCTTGCTCTGTCAATAGCACGTGCAACTCGTAACGACTCCATTTGCATTTCTGTAGGTTCATTTGCACATCCGTAGGCGTTACCGGATGAAGTGTCAGCAGCCAATCAGCGTCATCATCGAGCTTAATGAGCTACCTATGTATTGCGCCCAGAATCTGGGCGCATACATAATTTCCGTCACAATGGGAGCCCCACTCTGTGTCCAGGGGTAAGACCACAGTTGACCTTCCTGTTTATTGTTTCACACGAATGTAGGGCGTATTAAATTGCGATATGTGAATTTAAAGAATTCATATGATGTGACATAAGTGCAATTGAGCAGGCATATTCACAGGTTTGTTTATAGAAGCTATTGGCTGTGAAATGGTGCATTTTTTGGAGAGTTTAACAGGCGGAGGGATTTATGGGAATTTTTCTGCTATGGGCCACGTGGGCGCATGAATACAAGGCTATTTTTGTCAAAATTGATGGGCATCGCACGTCGGAGCGTTTTAAAAGAGCTGGAGGTAGGTGATTTTGATAAAACTTGGTCAGCATGTCAATGAGATGACGGCAGTTGCTGTGAAAAAGTTTCAGAATTTTTAGTGGTAACGTTTTCTTATAATCAGACAAAACGTTAACATGGCCACCAATGCAATTCTCAACTGTGGTCTGACTCCTCCAGGCGGTGATGTGTGCGACAAACGGTGACGATGGGTATTCCCCAGTTATAACCACGGTGATAACGAACCGGTGGTAAAACCGTGCTGTGGCAATCCGACCGGAGCTTCGTCGCGATGGCTCATGGTTTCGTAATAGGTGGAAGGACGCCGTAACAGGTGGATGTAAGTATGCAGAAATATCAGCAAAAGAAAGGTAAGACTGCTTGTGGAGAGATATAGCCAATAACAAAAAGTCAATAAAAGTGATAACGAAAGTAAGCTACACTAGAACAAAGGTAACGCTTCCGATTTACCCGTAAGGCGTAACTCTTACAGCTGTAAGATACATTCCTACATTTCACATTTTAAGATGTTGTACCAGAGTTGCGAAGTTGTGTCGAGAAGCATGCATGCTATCATAGGCGAATCCAATCTGTGAAAAGCGCTCAGTTTCCCAAAAGAACACCAGATGGCAACACGCACAGCCGTTCAAATTTCCACAGGGCTTAGCAGGGCACTACCACAGTGAAAATTTCACACACCAAGTGTCTTAGTGGGTATGCGCAAGTACGTTAAAATGGTCGTCTATGGGAAAAGTAAATGTGGTCCGTGCCCAATATGAAATTTAGACTGGCTTGTTGCCAAGGCAACGCATCGTGGTAAAACAAGCATGGATGACATGTTTTTGTGACAAAATATATAGGTGGAAAATCAAGTCAAACACTGTCTTGTCAAGCAACGGCAGTTGCATGTTATGGACTGGGTTTTTAAAAGAGATTATATAGGCTAGCTAGCCCAGTATGGTGTCATGTGTGAAATTTCCAGAACAGAGAGACCTTTTTTATGAAGAATGTCTGAAAGAAAGTGGTTTAACAACTCTAGAGACAAGGAAGTTAAGAGGAGATCAGATTGAAGTTTTTAAGATATTGAATGGGTATGAAAATATTAATAGAAATATGTTTTTTTCACTCAAGAGAGATAGTAGAACTAGAAGGCATGAGGTAAAATTAGTAAAGTATCACTGTAGATTGGATATCAGGAAGTACTAGTTCTCACAGAGGACAATAAACGAATGGAACAAATTGTCTACGGATTGTGTAAATGCTAGCAGCGTGAATTTGTTTAAAACAAGGTTGATAAATAACTTAGGAGGTCGGGTTACATGTAGATGACTATTGTTGGACTCTCGATAAGCCATTGACTTCCTTGTCCACTTGCCATCTTTGGCTTGGATGGCAAATCTTGCTAAATCTTGTTAAACTCCCGCATGGTAAATGCCTGGTGGCCTTTACCTGCAGTTTGCACGGCGCCTTCGTATACTTTAGATGTAGTTAGATTGTTTTAGATTAATGATGTTTACAATGTTCTCTCCTGGCTAATTAGCCTTGTATAATGCTGTTTTTTTGTGTGTTCAAAATAACACTTTAGGCTGGATTATTTAGGTCTTAATTTAATTTTGACAATAATAATATTATACTTGCTAACTATGTTCTATCTACTAAACTCGCATGAGCCCAAGAAAGCCTGCCACCTAGCGACTGCGCAGAACACTGTAAACAAAACAATAAGACTCAGTGTATACCAGCTTACGCTAAATTCCTGCTGCTAGTTCCTTTTTACGTGTTAATTTACGCCTATTCATTATTTTGTCTTATGATATACATATATTGCTCGGTAAATATGGAAATGTAATATAATACCACTTGCTTCTGAGCAACTGACCAATGAAAATGTTTCAAATGTAAGTGGGCATGAGCGGTTTGAAACACAACCCAGCGTAGCCTCGATTATCCAGGCCCCGCGCTGTTCCGCCACCGTTTGTCGTACACACTCTTCTCGACGGACTCACGAAGCCGAGCGAGAGTCGGATAAGCGAAACTCACATACATAAACAGAACGCCCTTTTATAGGGGGATGATTAATGATGTAACTCTATGGCGAGACTAGACTAAACCCAGCACAATCACGTTGCTGCTTTGTAGCACCACTGTGGATTCACGATGGGTATTCCCCAGTTATAACCACGGTGATAACCAACCTGTGGTAAAACCGTGCTGTGCCTGTAGCAATCGGACCGGAGCTTCGTCACGATGGTTCATGGTTTCGTAGTAGGTGGAAGGAAGCCGTAACAGGTGGAAGTTAGAATGCAGAAATATCAGCAACAGAAAGGTAAGACTGTTTGTGGAGAGATATATAGCCAATAGCAAGTTATACAAGTTATAACGAAAGTAAGCTACACTAGAACAAAGGTAACACTTCCGATTTACCCGTAGGAATGTATCTTACAGCTGTAAGATACATTCCTACATTGCACATTTTAAGACGTTGTACCAGAGTTGCAAAGTTGTGTCGAGAAACATGCATGATATCATAGGCGGATCCAAACTCTGAAAAGGGGTGCTCAGTTTCCAAAAAGTATGGTGTCATGTGTGAAATTTCCAGGTGCCGGTTCTAATGCTGGGAATGGAAGACAGTTCTTGTACATAGATTAATGTACAAGCTGCACAATAATTTACAACACATTCCTAAACATCTAAGTTGTAGCCATATTTGTAATGTCAGCTTGTGTGTTAATTTATAGCACATAATACTGGATTCACTGCTGATAAACAATAATAGAAGACAGTGTGTCAGAGAGAGAGAGAGAGAGAGAGAGAGAGAGAGAGAGCAGCATTGTTTTGGTCATGGTCATTACCTTCAGTGTGTTTAGAAATTATGCAGTTGAACAGGTGAGAAACAAATAAATTAGTTAAAATCAATCAGTCAGACATTACTCACCAGTGTGTGTCTTTTTATATGCTCCACTGCTTGCCTGTCTGTCTGTGTGTCCATTCTTTGTTGTGGTCGCAGGGATGTGGGGGTGTGGGTTGTGTAATCCTCCGGATTATATTGTCTCAATGACACGTGCCATCAGGAAACAGGAAATATTTATTCGTCCCAAATACAACAAAACAGGATAATGTCATATAAGGGACGGGAGACTCTTACTAAGACTAAACATTATTCACTGTCGTAGGTTGATTAATTTCACCCGTTATTTAAATTATAAAAAAGAAAATCCCTATAGTGATGATATCTTTCTAGCATTATCAACATGCATTTTGTGCATGTCACTGTGTATCGTTTAGCTCCAGCTTGAATTTTTTATGTGTATCCACGCTTAACACACTTGAGATTGTTTTCAGCATAGGCCGACCTTGCCCTCTGTATGCACTGTACATCTAGGAGCAGCACACCATTGACTGTCGTTTAGTGACGCATGCTCTGCAATGCACTTGTTATACATCTGCGTTGTTTTTATCTTGTCACTCATCTTTTCTTAGGTATGTCGATGTCAAGTCATCAGCAAGACATTTATTCGGTCTCATCAGTTTTGCTTGACCTGATTTGCCCTCAGCATCGATGAGTTCTGCGTCGTCTTTTTTGGACGTGTGCGCAGTGTGCCCCTTCTGAAAGCCACATCCCCTCACATGTTTGGCTATTCTGAACTTTCCCGCATCTTCACTTTTCTTCTCCATGTTGATATCTGTATCAGAGTCAAACACTGTTACTATCTGACTGATCTGGGAGCAATCTGTCCCACTGATATTTAAGCAATGGCCATAATTTTAGGGAGATAGACCACCTGTTTGTCATACAGCATAACTATTGGCTGAGAAAAAACCACAATGTAGATTTTGAATAGAATTTTCAACCTCCTATAGTTGAAATCTGAGCAAAAAGTAGGCTTATCATCACTGTAGTTGTAACATGAGACATGCACAAGCCCCACACAGGCAGCATCTTGTTATATCTCGTTGACAGGCAGTTGGCACCTTCAGTGACTTGAAATTGGGTCATCCGTGTCAGAAATGCCAAATGTTCACATACCATAATTCGTTGTACTTTGAACGTTCAATATGACCTATCGCTGTCGTGAAATACACTGAAATGTTAGCTTTTTGCCCCAAAACAGTGCATATTAGAAAATAAATAAAACAATATTTTAATTAAAAATTAGTTGACAATTTTAGTGTTGTATTGATGAAAATATTCAACTTTTTGTGAAACACTTGTAAGATTTTCTATATCTCAAGCACAGCAAGTAGTGTGAGGAATAAAGTGCATATGTGCATTTCAGCCCACTGTAATGTTGCTATGTGGATTTCCTTCTGTAATTTATCGAGATAAATGTTTTTCTTCGATTTGGCATAATTTTCGTGACGGTTTGTAAAATGTCGGAAATTAATTATGGCAGTGACCACAGTGAGAATGCATCCGCCATAACAACGATAAAGAGTCCCTAGGAAAAAAAGAATTGTACAGTTTGGGTGCATTAGTGAGAGCAGAAATTGTGCGAATTAGTGAGTGTAAGTGATGTTTTTGTGCACAGTAGCATCTGAACTTTGAAATGATGCTATTTGACATTTGGTACACCTGTTGCTTAAGGACACAGTGTCCATTAGGCAGGATGAACTTATATTTTAGAAACCGGGGAATTTCATTGCAGAAATGCAGGGGAGTCATGCGTTGAAGCAATTTGTGCGAATAGGAGGTATGTAATTTTCACGAATTTCACACACCAGGTGTCTTAGTGGGTCTTTCATGTGCTGTGAAAAAAATTGTAGGATAATGTTTCAATGTAGGCGCAAGAACGTTATAATGGTCGTCTATGGGAAAAGTCACTGTGGTCCGTGCCCAGCACTTTAGGGCGTGTGTGGCAGGGGTCTCAACCTCCCATCTCCCACATAGCTGTTTTGTGGGGCAAGCCACCTCTTTTGGTGGCCAAACTCCCGCCAATTTTGAGCGTCCACCTCCCACCAATATCACCTCCCACTTATTTTTGAGGTCAACCTCGCACCAATTTTACGACTGTCCAACCTGCCACCCCAACCCTCACTTTTTATATAGGAAAGTATTTATAAATTGACAAATATTTCATTATGTAGCTGTAGTGGTTTATTGAAATGCGGGGCAAAATATGTCCAATTGTTCTGAATAGTTAAGGTTAGAGTAAATTTATATCTCTTAAGACACAATGTGGAGTACACATCGGTCGTAAACAACGAAATGGCAAATCATAAAATGTCAAGAACTTTATTTAGAATTTGGGTGGCTGTTAAGAGCTATTTGTAATTATTGATTTCCGCCTATCTCGAAAGATAATGTAGCTGCGCCATAGGTGAAATAAGTGTTTTGCACAGCATGTGCTGCGATAAAAAAATCCGTTTTTTTGAGTGGCAGTTACCGATGGTACATATGTAAACAGTTTAATGTAGAGATGTGATAGTCGATGGCCTTTCTCTCCGGCGGTCTCGCTTCTCCGTCCACAGTTCGTTTATTCTGTCTTCTGCCTTCCTGATACCACTCCGCACAGCCTGTCGCCAGTTGTTGCGGTCTGATGCAGCAGATTCGATGCTGATCTGATCAGATGTGATATCTCGTTTGCAAACATTCTTGAATCGCAGAAATTGTCGGCCGTCACACCTTGCACCTGATACAAAATAACAAACTCATGATTTAATACGGTTACAGTTACAATGCTATTTTAACGTATATTTATGGACAAAATAGGTATTCACAACCTTACAGGATGGGGTAATGATTTGGATAAGAACTAAATACTTGCATCCACAGAGAGGTATACAATTACCAGGGCGCCACAATGACAAAAAAACAATTTATTTTATTTAAAGCAAAACAATTTGATGATCGTAATGTGTAACTTAAAAGGTACTCACAACTCTAGAGAATGGGGTAATTTTATGGCCAACAAGACAATATTTGCACCCAGTGAGAAGAGTAAAATTAGTCAAATTAATATGGAGTAATGTCAACTGGTGACACAATAATAAAACAAACAGTTTAACTTGGTTAAAGCGTTACACGTTTCATTTAATATTTATTTTTTACAAACGAAATGCACTTGCGACTTTATAGGGTGGGGGGTTGGTTTAACCAGAAAATCTATACATTCACTCACATGGCAAATGGCTCAAAATGACCAGAAGTAATTCAAATGGGTGTCACGATAGTAAACTACCAACTTCATATGGTTAATGGGTTGCACTTTTTATGTGTATGTGTTTGATAAACACAGAGAACATTTCACACTATTATTTAACAAGATTTTAACAAGATTGCCATCTCGAACAACAAGTTCCAGATGGCAAGTGGACAAGGAAGCCAATGGCTTATTGAGAGTCCAACAATTTTCTCATCTATGTGTAGCCCGCCCTTATCAGATATCTGTCAATTCTATTTTTAAACATATTCACACTACTAGCATTAACACAATCATTTGGCAGTTTGTTCCATTCATTTATCACCCTCTGTGAGAAAGAGTACTTTCTCATGTCCAACCTACACTGCTCCTGAACTAATGCTGCTTTGTGACCTCTGGTTCTACTGCCTTCTTTAAGTTTGAAGAACATATTCCTATTAACATCCTCATAACCGTTCACTATTTTAAACACTTCTATTTGGTCTCCTCTTAGTCTCCTGGACCTGGTCTCTAGTGTTGTCAAACCACACTGTAATAAGCGACTTTCGTAACTAAGGTCTCTTAATTCTGGAATCATTTTAGTTGCTCTTCGTTGTATTCTTTCTAGCTTGTCTATGTCTTTTTTACGATATGGCCTCCATGCTTGAATACAATATTCCAAATGTGGTCTAACTATTGCTTTGTACAGGGGTACAATTAGATGTTTCTCCTTATATGTGATAGTTCTCCTAATTAGCCCTAGAATTTGATTTCCTTTCGAAGCAGCAATCCCACATTGCTCTGAAAGTTTCATGTCAGCACTAAATGTTACTCCTAAATCCTTTTCTTGTGTGGTTCTACCTAGTACAGCATCCCCCATGTGAAACGTCTCCGTTTTGTAAATTGAATTTAGATAAACAATATCCACAAACCATTCAAATGATCAACTGATGTCCGTCATTCAGTTCTTACGCAAACATAAAGGCATTTCTCGTTTATTTTGATTTTGATTATCGCTCGACCAAATATGTATTAACTTGACCTATATTCCTCCCAAGAAGCGCCTCGTAGTAACCAAATAATAACTTGACCTATGTTCCTACTAAGAAACGCCTCCTATTGGCCAAATATGTACTAACTTAACCCATTTTCTCCCAAGATCTGTCCTCTAGCGAGCATAAAGTAATACATTGACCTATATTCCTACAAAGACCTATATTCCTACCAAGAAGCGTCCCTACCGACCAAATATGTAATAACTTGACCCATATTTATGCTAAGAACTGCCCTCTAGCGAACATAAGTATAATAATTTTATCTATAATCCTTGCAAGAAGCGCCTCCTAGTGACCAAATATGTCATAACTTGGTCATCGCACACACTATCATTGAACGGTCGTTTAAAACATCACTGGCAGTTTTTCTGACGTAAAAATATATATTGTGGTGTAGTTAACATAAACTATTTCAATGAGACGTATTGACGGTTTTTATTTCATCAGAACGTAACAAATTGTCCTTACCAAGATAAAATCAAGTTTCGCAAATGTCTTAAAGGTAATCAAATGCGATAATGTCAATAATGTCATATACAATTAATTGCGATGACTAGAAAAATATCTGAGAAGAAAGTTGACAAACACACAATGCTTTTGGTTCGAGTTATTAATACATAGATAATGAAAAAAATATGCCGGTACATTATATCTTACCATTAGCTGTTTGCTGCGGGTGAATCATGAAACATCAACGTACTATATATATATATATATATATATATGGAAGACAGCAAATTTTTATATTTGTAAACGTTCATATATATTATTTCTTCAGGAAGAAAACCCTTTGTAGATTGTGTAAAAATATGTCGTTGTTATTTGAAGAAAAAAAACCTATATCACTTTGCACTTTATTATAACATTTAGGTTTTTGATTTTAATTAAATAATAAGCTTACTACCTAAGTGTTGGTAGACCACTGACCCATCACTCGCCTAGCACTAACCCTGTATTGGGTAATATATAATAGTAATTCGGGTCAGTATTGGGCTAGTATTGCCACATTACATAACCAGTCCTGAATCCGTACTGGCCCTGAATTGTCGTGGGCTAGTATAGACAAAGTCGTGAAACATTCTGCAGAGTCGGTTAAGGTGACAATACATACGACCAATACCGCTCTGTGTCTGGTGCCAGTGCTGGCCCAGTGCAACAATGCATGCTGGGAATCAGATAGAGATGCAAGTTTCTTGTAACGAAGTGCAGTTTTGCAACAATATTATTTCATTCGGGTTCACCGTGTCACACGCACGCACGCACACACACATACCCCGCAGGCAGGCGTGTGTGCACGCACGTACGCACGCTTAGTCTGAGAGTTGTTCATATGTGATACAATAATTGCATTAGCTGGATACGTCATACCGACTGTGACTTTGATTGATCATTCCGATTAAACAAATTAAGCAGTAAGCCGTTGATCCAGTTAATGTGTTCAGAAACCGTGACGCGTGGCGCAGTGGCTCTACAAAACGGTGTTAGCCCGACGATCAGAAAACGCATAAATCGGTCAGTCGTTCATTTAGATACATTATCAAGTCAACAGGCGAAGTTGATCAATGATGCGGACCTCAAGCAATGAACTGTATATATATATATACATATATATATATATATATATATATATATATATATATATATATATATATATATATATATATATATATATATATATATATATATATATATAGCCTATACATTGAATTACGAACAAAACAATGAACACATTTCCGCAATTTGTCGTGTCGTGAATATGACGTACCGTGTGACGTATACTTGGCAGTTTGAGAATTGACAATGTTGATAATTTGTTAGTGTTTGCCAAATAGATGAACATGACTACATATTTTTTTGACGTTGGGTTGGACAAGTATATATCTAAGGTGGGTCACGTGTAATTTCTTAAAACTTGAGAATGTAAAAAAACATATCTCACTAAAATGTGAACAATTATAATTCATGTTGGTTCTTGCAATAACGTCTCCTATGTTAGCAGTCATTTTGCAAAACTTATTAATTTCTCTAGCCCCTGTGTTTACCTCGTTTCTCGACATACCGGCACACCGCAGGACCTCGATATTCGTAACGCCGTCTGACTATCTGATCCCAAGAATGAACCACAGGGCCGCAGGTGGGGCTATGGAAGGCATACAAAGTGCTATCGAAATAATGATATACTATTTTATATATTATAATATTGTACAACTGCAGTTATACCATGTAGAATCAATTAAGCTAGAAAACACGATTTTAGATGTACTGTTTTGTAAGTACTGTTGTAATATAGGTTGTGCTAAATGTGTTTTTTCATTATTATACACTATCAGTTGATATGCATAAAACGGCTAGTGTACATATATACAAGGAGAGAGGAAGTTATCAGCACACTCTTACATACGCGTATGCATAACATTTATAGTATATAATGTTCATATAGGTACATATACTTCATGATGGCAGGATATAATTATAAGTACAAAACAAGACATGGTTTGGGTGAACTCGTAGATCATTTAATGCAAGAACATCACGAGTTCAATAAAAACATACAATTAAATACAGATGAAAAGGTCTCCCTTTGTACAAGACATATGAGTGACTAATGCTAAAATACTAGCTAAACTAAGACTACACTGTCTGTGGCGCACCCACAATGACGTGGGCCGAAAACTTGAAGCAGAGCTTACTAGCCCGCGGCTGCAAAGTTCAGGGCCTCGTGGGTGAGGACGCGAAGTGGGCTATATAGGCGGCCGGATCGTGTGCTCACGGGAAAACACGATTCTTGCTAATCAGCAGAACTTACAATAATAACATATTAATAGGAAATTAATATACACATAAACACAACAATGATTAGTATTATGTATCACATAAGAGTTAGTCTGTTAAGTCCTAATAACAATTCGTCGAATGTTCACACGAATTTTTTTAGAAAGCATTCGAATACGAATAACTGATAAAATGTATTCGAAGGTTTATGCTGGGCTCATATCTTAAAGTATTCTTATACGAATACTGAGTAACGTTGTAAACAGTACTCAAATACACACGTATTCGAATGCTAGTATTCGTTGATCCAAGTCTGGCACACACAATTTCAGCATGTCATCAAATGCTGCATAACATTTGTGATGAGTGATAACAAATGAGTGAAAATTAAACATAGTGAAGATGGGCGCGCTGTTGACTGAATAAGTTAGCGTCTTCGAGTTCGTATCTCAGCCACACAGGAATTTCTTGAAGACGTTTTAGAATTGCTCTATGTGACCGACTTTGCATCTGCAAACTATCGGGACAATTGTGTGCAAGACTAGGGAATGTTCTTCAAAGTCAAACTTCCTGAGTATGTATCCAACCCTTCAGTGACACTGATTTTTCCATCTACCTCAGTTATTGGACCGACGTAGCGTTTCTGTCAAAACTTTAGATACTGAGTTTACTAATTATACTATTCACACCACTTGTAAAAGAGTTGGCATCTTGAATATTTTCAACATTCTACAACTCAAAAATACAGATTGAAAGGCCGGTGATAAATAATCCTAAGAGCTCGTCCATCTTCTAGCCTACACAGTACGAAGATCAGATTGCATTTTTAGGATCCCATACACGCCATAGGCAATCGTATGGATATTGCAATGATATCGTTACTGGTCTTGTAGTGATGTCCGTAGCGGTGGGCTGCATGTCCGTAGATAAATCATATAGGGGTCAAACTCCGGTCGCACGATTGAGTGGCGGAGTAAACAGTCAATATCAAATTGGATAAATCTATATAATGTGAGAAAAGTGCAGACTCATTAGTAATGTCTTGATAGTAGAATTTCCTTGTAGTAAATATGTGCATTTTAACCACAATAATTGGCTGAAGGGTGTTTAGCGGTAATTTTGCACTGTTATATGTGGGTGTATTTGTAGATATTGTCAATGATTTTGTCTTAGATTCCCCAACATGTGGGTATGAAAATATTGCCGTGACTACCAAGAAGTTTGCAGATTTGTTGGGGCTACGTAGTTTTGTTTTGTTTTCTGCCAAGGCTTCCAGGCGCGCTCCCTTGCGGTCGACCCGAGTGGGTGAGCGAGTGAGTGAGTGAGTGAGTGAGTGAGTGAGTGAGTGAGTGAGTGAGTGAGTGAGTGAGTGAGTGAGTGAGTGAGTGAGTGAGTGAGTGAGTGAACTAATTTGCTTACAAAGAAAAACAATCTTACCCCGACCACCTGTGCATGAATGCACTGCGATATGATGACGTGTTTCTTTGGACCAGAATATGATACCTGCGACCTGTCACAAAAAGTACATGAAGTAATGGACTATCGTATGTGTTGGCCTATTGTTGGGTGCAGGCAGGGAGAGAACACACAGGCAATGTTCAGAAATACAGGCAACTTGTGGCGGAACTGGAAGATTATTAGATACCCGTGTGGGTCGGATCGTTTCGCCGGGGATTGCCAGTAAAAGGGAGCATCGAATAGAAGTATCACGACTTGTATGTGCATGGCAATCAATGCAATGAGGAAAACAATTGCAAGGACCCTTTCGCAAACTGACAAAAGGATCGAGTCATTTGCTAGGAGATAAGAGTTATTTATGAGTAACGGGTTTCACATTATTTGACAGGAGTAGTAATTAGGGAGAGGATTGAAGAAGAATCTACAAATGTTGCTGAACTGATGAACAGTAACTAGTAACTCACAGTGCGGTTCGACACAACGTTTTATTCTATCTTCCTATTTCAACCAATTTCTTGAATACAATCGAGTTCTTTCGTAAGTTGCCTTTTCCGGAAAATAATATTTTTTTTTTGACAAGTAGATGACATTTCGTAGTAATGACTGGTGGACGGCGGAACAGCATTTATAGAGTTAGGGCGCTTGTCCTCAAGTACTGCAGCTGTAATGGGGGCGCGGTAGTATTGTAGTTAGAACATCGGACCCTCAATCGAGATGACCGGGGCTCGACCCTTCTTGCAGCTGTTTCGAAACTTAGGCAATTTCGACCACTTCGGGTTACCTTAGTTCACTCAGCTGTATAAATGAGTACTTGGCTATAGATAGTGGTGGTAATAATTATATGTTGAAGAATAGGTTTTGTACAGTAATTATATCGTGGCTAAATGCTCCCAAGAGAAGTCGAGTTGGTGTTGGAATGAAGAGATCTGCCAAGGCACGTAGAGCGCGTTGGGTTTGCAAGTGAATCGACATGCAAAACATTCATTCCAACCGATTTAAATAATACATTATTTTATGGTATTCCGTTCTAAGACTAACCTTTTCATAAAGGCATTTCTTATTCAAAACGGTTTTGATGTTCGTCATATGCTTTCTAAAGAAACATTGTATTTATATATAGAGAATTCAGAAATGTGATTCCCAGTCTGTTACCCCGCTGAGTTGGTATTCGTGCACAGCCGAAAGGCGATCTTTACGTTTGATAATGTCAACGAGCGATTGTAATTCAGCAGTTAACTTGTATGCGATATCTATCAATGTAGAAATCATTCTAAAGACGTTGACGAGTAGAGCCGATAGCGATAGGCGTTTTGTAGCTGTGATGAACAACCTGGAATGGCTACAAATCTGGACATTGTGACGTTGCTTGGTGGGTGGCCGAAACTAGCGATAGTTTTATTTCGACGGTTTGAGTGCAGTGATTTTAAGGCCTGGAAAGTTTGCCTTCGTGCACACAACAGCTAACACGGAAAACACGACACATGTGGAGACCGGGCTAGTTGTGTACAGGGTTCGATGTTCCAGAGTAACTTTACGAAAACACATTACATTCGAAGTAGTTGGTTGGAAGTCCATTAGCGGACACACTGTCCACACATAGGCAGTGAAGAAGACGAAAGTAACGAGGTGTGGAAAAAATTACTTTTAACCACCTAAAACTTTGTTTCAGGCAAGTTGTTACTGCTGTATTGGGGCAAGTTGTTACACCTGTAACAACCCCCGGGCGGCTCACACCGATGACTCATCGACGGAGTTGTGTGCTGACAGTCACTGAAATAAATAAATGTATTTAACCACAATGTGTGAAAGCCTTGCTTCAAATATGGAGCCTGGATTACGGTCAATTGTAGGCCCTATATAACTATGAAGCAGTTTTTAGATGTAGCCAACACATATAGGAACAGTTGCAATAAGTCGTAATGGTTGTTTATAGTTATACCATATTACACTGTCACTATATTGGCATTATGTTACCAATGCGCTGAACAAGTTTGACCAAATTGGCATACCTCCAGCTATTTAATAACCATCTCGCACACTCACCTACCCACAACATCGCTAGTTTTTACAACATATTAGTACGCATATCGAAACACTTTCGGAAGTGTGACTGTGGTCTGACGCCTGTAATATTCACGTTGAATGTTAGATGAGTATTATCGCGGCCGTCGGCTGTATTCAAAAGAAGCCGTCCTGCGGAGTGCGTGGTGTAGATGAAAACACAGCCAACACTCTGCTGATACTATCTCCACTTGCGTGAATTCGACGTCTCGTGTTCTTTACGAGGACAGGTTCGGTAACAAACAATGTTTATCTATGTAGTGCGGGATCATAAGCTAGTTTAGCTAACACAACATTGGGCAACGCCAACGTATGTAAATTGTTTCCATGTCAGTATTATTTACAAACATCTATATGTCAAGAGTCTACATGCTGACCTTGTAAATCATTGTATTAACCTTGGTGACATCAGACATTGTGGGTCGAGGTAGCACAGCTGACCGACCGACCGACCGACCGACCGACCGACCGACCGACCGACCGACCGACCGACCGACCGACCGACCGACCGACCGACCGACCGACCGACCGACCGACCGACCGACCGACCGACCGACCGACCGACCGACCGACCGACCGACCGACCGACCGACCGACCGACCGACCGACCGAACGAACGAACGAACGAACGACCGACCGACCGACCGACCGACCTAAGCAATAACGCCAGGCTAGGCCTTGGAATAGGATTTTGTGACGTAGCTAGACCAATGAAATTAAGATGTATGTTGAAAAAGGTTTTCCTGGCGTTAAAATGTTGACTGTAGTTGCAAATGAATATGTATTTGTGACTCTTATAGGTGCGTGGGTCCACCCAAAACCATGAATTGTTTCTCTTTAAAGGGAATGAAAACCACGATTGCCTGAAATCATACTATGTTACATCTGGCAGGAGATTTCCATTTCCACATCACCGAAAATGTCATTAGAAATCAATTAATTAATAATTCCTAATAATACCCTGTCCTGCCGACCTGCTTCGATTATGCATATTTTCCCCGCGATTATCGGCAAGTTTTGATGTGACGTCACTTGTGACGTGGAAGCGCAGCGAGACTGAGACGTTCAATCCATTCACATAATTATGTTTACAGTGATAGCGGTTATTTCAAAGCGAACATCAGAATTGTTTACTGTGCGGCATTCGATGGTAATGCAAACAATAATAAGACTTTAGAAACATGTAGTGAAACTATACTGAAGCAGTGCATAGAAATTACTAACTTAATGTAAACGAATGTCTCAAGTGACATCCCAAAATCGCCCATCTCGTTAACTTCGAGCTTTGCGAGTTAGACGCATTAAACATCTAATGTTACCTATAAATAATACTGTTTTATCTGTTATGTTGATGTTGGTATGTAGTACACGCAATATTAAACTTGTTGTACACACCGAAAAAGCATTTTAGCTAGTTAAATTACCCCCAGCATACGCACAACACCCTCCCCAATGCGTAGGTTAACCCAACTATGGGTTGTTTAGAGAATTAATTGTGAGAGTGAGCGCTCGGCCGCGGGCAATTGTTTTGGTATTGTGTGCATGGACCGTGACCGCACAACCAGGACATACGGGTCAGCATTTCCATTGCCCGGGGTTTGCTATGTCACGTGATCTGAGCTGGCGTAGAAGGTGCTACTTGTTAAATCAGCCACCACTACCGTGTGAGCGTACAAGGGAACTTGAGCAGTTTTACGGCGCCTTACAAAGGACAGTCTGTAGACGTGAAGAATCGTAATGTGAATAATTTATGCTGGTGCCTAATTATAATTCAAACTGTATTGTTTTGTGTTGTTTTGAACCTGTGTAAGGAGCGAAGTGTCTACCTGTGACCTTCAGCGATATCTGATTACTAACATAAATCTATTTTTGCATCATGTAGGCCCCTACGCAGCTATCAACGTGTCTAGATTGCCTGGCCCTTTCGTTTTGGTGCGCCTTAGATCTCGGGTTTCCAAGGATTTAGGAGCGACATAGGGAATAGGGAATGCTTTCGTCCCAGACAATACATTTGATTCTACTAAGCGAATGATTCTGGTATCCGTGATTCTGTTAAGCTGAGTTGTCGGATCTAACGATCAAAGTAGTACATGCTCTTTTTAGCTCATTTAAGCTCTTTTAAGCCGATTGCCCATAATATTTGCTACACATTTATTATACTCGACATTGTACTAACTATGAGTATTCCTTCAATAGTATTACTATCATTAGGGGAAGGCAGTGTTAGTGGAGCCATTTTTTATTCTGTTTGATACCTAGAACACAATCATACTCCATACTTCTTTTTAGCTACTGCTCAAAGTACACTCCCTTGGGCCTTGCGTGGCTCAACTAGCCCCGTTTCCAAAATTAAGCTTTTTTAATTAATTTCTCATTAATTCGCGAAGTGATGTAAACTAATCGTCTTCCCTATGCATAGTTAAACCATTATGTAATTGCACAGACAATACTCACAGGCATTGGTCGTTTACTCACTAATAGACATTAATATCAGTCACCAAAAGTTATTAAAAATAAAAAAAAACGTACTTATGTTCTGACCGTTGTGACAAATGATACATTTTGTCCGTACGTGAATCGTGCTCTAATAATACGTTCAATCACTGTGTAGTACAGAGTAACTGTCGCTGCTGTAGTTTCCTGGGAAACATGGGTGGCTCAACTAGCCCCGAAGCTCAACTAACACTGCCTTCCCATACAACATTTGAACAATTGATCACTAGGATCGTAATACACACCAACTATATAATTGTCATTACAATAAATGTTCATTTACACATAACTTCCATTTCAACAACGTGCAACATCTATGCTTGCAGCTGCATGTGTAGATGGGTATGTGGCACACATCTAAGAGTACAGAGTAGGAAGAAAGACAATCACTACAGCGTCACAACGTCCAGTGATCCCAAGGTAGAACAAATAAACGAGATATACAAAATAATATGTTACACTACAAACTGAGGGACAATTAGACATTGTGAAGGCGGGCATTCTACTAGCTAAATCGGTCGTTGTCTTCGACTTCCTAGCCAAGCCCAATATGAATATCCTGAAGGAGCTTAGGGATTGCCCTCCATGTGAACGACTTCGCATATGAAAACTAATGGGACCAATGCAAGACCAAGATATGTTCTTCAAAGTCAAACACCCTCACGATACAATTCAACCCTTCAGGGGCACCGTATTGTCAAAACCCCTGAATTTAACCCCAACATGTCTATGTTTATATATAATGCAATATCTCGAAAACAATACTGAACTGATTTTCATAAATCTTTCACAGTTTATTCCCAGACAAGATTTATCAACCGGATAGGGTTTAGGTTAGGGTTAGGGAATCCATACCGGTTGGATGAGCTAAATGTTTCAGTGAATAAACCACAGTGAACATTTCGTGACAATGCGTTCGGTATTTTTTTTTATATTGTATTATTTATTAATTTTGTCATGTCCTCTCAACGGATTGCTTGAAATGTTAAAGTTTTCTCACAAAACTTCACATTTTTAACCCAAATGCATGGTTGTTTTAATAAATAATTTTTTGGTAAATACGTATTGACGATGTAATTTTGATCAAGCTTGTTCAATATGTCAATACGATTATGCCAGGAGCATGTAGTTTAAGCATACTAACTACTAAATAGCTGCACGACCTCAGTCCGACACAACGTCTTGCTCAATCTTCCTGTTTCAGTTTGTTTCATGAATATGCAATCGAATCCTTCCGTGTGTTACTTTTTTGAAATGAAAATTTGAGCATGACAAAAAAAGATTAATTCGACCTACAATTTGGCGAATACGTTAGTGTATATTAGCTATCAGTAGGGGAGACGAGGGCTACCTGGGACGCTTTTCACTTGTTTCACCATACAAAGGGCACTGATACGGATACAAGAATTGTCGCGCAAGGCAAACAACACCTTTCTTAACATAATGCATAGGCATATTAAAATGATCCCGTCATCTAACCAAAGACACCACCACCATCAGAATCACCACCACCACCACCACCACCATTTCCACAAATAAAAATTAAACAGTGAACTTTGACCAATGCTGAATTATACACCTAAATGTAATTATTACTTTGCATCGAAACAAAAGTCATGGTTTGAGGGCTATCTCCATGAAACAGTTATTAAAAAATAACAATTTACTACAATCGAGAATATCACACCAGCTGCTTATTCAGAATGTGGTGTGGAAGTGGGAGATTCTGGACAAATCTCAGTTTTCCTGGCTGCTGACATATTTCTCAGGGCGCTGCAGAGCTGCAAAGTTTTGTCGAGAAGCATGCATGAGATCATGGGCGGATCCAATCACTAAAGAGGGTGTCCAGTCTCCAAGCAGGACACCAGGTGACAGCACTTATAGTCATTCAATGTTATACCGTGAACAGCGCTTTATACGCTGGAAAACATTTATAAATTTACACATATTTCATTATGTATGCTGTAGCGGTTTATTTCAATACGGGACGAAGCAGTTAAAGCAATATCATATTGACATCTCGTAAGACTCGATGTAGAATACGCATTGATTAGTCTTTCGTGACCCGATAAAAATTACACATTTATATAAACATGTTTAGAAGACTTCAGAAGAATGCAGCAAGTTTTATTGAAAGCAACGGTGAACGCACACTCCGAACCGTAATCAAGGTCATATCAAAACTCAACGCGTCATCACTTCGACGGACGCTGAACTGCCACACTAATTGTGTTTACTAATTTCGAAATAAAAAAATTACATGGTAGACATCTAGCATTTTATCCGTCCCGCACACGTCTTGCCTACTGCTCAGAAATGACAAACATTCAGCACCCCCAAGGTTTGCAGCTACTAATATGTCTGTTTTATGCCCATGTACCCTTTTCGGCTTTCTATTAGGAAGTCTTTTATTGGTTCAAATGTCAATGGGCGGTCCACTGCCAGTTTGAGAGTCAGCAAGCCAACGAGGCGCAGCACCATCGCCCGTAACACTCGACAACCATACCAATACCATGATCACTCTGGCAGGTAGACTTGGGACTACCACGCGTACTGTCTGTCGGTAATTATGCGTGAATCTATGACGTATATAATTGACGTTTACGCGTGACGTCACCGACGATGATAAAAATAACCTTGGTGGTCTATTGGACACAGTGAGCTATCAGCGCGTAAATGTAAATGCGCACAAACCCCTCCCAAATGCGTGAATTAGCTAAATAATGGGTTGTTTAACGAATGAATACGCGAGTGTGAGCCCTCGGCCGCGGGAACTTTGTTTTTGCATTGCGTGCATGAACCGTGACCGCACAGCCAAGACATACACTGTACAGGCCAGCTTTTTCAGCACGCATGACTGCCCCGGGTTTGTTATGACATGTGACCTAAGTAGAAGTAGGTGCTACCAGTCAAATGACGTATCGATGCCGTGTGAGCGTAAAAGAGAACTTTAGCAGTTTTACGGCGCCAGGAGGTTACGTAGAAGTGAAGAATTGTAATATATTTTGGTGCTTATTTATAATTATAACTGCATTGTTTAAATGCGTGTTGTGTTGTTTTGAACCTGGTAAAGGAGCACCGTGTTTACCTGTGACCTACAAATTTATCTGATACTAAAAGAAATTTGTATTATCCCTACTCCGTAACAATACAAGTTTCGAGTTTGCCTAGGCCTTTCGTTTTGATGCGCCTCTGAGTTTGGTCAGGTTTCCGTGGATTTAGGTGCGACATGTTTTTTTTATTAGTATTATCATTATTAGCATTAGGATTGAACATAGGAGTAAATAGTACAAAACAAATTTGCTTCAGGATAGTTGCAAAATACCTTTTTGAACAATATATTAAAAGGCCATTGGGTTGAAATCACTTCTTTTTATGAATTCCACCGTCCAATCATGGCAACGACATGGAATATTGACAAAAAGTATTAGCCATAACACTACAACTGACAAACACAATTTGTTTCACTGAACATTATCGCTAATTAAGGAGAAATCTGTATTGTGTGGGTCAAAATGTCACTTTTTAATTATTGACACCATGGCATCGTGGTTGGCATCACTCACTCACTCACTCACTCACTCACTCACTCACTCACTCACTCACTCACTCACTCACTCACTCACTCACTCACTCACTCACTCACTCACTCACTCACTCACTCACTCACTCACTCACTCACTCACTCACTCACTCACTCACTCACTCACTCACTCACTCACTCACTCACTCACTCACTCACTCACTCACTGCTCTTCGCTCCCACCGGAGCGCAAGGCACCAACAAATCTTCTACAGCCAGTACGGTATTCATGCAGGCCAGCCAGGTCCAATCCATGTCTTCCCTGTCATCTTCATCTCTTTATTCCACAGTCCTTCTCCAGGTACCCAGTGGTCTGTCTATACTCCCTTTTTCAGGTGGCCATTCCGTGAAACAAACCAAAATGGCGCCGAAGACGCCGACCGGGAAACGATGACTAAATTTGGTGTTTTGCTCTCGATGATGTAAAATGACACAAATAATTCCTTATTATCCCGTGAAAACGAGCAGTCGTTCATAGGCACATCCGCGTGTTTTACGTCAGCTCAGCCCACACATGAAATGTGTAGGTCAAGCTTTTTTATGTGATACGTGGTGGAGGGTAAATCGTCTCAGTGGTACTTAGTACTATTCATGTTCCACACTAGGCATGGGGCGATTAATCAACTAGATTTGTTAGTTATGCTAAGTTAACATTGGATTTCTTTCTATTAATTTAAGTTAACAAGTATTTTGAAAGTTAAGTAATTTAGTTAACGATTAACTTTTGGTGCATTTTGAATCACTCTGTGAGCAACAAGAACAACAAGAACAACAAAAACAACAAGAACAACAAGAACAACAAAAACAACAAGAACAACATATATGTTCTACATGTTTCTGTTCTTTAGTGATTCTTTTTATGTACAGTGTACAGTGCACTGCCTCATGATACGCTATACTTACGTCTGCATCACCAATCACACAAATATCCTGTCCACAATGTCTACATTTCATCATGCCTTCGATGGATTCCACATTTGGACAAACATCAAACCCACTACGGACTGAAGCTACACTCGTTTTTATATTCAAATCAACATTGTTGTAGTAAAAATGTATAAATGAATGCAAATTTGTAACTTCTCATATCAACCTTGTAAACGATCTTTCTTGTACTATTTAGTGTGTGAGGAAAGTGAAAAGGAAGATACGATGAACGCTAGGTTTGTCTGAGGTGGGTATACAATTGTATGTGCAGATGTGGACATTCACTTACATCGACTAGACATGTATTTATTCTGCGTAATTTGGTGGTACTTTTTACCCACCCATCCGGAACCGTTTAGCCGACGTGGCGGGTAAAAGTATTGATTAGCTTTTTTTGAAAAGTTGTAATAACTTAAGATATTCCTTTTTGTTCAGCATGGTTCCAGTGTTGCTAATGCTAATTGTGCACCACTTTGGCGCATAGTTGTTATCACTCGATGACTTTGTAAAACTTCATCCATCCTCAATTTTCGCTCGTCTCATTTCAGATTATTGTTTTGGAAAATCAAACCTCTCCGGTATTCACTAAATGACAAAAGTGGCTCAGCCTCTATATACTACAACATACGGCTATTCATTTTATTTTATCCAGACAGACATCAAACATGAATCATTTAATTTCTCTCGGACTCGCTGTTAAGACAGATAAAACAATGCACTCCAGGCGTGAAGTCATTATACGACTGGCACTGTGCCCACGCCTCCAGATGTCTACAGTTCAAAAGGGCTCACCGCATATAACATACGGGGCTACGGCCATGCTTCCTCTTCGTTGCTGGTACTGACTCGTCTTCTATTTTGCTTCTTCGCTGCATCTTTGGTTCAGTTCTTATTAGCCGACGTGGCGGGTGAACGTACTGATTGGCTTTTTAAAAGTTGTAATAACTTAAAATATTAGTTTTTGTTGAGCATGGTTCTCGTGTTACTGATGTCAACTGGACGCCACTTTGTCGCATAAATGTTATCAGTCGGCGACGTTGTAAATTCACACACTAGAAACGTGAACATCAACGAACCTGGTTCACAATGGACTAAATGAATTGAAGAGTGAGAAGTAACGTCACAGTATAGTAGTCGTACCACCAATCACACCAATATCCTGTAGTATGTCATTAGCAAGGTTTAAACAATTATTTAACATTTATCATCATTGGCATTGCACTACCTCAGAACGTTTCAATAATGTTATAAGGGTAAGGTGCTGTAATGAGCCCCCTTAAGGGAAAATAGCTACAGTTTTTCATAAACGTATTATTTCGAGGTATCTATGCTGGCATACGAGTGTTGTGTGGTTTTTCTGTGCAACACCAAAGCATTAATGACGATTGGCAATACAAATAATGTTATAGTTAGTTAAATATATTATCCAGGTGTCCATTCTTTGTGGCAAGAAGCCCTAGGGGCGTCTGGCCCTGTACTCATTTATACAGCTGAGTGAACTGTGGCAACGTGGGGTGAACATAACTGCCAACGTTTCGAAACGGCAGTAAGAGGATTCGAACTGGGGCTCTTCTGGTTTAGAGTCTGATCTTCTAACCACTGCGCCCCATGTTTTAATGATAACGTGATCTTGATACGAGCGGGCGAACGGGTGGACAGACGGACGGACGGACGAATGAATGAACGAGGGATAAAGGGGAAGAGGAAACGGGTGGCGGAGACATCAATGAAACGAGATCAGAGACAAAGAAGGAGGGAAACAAAACTCGACGACCGATATCGGTGCCAGCCTCACCCGGACTTCGGGAATAAAGAGGAAAGCAACAAACACGGCAGTCACACAGAACGCTAGTACTTCATTGAATATAGGTTGTCAGGGCTCGTGTGTTACAACCAGTAATGTAATAATCGACTGGTAATGTAATCAATCGACCGGTAATGTAATAATCGACCAGTAATGTAATAAATGGACCGGTAATGTAATAATCGACCGGTAATGTAATAAACCGACCAGTAATGTAATAAAAATGATGATGATAATCATTGTGATGATGATGATGTTAATAATGATGATGTAGAAGGTGATGATGAGGGTGATAAACGATTATGATGATGATGACATTTAAGGGGTCATCTTAGTGAAGATGATAATGTTGATGATGATTATGACGATGATGATGATGATAACGATGGTGATGATGAGGGTGATAAATGGTTATGATGATGAGGAAGAAATTAAAGACAATTAAGCGGTTTTAGTGATGATGATGATGATTATGACGAAGATGATTATGATAAAGATTATGATGATGATGATGGTGATGATGATGATGATAACGATGGTGATGATGAGGACGATAAATGATTATGATGATGATGAGGAAGAAGATGAAAACAATTAAGCGGTCTTAGTGATGATGATGATGATGATGATGACGAAGATGATGACAATGAGGATGATCATTATTACGATTATGAGGACGAAGACAATGACATCTTCAGCCTCATCATCCTACTCTTCCTCCTCATCGTCATCATCATCCTCATGTTCACCCTTATAACGGCTAGCCATGCTGACACCCACTCGACGTTCACAAACGTATGATTAACATAGGAATCTCAGAACGAGTGAGCCGCATGTTTTCTGGGAGGACATATGGAATGCCGTTCATATAACCTCCCAGGTAACGCACGGCAGTAACTACATGTTTGCAAACAATAGGGCCGAGTCAGACAGAGTGGTAAGGAAGAAGGGGGGTCATTAGAAAGGGTCACCTCAACACATGAAAGAGGTAATCTACACTCAATTAATGGATCATCTCAAACAATTATTTAAGGGATCATTAAAAATGCTTAATAACTTATCATCATTTGATCAAATTAAGGGGTCACATCAAACAAGTTAGGGGAACTCTCAAAATGCAATGTAATATTATATTAGAAACTTAAGCTTAACCGCAAAAATATTAAAATAAGGGACCAGCTGAAACAATTAAGGGGCTACCTCAAAAAATTAAGTTAAGGGTAATTTCAGTCAAATAAAATGTTCATCTAAACGATTAAAGGGCACCCAAAGTATTTTTAAATATTATTAAAATTAAGGGATTTTGTCAAAAACAAGTTATAGGATAATTAAAAAAAGTCTTATTAAGGGTCATTTAATAATAAACTAGCTAATCATCTCAAAACATAATGGGGTCATCTCATCAAGTCAAGTGGTCGTCTCGAAAAAGTTAAATAAATTACGGGGCCATCTCATAAAATTAATGTGTCTTCTAAAAAAGTTAAGGGATCGTCACAAAATATATAAAAAGTAATTAGTTAACAAGCTGATCGTCTCAACAAATTAAAGGATCATCTCAAAAATTAAGTGGGTGTCCTCGTTTAGATGAACATTTTAGTTGACTGAAATTACCCTTAACTTAATTGTTTGAGATGACCCCTTAATTTTCAGCTGGTCCCTTATTTAATTATTTTTGCGGTTAAACTTAAGTTTCTAATATAATATCACTTTGCATTTTGAGATTTTCCTTACCTTGTTTGATATACCCCTTAATTTGATCAAATGATGTTCAATTATTAAGCATTTTTAATGATCCCTTAAATAATTGTTTCAGATTATCCCTTAATTGAGTGTAGATTACCTTTTTCATGTGTTGAGGTGACCCATTTTAATGACCCCCCCTTCTTCCTTACCACTCTGTCTGACTCTGTCCGAACGATGTCCTCCCAGAAAAAATGCGGCTCACTCGTTCTGAGATTTCTATGTTAATCGTACGTTTGTGAACGTCGAGTGGGTGTGAGCATGGCTAGCCGTTATAAGGGTGAACATGAGGACGATGATGACGATGAGGAGGAAGAGTAGGATGATGAGGGTGAAGGTGTCATTGTCTTCGTCCTCGTAATCGTAATAATGATCACCCTTATTGTTATCATCTTCGTCATCATCATCACCACTAAGACCGCTTAATTGTTTACTCTTCTTCCTCTCATCATCATAACCATTTATCAACCTCATCATCACCATCGTTATTATCATTATCATCATAATCATCATCATCATCGTCATAATCTTTATCATCATCATCATCGTCATAATAATCATCATCATCATCACTAAGACCGCTTAGTTGTCTTCATCTTCTTCCTCATCATCATCATAACAATTTATCACCCTCATCATCACCGTCGTTATCATCATCATTATTATCATCATCACCATAATCTTTATTATCATCATCGTCATAATCATCATCATCATCATTATCATCGTCACTAAGATGACCCCTTAATCGTCGTCATCATCATGATCGTTTATCACCCTCATAATCATCTTCTACATCATCATTATTAACATCATCAGCATCACGATCATTATGATTATCATCATCATTTTTATTACATTAGTGGTCGATTTACATTACCGGTCGATTATTACATTACCGGTCGATTTATTACATTACAGGTCGATTATTACATTACCGGTCGATTTATTACATTACCGGTCGATTATTACATTACCGGTCGATTTATTACATCACTGGTCGATTATTACATTACTGGTTGTAACACTCATGGCTCATTGTGGAAGTGGTCATAAAGTGTGGATCTGCTTGAAACGTGTTTGGGGACGGCAACTTATTTAACCTTTCGGAGACACAGGTGTAATGTCATGCCGTCCATACGTGGTCTGAACATGTCTTACAAATTGGCACCGCACAAAGACATTTAGCCACAGCGTAGTTGTGATCAATGGTGATAATTGCTAACTGCTAACCATAAGGTGGCGCAACAGGTTCTGTGGTTTCGAGCCCCTTCAATATATTATGTGTGACAACCAGAGTGATATAGGCATACGTTTATTGTAGTCGTCGTAGCAGATGACTCGTACAGATAAGTACAGGTACATATGAGGCTACACTGAACACACCATAGGCTGTCTAGAGTATATGGTGTGTTCAATGTAGCCTTATCTGTCTAGAGTATAACAGCTGACAAAGTGTTATTAAGACAACGACGTGGAATGTCCTGGCAACAACAACCACTGCGTAAACACTGAAAAAAAGTCATTTGGTAGCATCGCCATTGTTGCCGTGACTCGACACATCCTCTCTGATCAAGTTGCAAACATATAGTTCAGTATAACGGAAATGTTCCTCTTTCCCAGTCAAAGCTACTAGACAAGTAAATCGGAACAATGTTGACTATTTCATAATGTTTAATTATTACTTATGCAGTTAATAACATTGGTCATATCGGTATGAGTGATTCGTAGAGGGATTATAAGGTTCGTGTTAGTATCCTAGCTAGGTTATAACTTCGACGATCAAGGTATCAGTGCGGCGTCAGTAATCCGCACAAGTTATTAACAGCTCACGAGGTAGGTTATTGTGAGTACACGTGCACCTACGTTGTTGTGAGTACACGTGCACCTACGTTGTTGTGAGTACACGTGCATCTACGTTGCTGATGTATATCACATTAATTGACGTTAACGGGTACCAGGGGCGGATCCAGGGTTTAGAAAAAGGGGGGTCCAAGGTAACGTATGAAGCGCCGAAGGCGAGAAACGAGGCGTGAACTGCATCGAGGGGGGGGGTGGTGCGACGTTTGACTTTTTTTAGACAAATCACTTGAAATTGTGCAATTGGGGACACCCATAATCTGGTTTCAAGCGAGATAGGGCCTAATGAAATCAACCCAAGTCAGATATGCGACATCGTACGAATTTCCCGTACACAATACGGATTTTTTTTAGGAATACGGCCTTCGGCCGTGTCCCGTTTTAATACGGATTTGCTGAAAATATAAAAATCGTGATAAAGTAGTCCTATGTATTTTCTTGTTTTCGTCACATATATAAGTATAACTTCGAATGTCAAATTTACAGTAGACGAGGTGCAACTGCTTTTGAGTCTAGAGTTTCTGCAAAACGCAGCGGATATTGTTTTATATACACCTGTAGGTAGGCCTATTCCAACGAAGAAAATGCGGTGTGTCTGAAAATGTCCAAACGAAAAGAAAATATTAAACATGTGTCATGTGCCATTTATTGGCATATTGACTAAAAACAACTGTAGTAATGCAAATGTTTAATAAAAAAAATCGAGTATGCTAGAATTGATTAAAACAACACGTAATCGTCTTAACTATGTATCGGCATTATTGCAAACTAGAGAGGGGGGGTAATGTAGTAATACTAAAATATATATATATTTATTCGTACGACAATGTATACAATTCAATTAGAATTGAAGTATTTTGCACACAAAGAGACTAACACGTCTAAAAAAATATGTTTAATAGTTTCTCATCCAGCCCCTTCTGATATTGGTTCTGAATTATATAATAAAAGCAGCTAGGTTTCATATTACAGAAAGTCGTGGCATCAAGTTTGAACTGAGACAAGGTGTAATTGAAACTTATATGAGCCAATACCCCGAAGGGCTAGATTGCCCTCTCATGAGCCTATCCAAACTGTTGTTGCGTTTTAAAGCGTACCATTCGATTCATGTTCTGAATTTGAATCGGGAGACATTCTGCTAAAAGTAGTTGAATGATCAAAAGACCATAACATTGTAACCACAATATAATTATAAAGACTTTAGTCAGTTAATAGGACGTTGTCGGGTGCTGGAAATAACTAGATACTAGAAACTGTTTATATCAGCTGTGTATTAATAACTGTTGTTCATCAGCAGATCTGTTAACCATTACACAACAAGCTCCACTACACGTTGCATTTTCCATTGTGATTATATTAGCACACCTGATTTGAGGTGTTTCCAGATCAAGTTCCATGCTGTGGTTCATGTTCTTCATTGTGAGCCCAGAAAGCCAATCTTCCCCATCCTGTTGTGTAGGTAGGTAGGTACACTATTGTTGCCCCACAACAATAGTGCAACCATCGTGTGGGGAAAGACGACCCGCGGGACACATACATTGGTATGTTCAGATAATCATACCATTGTATATATGTACCTACTATCACCTTTATCTGAAAATGCAAGTTATGACTCCTGACACCGACAAACTCGCCAATCGTGGCCTGTTATTGTGAACACACATAGCAGAGTGTAGACGTGTTTAACTGCGCATATCAACAAATTATCTAAAACTACAAACAATTATAAAATTGTATAATTCTAACGGAATCAGCTACACTTCTTATTGTGTCATTTTCGGACTCAAATATTCACATTAGGCACATTTCTACCAGAATTGCGGGGCTCATGAAATAAAAAGTTTGCTCAATAAAGTTTGAATAGTAATCCATTGGCGTGATATTCTTGACTGTGGTTGCAAATGGTTATTAACGAGGTACGTAGGCCAAAACCATATTTTGCTTTACATTACCCCAGCACATGCGCACAATCCTCCAATGCATAATGGGTTAGCCTAATAATGGGTTGTTTATACAATTAATACATCAGAGTGAGCGCTCGGCCGCGTGCAATTTGTTTTTGTATTGTGTACATAAACCGTGGCCGCACAGCCAAGACATACGTGCCAATTTTTTCAGCACGAATGCCTCCTCGCGGTTTGTTATATCACGTGACCTGAGCTGACATAGAAGGTGCTACCTGTTAAATCAGCCACCACTACCGTGTGAGCGTACAAGGGAACTTGAGCAGTTTTACAACGTCTTACAAAGGACAGACTGTGAGAAGTGAAAAATTGTAATGTGAGTAATATATGTGGGTGCATAATTATCATTATAACTATTGTTTTGTGTTTGACGTACCTGTGCAAGGAGCGAAGTGTCTACCTGTGACCATCAGCTTTATCTGATTACTAACATAAATCTGTATTTGTATCCTGTCCTAGCCCTTTCGTTTTGGTGCGCCCCAGGTCTCGGGTTTCCAAGGATTCCGGAGCGGCATAAGTTGTCGTATTATCTTTACTTGGGACTCCACTATACGGAATCACTTCGGATCAGAGCAATTTGATTTTGTTATGCGGCAGAATCACTTAAGCAGCGCAAATTAGTACAGTGGGAATAGGGAATTATTTCGTCCCAGAAAATACATTCGATTCTATTTAAGCGGCTGATTCTGGTATCCGTGATTCTGTTATCCGTGATTCTCTTCAGCGGAGTTATCGGATCTAACGATCAAAGTAAATTCTTATTATGATTTTAACAAAAGTACATGTTCTTTTAAGCTCCTTTAATAAACCTACTGCCCATAATAGTTAAGGCTATTAATATTTTAACACTAACAAACCTGATTCACGACGCTGACAAGGTTGCAGTTATTGCAGAGAATTGTTTAATTTACATAGTATTACTATCATTTGGGGAAGGCAGTTTTAGTTGAGCCATTTTTCATTCTTTTTGATATGTAGAACACAATCATACTCCTACGTCAAACTTGTTTATACTCGCATAAACTACGATTATTAATATATAATTTTAAACCAAGATAATATATCTAGTATGCATAGATAATTATATGTAGCTAATTTAAACGGTTGGTAAACTGGCTCAAATAACACTTGGTGTAGGTAAGCTACAGTGTACCGTAAGTTGAGTCACAATGGGCCAAAGTTCTATTTTGTTTAATTTACATAGGATTTCTACAAAAAACTTCACAATAACTCAACCAACACATCTACACAATGGGTACAACACATCAATCACAAATCAACACGCTTAATTAATAAATCAACACCCTTATTTCCCATAGACTTATAGGCCCATCAAAACTAGTGTATCTAACTGATAATTTGTTACATTGTAGCTATCCGATGTCCCAATTTGTTGGGAAAGATTAATTACATGATATATTTTGGAGTAAAACAACACTCGTCTTTGTTTTTTAACTACTGCTCAAATTACACTCCCTTGGGCCTTGCCTGGCACAACTAGCCCCGTGGTGTAAACTAATTGTCTTCCCTGTGTATAGCTAAACAATTTGTAAGTTGCACAATACAGTCTACTCACAAGCATTACACACCAGCAGACATTAATCACAATCACCAAAGGGGATGATGAAAAATAATGAAACGTACTTTTTTATGTTCTGACGGTTGTGACAAATGGCACCTATTGTACGTACATGAATCGTGTTCTAATAACATGTTCAATCACTGGTTGGTACCATGTAACTGTTGCTGCTGTAGTTTCCTTGGAAACATGGGTGGCTCGACTAACCCAGTGGCTCAACTAACACTGCCTTTCCCTACAACATTTGAAAAATTTATCATCATACACACCAACAATGTCATTGTCATTACAACAAATGTTACGTTACACATACGTGAACATCCCTTGACATTTCAACAATGCATCGCATCTATATAGATGTGTATGTGACACACATCTAACAGCCAACCACATAGTAGGAAGAAAGACAACCAGTACAGCGTCATCACGTCCAGTGATCACAAGGTAGAACAAATAAACGAGACATACAAAATAATAGATTACAATAAAAACTGAGGGACAATTAAACACAGTGAAGGCGGGCATTCTCCTAGCTAAATCGGTCTTTGTCTTCGACTTTCTAACCAAGCCCGAAATTAACATCCTGAAGAAGCTTAGGGATTGCCTCCTTGTGATCGACTTCGCATCTGAAATCTAAATGGACAATCGTGTGCAAGACGAAGATGTGTTCTTCAAAGTCAAACATCCTCACGATCTGTTCAGTCCTTCAGGGGCACCGGTTTGTCAAAACACCCAAGTTTAACCGACGATGATATGATGGCGTCGGTATTCTACCTAAATCCGATTCAGCATTTATATCAAATTTAAACCCAACATTTCTATATTTATATATAATGTGATATTTCTTTCAATCTTTCACTGTTTATTACCAGAAAAAAATAAGCTCAATCAACCGGATTGGGTTTCTGTTAGGGTTAGGGAAGTCTTACGTTGAAATGCCACACTAACTGTATTTACTAATTTCGAATTTAAAAAATGACAAGGTAGACGTCTTGCATTTTATGCACCCATAATGGCATTACACGCGCCAACCATACCATGATTACTCTGGCAGGAAGACGGCTATCACGCGGGCTGTCTGTCGATAATCATTATGTGAATATATAATGTATATAATTGGCGTTTATGCATGACGTCACCGACGATGATAAGAATAACCTTGGGGTCTCTGGGACGGTATGCGCTATCAGCGCATTATAAATAATCATATATCGGCACGTGCATGAAAATACGCTTGGTTGTATGTACCCCAGTCGCCAGCGCATGCGCACAACCCCCTCCCAATGCATGGGTCAGCCCAATAATGGGTTGTTTAATGAATGAGTACATTGTGTGCATGAACCGTGGCGGCACAGCCAAGACGTACAGGCCAGGTTTTTCAGCACGCATGATGCCCGAAGGTTGTTATGACACGTGACCTAAGTAGGTGCTACCTGTCAAATGACGTATCGCTGCCGTGTGAGCGTAAATGGGAACTTTAGCAGTTTTACGGTGCCTTAGAAAGAAGATAATGTAAAGGTGAAGAATTGTAATGTGAGTAATATTATGTTGGTGCTTATTTATAATTGTATTGTTTAAATGTGTGCTGTATTGTTTTGAACCTGGTAAATGAACAATGTGTTTACATTTGACCTGCAGCTTTATCTGATTACTAACATAAATCGTATATTTATTATCCATTGTCTGCAGTAATGAAAGTGTCGAGTTTGCATTTTCGCTTTGATGCGCCTCTGAGCTTCGTCAGGTTTCCATGAATTTAGGAGCGACATATTTTTTATTACTATTATCATTAATGTTGAACATGGAAATAAATAGTACAAAGCAAGTTTTTCAGGATAGTTACAGAATACCATATTGAACAATATATCAAAAGTCCAGTAGTTTCCTTTTGTGCTTTTGTCACGACGAGGTTAGATGCATGAGAACTATTATAGACTATAGGCCATTGCATTGAAATCAATTCCGTTCATGAATTTCGCCGTCCAGTCATTCCAACAACATAACATATTGACAAAAACTATTAGCCATAACACCACAACTGACAAACTCATTTTTTTCCACTGAACAGTATCGCTAGTTAAGGAGAAATGTGTGATGTTTGAGTCAAAATGTCACATTTATATTTTTTACACTGGCATCGTGGTTGGTATCAATTTAAATCTAATGATCAAAGTTGTGTATAAAACTATCCAGTATGTGAAACATACATACCCCGGTTGGCCATTGTCAAGTGTGGATACCTAAGTGACTACACCACTTTTGGGCACACATTGCATGTGCAGATGCGGGCATTCATTTATATCGACTACATCCACCCTCAATTCGACTTTTTCATCTCATTTCAAACTAATCATTTCACTAAATGACAAAAGTGGCTCCGCCTCTAAAAAATAGCATAAGGTTATTAAAATTTTCGCAAGTTACCCGATCTAACAATCAAAGGAAATTCTTTCGATAATTTTAACAAAAGTAATATACTTATAGAAGTAACGTTACAGTATCCATGATAGTTGTTCTTAGCTAATAGCCTACGCTATAAGTCATTAGCAAGGTTGCAATCATTATTTAAGAAATATTGTCATTAGCATTGCACTACCGCAGAATGTTTCAATAATATTATTAGCATTAGGGTAGGGTGGGGCAGTGGAAAAAGGAAAGGAAAAATGGCTACAGTTTTTCATAAACGTATTATTTTGAGGTGTCTGTACAGGCATACGATTGTTGGGTGGTTGTGTGTAACAGCAAAACATTAATGATGATTGGCAATACCAAAGAATGTGCATAGGTGCCGCAGGGGTGGGGCAAGACACCCCCTTCTTTGGGTCAAGAAGCCCCCAGAGATGTCTTGCTCCATAATAGTAACAATCTTTCTCCACTGTATGAAATACGAATCTGAAATGAAATAAGGTATTGCTAAATGTTTAAAAACCATTAAGTTTTATTTTAT
Organism: Lamellibrachia satsuma; assembly: GCA_033239005.1. Taxonomy (NCBI): domain Eukaryota; kingdom Metazoa; phylum Annelida; class Polychaeta; order Sabellida; family Siboglinidae; genus Lamellibrachia; species Lamellibrachia satsuma. Next base: position 650,530 of record BSQZ01000102.1, read on the forward strand.
CAAAACAGGCATCAAACATGCATCATTTAGTTACCCTCGGGGTCACTGTTAGGGCAGATAACACAACGCACTCCTTGCGAGTAGTCATTGTACAACTGAAACTGTACCCCACCTCAAGATGTACAGGGCTCGCCTCACATGACACACGACCATGCTTCCTCTTCGTTGCTGGTGCAGACGCGTCTTCTCTTTTGCTTCTTCACTGCGTCTTTTGGTCCATTCCCTCGTCTTGCCGCCAGTGACTTCCGCTTTATCTTCCCCCTTCCCCGAGTTCAACTTGTGTGTGACAAGTTTCAGTTTGTTAGGAAACAATAAGAAGTTAAATGGGTGTAGTTTTTATGATGTGGCACCTTTATGGACGACGGCAGCACATATTGCGTAATGTGCATTCAATAAGTAATACAGTGTACTCCAAATTATCACATAACACGTAGCTTTTATCAAAGTAAAAACATTTTCCACTTCCTAATCATGACTATAAATTGATCAAATCATGTGGGGAAAGACACCCCGGGGGTACATACATTAGTATGTTCAGAGAATTATGCCATTGTATTATATGTACCCTATTATCACCTTTATCTGAAAATGCAGATCATGACTCCTGACACAGACAAACTCGCCAATTTTGGTTGATATCATGCATGGCCTGCTTTTTTATTGTGTGCACACATGGCAGAGTGTAAATGTTTTCAACTGCGCATATCAAACAATTATTTTAAATTATAAACAGCTATAAAATGGACTGTGGAATGGCAGATTTCTACCAGAATTGTGCGGCTCGTGAATTAATGATGTATGTTTAATAAAGTTTTTATAAGAAACCGTGCTATTCTTGATTGTAGTTGCAAATTGTTATTAACCATGTGCGTAGGCCAAAATCCATGAGTTGTTTCGCCTTACGTTACCCCCTGCACATCCGCACAACCCCAATGCATGGGTTAGCCCATTAATGGGTTCAAATAATTAATACGTGAGAGTGAGCGCACGGCCGCGGGCAATTTGTTTTTGCAGTGTGTGCATGAACCGTGACTGCACAGCCAAGACATAAGGGTGACCAGGGTAGTTGTTACAATTTTCAGTTCAAATAATTTTTTGTGAAAAGTATGTTAGGTGCATTATTTCTGTCATTTAATTATGCATTAAACTTATGCGATGGAGTCCTTTCATGTGTTACTTTCTTGAAATGAAAATTTTAGCATGACTAAGTAGATTACTTAGAGCTATGATTTGGCTAATATTTTAGCGAATATAGGCTATGAGTAGGGGAGATCAGGGCTACCTGAGACATTTTTCACTTGTTTCACCGTATAAAGGACACATATACTGATACAAGAACTGTTGCACAAGGCAAACAACACCTTTCTTAACATAATGCATAGATATAATAAATGGCTCCATCATCTAAGCAAAGTCAGCGTAAACACGCATGGGTGTGCCACGTAAGTGGCTTTGGGTCTCAATTCCTGTTCTTCTCTGTCTGATGTCAGTTTGTTACGGGAGTATAAGTTAATATCAGTGTCTGACCCTTTCCTGTCTCACTTTGCCCAACCACAAGTGCCCAAGTAGCCTCAATAGGACATGCACATGAACACAGGGGATAACTCGTGTTATTTGACAAAATAAGACTAAGGTTGGGTTTATATTACACCCTAGATATGCCATGCATGTCATTCTTATAATTTAACAAGATTGCCATCCCAAGCAATAAGTTCCAGATGGCAAGTGGACAAGGAAGCCATTGGCTTATCAAGAGTCCAACATTTTTCTTATCTATGTGTAGCCTGCCCTTATCAAATATCTGTCAATTCTATTTTTAAACATATTCACACTGCTAGCATTAACACAATCATTTGGCAGTTTGTTCCATTAATTTATCACCCTCTGTGAGAAAGAGTACTTTCTCATGTCCAACCTACACTGCTCCTTAACTAATGCTGCTTTGTGTCCTCTGGTTTTACTGCCTTCTTT